>CAWUFW010013195.1:0-491101 GCA_963921515.1 Calotriton arnoldi
ACCACCACTACCACCCTTAGCCAGGGGGCAGGATGCCTACCACTACTACCACCCTTAGCCAGGGGGCAGGATGCCTACCACTACTACCACCCTTAGCCAGGGGGCAGGATGCCTACCACTACTACCACCCTTAGCCAGGGGGCAGGATGCCTACCACTACTACCACCCTTAGCCAGGGGGCAGGATGCCCACCACTACTACCACCCTCAGCCAGGGGGCAGGATGCCCACCACTACTACCACCCTTAGCCAGGGGGCAGGATGCCTACCACTACTACCACCCTCACCCAGGGGGCAGGATGCCTACCACTACTACCACCCTTAGCCAGGGGGCAGGATGCCCACCACTACTACCACCCTTAGCCAGGGGGCAGGATGCCTACCACTACTACCACCCTCAGCCAGGGGGCAGGATGCCTACCACTACTACCACCCTTAGCCAGGGGGCAGGATGCCCACCACTACTACCACCCTTAGCCAGGGGGGCAGGATGCCTACCACTACTACCACCCTTAGCCAGGGGGCAGGATGCCTACCACTACTACCACCCTTAGCCAGGGGGGCAGGATGCCTACCACTACTACCACCCTTAGCCAGGGGGCAGGATGCCTACCACTACTACCACCCTTAGCCAGGGGGCAGGATGCCTACCACTACTACCACCCTTAGCCAGGGGGCAGGATGCCCACCACTACTACCACCCTCAGCCAGGGGGCAGGATGCCTACCACTACTACCACCCTTAGCCAGGGGGCAGGATGCCTACCACTACTACCACCCTTAGCCAGGGGGCAGGATGCCCACCACTACTACCACCCTCACCCAGGGGGGGCAGGATGCCTACCACTACTACCACCCTTAGCCAGGGGGCAGGATGCCCACCACTACTACCACCCTTAGCCAGGGGGCAGGATGCCCACCACTACTACCACCCTCAGCCAGGGGGCAGGATGCCTACCACTACTACCACCCTTAGCCAGGGGGCAGGATGCCTACCACTACTACCACCCTTAGCCAGGGGGCAGGATGCCTACCACTACTACCACCCTTAGCCAGGGGGGCAGGATGCCCACCACTACTACCACCCTTAGCCAGGGGGCAGGATGCCCACCACTACTACCACCCTCAGCCAGGGGGCAGGATGCCTACCACTACTACCACCCTTAGCCAGGGGGCAGGATGCCCACCACTACTACCACCCTTAGCCAGGGGGCAGGATGCCCACCACTACTACCACCCTTAGCCAGGGGGCAGGATGCCTACCACTACTACCACCCTTAGCCAGGGGGCAGGATGCCCACCACTACTACCACCCTCAGCCAGGGGGCAGGATGCCCACCACTACTACCACCCTCACCCAGGGGGCAGGATGCCCACCACTACTACCACCCTCAGCCAGGGGGGCAGGATGCCTACCACTACTACCACCCTTAGCCAGGGGGGCAGGATGCCTACCACTACTACCACCCTTAGCCAGGGGGGCTGGATGCCTACCACTACTACCACCCCCACTCATAGGATGGACAATGCATGACACAACAAGCACACCACAACCTAGGGAATGCAAGATTAAGACATCCCCCACCACCATGACAAGCGTGTGAGCAGGCTGTGTCAAATGCCTACAACACCGAACATGACTTTGAACATACAATGTGACCCCCTAGCACATGTGCCACACATATATGTGTGTGGCACCCACAATGCAAGCAGCCCATGACCATTGTGGCAATGGGGCCTAAACCCCCATCATCACAGTGACCAAAAGGTAAGTGTGGGGTCCATAGCTGAAGCACATTTTGACCATTGTGGCAATGGGGTCTAAACCCCCATCATCACAGTGACCAAAAGGCAAGTGTGGGGTCCATAGCTGAAGCACATTTTGACCATTGTGGCAATGGGGTCTAAACCCCCATCATCACAGTGACCAAAGGCAAGTGTGGGGTCCATAGCTGAAGCACATTTTGACCATTGTGGCAATGGGGTCTACACCCTCATCATCACAGTGACCAAAAGGTAATTGTTGACAAAGAAAGAGCTGCAACTGCCAAACTGCATGGATCATTCCTGGTCACAGAACCAAAAACTCATCTGTGGCAAAGTAGTGTATGTGTCCCATTGCAACATAAATTGGGGGAGCCAAATACTGCAGTGCAAATGAAACATTCCTTTGGCCATGTGCAGACAAACAACACCCATGGGGGCTGAGACCGTCAACAGTCATCAATGACACAATGACAGAAGTGACCATCAGAATGCAGAACCACATATTTGCACCAATGGGCACACAAATGCAGATACCCTGTGGAGACAGCAGATGTGAGGTGAACAGATACCATACCATGGCAGCAATGGGACACACAAACCATGATCACTGTGCTGACCGATGACCTAGGAGTCCCAGGGACAGCAGGGAAACACACCAAACAACATACAGCCAATGGCACACCCAAGATATGCCAATGCAGTGGTGCAGATGCACAAACACAAACAGGCAGACCAACACTGTCATCATACACAGCAGGTGAGGGGTGGGGGTGCCAGTGTCCCCAGGCAACAACACAACACATGAGGAGAGCTGAATACCAATCATACAGATGTGCATACACTGCCACACTAAGGTAACTCATGGATCCAAATCCCCTATGTGGGCAAGCAGGCATTGACAGGTGAGAGGGAGCACAAAACACACATGTCACACAGGCACGTAGGAACAACAACTGACACAGCAAGTCACAGACACACCACAGCACCACCCCCAGGGCCCCCACAATGTGGTGACCCTGGGCTGAATAAAAATACCACTGTGATGACAAAGCTAAATGTCGTTCACACTGTGAACCACAGTCAGGTGTCCTGAGCAACAAACTACCATCACACCTACACAAGCACAAATCAATCAGCATGGCCAGTAAGCCAAGGCCAACATGGAGGCAGGGGACTAGCCGGGCAACAACTCTCATCTGCACACACTCAAGACCACACCCCTCGACCTCCAACAATGTGCAGCAGTGAAGTACACATGCACTGGTGACATTGCACATGCACCCATGACTATTCCAGGGTGGTGGGTGGGAACCAAGGTGTAGAAACACATCACACATGGACACTCAACAAGACTCCTGAATGTCTGACACACTGCACACTACGCTGTACATGGACATGACGGCAATACCACACCGACCAATGGGATCCCAGCCACAGTCACACACCAATGAAGAAGCCAAGGTCACCCACAAAGAACACACATAGACAACAACCAACATTGCAGCCCGGACCCTAAGGAGTGCCAGCAGTCACACACACAACGTGTCACAATCACTGAAAGATAACACAAACTGGAAATCACATGACAGGGGCAAACAACAAGTGCCAAAGGAAACCTGACTGTGACCCATCTGCGTCTGCACACAAACTCTGCCCTGACAGCAAACACACCTATGGGTGACACCCTGATGACCAGTAATGTGCCATGCACCCACATCACAGAGAACACAGGGAGAAGACTTTGGGGGAACATAGCTCAAGTCAGCAAGCATCACAAACAGGTACAACACTAGGGATCACAGCATGCGCAGATGAATGGAAGTGAACACACAGACATGCACATACAACACACACCTTGGGCGCAGGCAATGTCACACGTGTACACACTGCCATGAGGGGACTCCACTCCTGTGTGAGGAAAGCTGTGCCATATGTTGCCTCAGTAGGGCCCCATCATGTCAGCTGAGCACTTGGTCACACAATCAACAATTAGCACCAAATGAGGGCTCCCATCACATCAGCCTGGTCATGGATGTGCCAACGGAATCATCAGCACAGATCCAACACACTTGTATAGCAATGTTGCACTGACTACACGGATGAGTCCCTCCCCATTGATGCCCAAACCTGCATGTCCACTGGAGATGGCAACACGGTCAGGAAGTAGACAAATGCAACGATGGCAGGCACAACAGATGTGCAGGGGTGGAAGCCACAGATATGAAATTGCCAATGTAAGTAGGAAACCCATTGCCAAATACTGAACACATGACACCCTCAGATGCTGCTATTGATGACATGGATACACCACATGATAGGACACATTCCCCCTGGACCACATGGGTTCCTGCACAGTAACACTTCATAATCATGAGACCAGATATCACCATCACTGCAGCAAGGGCATGGTTAGCTGCACCAACAACATGTACATCTGAAGCATGAGCACTAGAGAAAAGAAAGTTGCTTTATTCAGCATATGTGTTGTTTGATAACGACGTCCAGAAGAAATTAGAGCAAAGGCCAATGGCCAGTCCATTGTCAAAGTTCAAACAGGGTGACACTGGCAGATGTCACCCTACGCATGCCTGCACAATACCAGGGACAATCCACTAGGAGGGGCAACCGGGGGGCAGGCCAGGCACCGCAGGGACAGGATCAGGGCTCACCAGGGGAGTCAGGGAAGGGGTGGTGGGTGCTGGAGAGCCACTGACAACTGCAGTGGAGGTGTCTGACATGGTGTGTGCCGGCACAACTGGGGGGCATGACACAGATGTCGTGGGTGCCGGCACAACTGCAGTGGACCCTGCAGATGGGGTGGACAGGTCCGCCACTGCAGTGCCCAAGTCAGACAGGGCGGTAGTGGACTCCACTGCAGTGCCTACCTCCAGGGGAGGAGAATGGGGAACAGGCAAGGTGGGTTGGACAGAGGGGAGGACACCCTCACCACATCAGTGGCACAGACAAGCGCAGCGGGGTGTGGTGCTGGGAGAGCAAGTGGCAGGGGAGAAGGCCGGAGCATCTTGGGGATGGTATATCTGTGGGTGGGGGAACCTGGGGCAGGGTGTGGTGGGGGCACCTGTGCAGTGGGGGCCTGAGGGATGGAGGACGGAGACCTTGTGCCTGAGCTGCAGGGCGGTGGCGGGGTCTTGCTCTTAGCACTCCGGGGGGACTTGCGGGTGGGGGCCTCAGTCCGTCTGCGCCTGGGGGAGGGTGTCCGGGGGCGAGGGCACTCTGCTCCGTGTGGGTGGGCTTCCTCTTCCCCGGGATGCTGGAGCAGCTTCATCGGTGGGGAAGAGGCCGAGGTCACAGAGGAAGAGCTGCTGTGACTTTGGGGTTGCAGGTGAGGCAAGGGAGGGTGCTTTGGAGGAGAGGGAACTGAGGACTGCGCAGTGCATGTGGATGCGTGTGTGTGTTCCAGGGCCCCATCCCCTGTGAGTCTGGCTTCAGTCCCTGAATGTGCGTGCGTGTGCGTTTTGTCATTGGCGTGTGTGTCAGTGTGCTGGATGTGTGTGTGCTGGTGTGTGCCTGTGCCAGTGTGTGTGTGCCTGGGATGGGTAAGGTGCTGGGGAGTGTGGATGGAGCAGAGGCAGGAGGGTGAGGGACCGTTTGAGGAGGGACACTGCTGCCGTCAGGGAGGAGTCCATGGACCTATTGCCCCTCTGTAGGTCAGACATGCCCGATGAGATGCCCTCCATGAACGACACCAGCTGAGTCAACAGCGCGGTGTGCGCATGGAGGACACTCAGCATGGCTGTCTGCCCTACATGGAGCTGGCGAAGGAGGTACACAGACTCCTCACTCAGGGCAGCAGGGGACACAGGGGCAGGGGTGCGGTGCCTGGCCCAAAGGAGACACGCTCCCGGACATGGGAGCCTCCACGGACCTGGGGAATGGGAGCCGATGGGAGGGCGGTGGTGGTGCTGGTGGTGGCGGGGACAGCAACACTAGCTGGGGTGTGGTGGCTGCTGACACCCGCCTCCACAAGGGAGTCATCCTCCGAGTTGCTCTGGTCCTCAGCTGAGGTGGATGCTGCTGAGGACTCCTCGGTGTGGCTCCCCTCGCCCTCCGTGCCACTGGGTCCCTCCGACCACTCCTCGGCTGCTGACCCAGTCTGGCTCTCCGGCTCCTCCTGGTCCGTGGAGCTGTCCCCTTCCGTGGCCGTGGATGTATCTGCAAACAATGGGGAAACAGACAGACATCAGTCACCTGCACATAACGCACACACCACTGTGAGCACAGCACATCACAGAGCAAGCCCTGGCATCATTAGTTGTACATTGCTAAAAGTGCACTAATTGAACAGGAGAAGTCAATTGTCAGTCTGATGCCAAGCATGGCACTCACATCCCACATGGCCTTGCACCCATCTGTCTGGTGTCTGTTGGATTGCAACACCCCAGTGTTGACACATGCACCAAGTACACAGTAGTTGGACAGTGCAGAGGACACGGTGTGGACACATCACAGCTCTTGCCACTGAGTCAGTACAGGTTTACGGATGTAAGGGATGCCCAGAGTCAAATAGGAAATGCATGTGATGCATACCAGCGACAGACACCATGATGCACCCATGTCCTGATAGCCAGCGCCACTATGGTGTGCATGTAGCACATGTCACTCCCCTGCAGGATCACCAATCAGTAGACACATGCCATGGCGGAGGCATGACTGCAAAGTCATACATCACTGTCTCAGTGATGTATGACTTTGCAGCCAGACTAACAACACTCTGCACTGTGTCACAATAGTAGGTCATGGGGAATGCAAGTCCTGGAGCTGCACAAGTGCACATGTACATCCCCCACAACACATCCTCTTAACCCTCATCTGTCCAGGTCATACCTATTGGACATATGGGAGACCTGTGACACTACCCTCTGAACCTGAGCCCCTCACACTCTGCTGTGCATGGGGAACAGCTGCCTGAACTTCACATTTACATGCCCCAGTCTGCATGGGCAGCTGATCAGACACCTATGTGTCACACAAGTATCGTCTCCTATGGTCACATCTCCAGTGGCATGCTGAGCCCCTACCAAGAAACTCCACAGCAGTCCTGGCGACTAATCCACAGCACACTGACACAGAGGCAGACACCTGAGGGGTCAAATCACTGTGCACAATGTGTCCGCTGATACACGGGAGTGGGAGTACAGAGTGTATTGTATGGCCTGGAGTAGGCATGACTGTCCAGCCCCACATGAATGAGGATGAGCCCTGGACTGTAGGCAGCTGGCTAAGTATGTGTGACACACGTCATATACATACTCCTGGGGCCCAAACATTGTTCCCACCCGCAGCATGGGTGTGTGCCAGGTACCCCAGCCACATGTGGTGGATCAGCTCAGCAATTGGACCACAGATCAAAGTAACACGCTGAATACATGTCAGAATACAGGCATTGTGTAAGCAATGGACCCACCCATGATGCCCACCACAGAGTCAGGGAAACAGATGCTGTCTCCCACCTTGAGTCAAGCAAACTGCAAGGACACAGTCCTAAGTGACAGAATTCCCTGCATGTAAGGGCCACACCTGGGTATCAGATGAGGAGTGGGCAGTGCACAATAGAGGGACATGGCTCCTGGACAACATGACTGCTGTACTGTGGCAGTTCAACCTGGCCCGAGGAGGGCACATAGCATGTTAGACAGAGTACACAGTGCAGTCTTTGACTCACCCCCTCCTTGCTGCTCTCTGGCCTTCAGCTGCCCATCCAGGTCTGGAAAGACCACCGCCAGGATCCTGAGCATGTGGGGGTCAGGGTCCGTGTTCCGCCCCTCCTGCGAGGAGGCGACAGCTTCAGCTGGACCCGTGCAATCCTCCGGGTCCAGCCCCGAAGGTCCTGCCACCTCTTTTGGCAGTTGCGGATCCGGCGCTTGTAGACCCCCACGGACCGGACAGCCCGGACGATGTCCTTCCAGATCTCATGCTTCCGATGGGCAGAAGCCTGTCAGGATGACAAAGTGATAAGGCCATTACTACACATGCAACATATCCGTGCATGACACAGTTGCATATACATGTCGCAATCACAGGGGCACATGGTGTACCCAGGCAGTGCACGGCTGCCCATGGACAGTTTTCCAGAAGTCACTACATGGTATCATAGCATGGGGAGTAAAACCCTGTTCAGAAGCACTGTCACTGCACCATACCTGTCCAGTGCAAGTCACTACACACTATGGGGGTGACAACTACTCAGTGAGCCTGCTAGCCAGTGGTGTGCTGACTCTCAGCCTTGCTAGTCAGACAAAATGCACATTCAGAAAGGCAGTGCACAGAACACTCACCTGCTCCCCTGGTGTCCCATACAGCTTGCTGTACTGTGGAAATAGGCTGTCCAGCAGGGCCTGGTTCTCTTCAAGGCTGAAGGCTGGGGCTCTCTCCACAGTACGTGCCATTGCAGGGTCCAGAGGGGCAGAGACAGCAGCAGTGCAGTGGCAGATGTCGTCCTGGAGCATGTAGTGCAGGCAAGTGGGCTCTCAGGGGAACATGCAGCAATATATATGTGCTGGAGAGGCAGATACTGTCCCTTGTGTCCAAAGTGATAGGTCCAAGTCGTTTGCATCTTCTGAATCTGGCCAATCCATGGAATAGCAGCACCAAAACACGCCCACAGCATCCTTCAAATCTTCAACTTCATGACATACATGATTTTGCAACATTGTTGTGGGTGACCAACTGATTTTCCAGCAACCGACTTCGTTCGAATATTCAAAAACGCGTCCGTTGCCAGGCAAGCCCATTGTCAATGGGTGCGCACCGATCGGTCCATTGCTGTTCAACGGCACAGGGTACAACGCGTACCGCACACATTGAAAGCAATGGGCCGGCCGAGGCACCGATCGGTCCATTGCTGTTCAACGCGCACAGGGGTACAACGCGTACCCGCACACATTGAATGCAATGGGCCGGCCGGAGGCACCGATCGGTCCATTGCTGTTCAACGCGCACAGGGGTACAACGCGTACCGCGCACATTGAAAGCAATGGGCCGGCCGGAGGCACCGATCGGTCCATTGCTGTTCCAACGCGCACAGGGATTACAACGCGTACCCGCATACATTGAAAGCAATGGGCCGGCCGGAGGCACCGATCGGTCCATTGCAGTACAACGCGCACAGGGGTACAACGCGTACCCGCCACATTGAATGCAATGGGCCGGCCGGAGGCACCGATCGGTCCATTGCTGTTCAACGCGCACAGGGGTACAACGCGTACCCGCACATTGAAAGCAATGGGCCGGCCGGAGGCACCGATCGGTCCATTGCAGTTCAACGCGCACAGGGGTACAACGCGTGCCCGCACACATTGAATGCAATGGGCCGGCCGGAGGCACCGATCGGTCCATTGCAGTACAACGCGCACAGGGGTACAACGCGTACCCGCACACATTGAATGCAATGGGCCGGCCGGAGGCACCGATCGGTCCATTGCTGTTCAACGCGCACAGGGGTACAACGCGTACCCGCACACATTGAATGCAATGGGCCGGCCGGAGGCACCGATCGGTCCATTGCTGTTCAACGCGCACAGGGGTACAACGCGTACCCGCACACATTGAATGCAATGGGCCGGCCGGAGGCACCGATCGGTCCATTGCAGTACAACGCGCACAGGGGTACAACGCGTACCCGCACACATTGAATGCAATGGGCCGGCCGGAGGCACCGATCGGTCCATTGCAGTACAACTGCGCACAGGGGTACAACGCGTACCCGCACATTGAATGCAATGGGCCGGCCGGAGGCACCGATCGGTCCATTGCTGTTCAACGCGCACAGGGGTACAACGCGTACCCGCACACATTGAAAGCAATGGGCCGGCCGGAGGCACCGATCGGTCCATTGCTGTTCAACGCGCACAGGGGTACAACGCGTACCCGCACACATTGAATGCAATGGGCCGGCCGGAGGCACCGATCGGTCCATTGCAGTACAACGCATCACTGTACATGTGACTGGCATATGTCAGCATGCCTGTCTCAGATGGACATATGCCAGCCACAGATAGCTCCCAGGGAGTGAGGGGCACACCTACATCACGACAGCCTGTCCAAACCTTATCATAAGGCATGTAAGGCTGCATTTCCTATTGTGTGTATGTTGGTGTACATGTTGTCCTGTGGGTGTCACCTGTGGGCAGCCACCCCCAGGCTGTGCACGTGTTCATGGGGACAGGATCATGGGTGTTACGTGTGCGTGACCACTGTGATGTGCAACTGTTCATATCTGTGCATGTGCCATGGTCACATTTCACAGTGGTGTTTGTGTATGTCATGTCACATACCCCGTGAGTCCCATGTGGGACGGTATGTTTGAGCCAGGGTGTCCCAGTGGCACAATAGTGATGGCCCTCCACAGTCTTTGTGCATGTAGTGTTTACAATGTCTCTGATTTCATGTGCACAATGGGAGACAGTCTCCACATCCACGTTGTGTGTGCATGGACTCTGATGTTGTGCGTGTGTGTCACAGACGTCCATGGCTCTCCTGCCATGGCAAGTGTGGCCACTACCTGTGGGGGTCATGTTTGTTTTGTTGTGGTGTACACATGATACTCCAGGTGATGCCAGTGTCCATGTGGCATTACAGGGTCCCTGGGAATGTGCCTGTCGTTGAGCTGTGGTGCCTGGGGCACATCTGTCCTCACATGTCACTGGGGGGTGACTGTGACACAGCATCATGATATCCAATGGGCCAACCTGGGACAAATTGATGCCACCTGTAGGACCGTGTTGACAGATGTTGGCCATGTATGTACCATAAATGTCGTTCCGGTACTGCACACTTCATGTAGTTGTGCCTCATGATGATGTATGTTGGGATCTTGAGTGTGTTCAATGCCGCATATGTGGGGTGACTGACGATCTTGCTTACTTCTCCTCTGCACTGCAGAGGCTCCTGCTGTCCATCGGCCATTCCCAGACCTGGCAACGATGGTGGAACGGGACAGCATCCGACGGTACCGCTTCACCAGGCAGCTGATTGAGGATTTGGCAGTGCAGTTGTCCCCACATTTGCAGCCTGGCCGGCCGTATCCTACAGCGCTGACCCCCAAGGTGAAGGTGATGGCAGCCCTACACTTCTTTGCCACCGGTACCTTCCAACATACTGTGGCGTCTGCTGGTGGGATGTCACAGACCATGTTCAGCCGTGTGCTCCGCGATGTTTTGGCGGCAATGTTGCTCTTCCTGAACCGGTACATCTATTTCCCTAGACTGCGACGACTCACTGACGTGAAGAGTGACTTTTATGCCCTGGGGAGGATGCCGCATGTCATTGGCTCCATTGATGGGACACATGTGGCTTTGGTACCACCACAGGCCCAGGAGCAGGCCTACAGGAACCGCAAGCACTACCACTCGGTCAATGCACTGGTGGTGTGTCTTGCAGACATGACTCATCACACACGTGTGTGCCCGTTTCCCTGGTTCAGCACACGATGCCTTTGTGATGAGGAGTAGTCGCATCCCCAGGTTGATGGCACAGATGCAGAACCAGCGTGCCTGGCTTGTCGGTGTGTACTGACTTTGTGCCATTGTGTGTGATCTGATCTGTAGTATTCCGCCCACTTTTCCAAGTCAGCTGATGTGCACTTGTCTGTCCGTAGGTGACTCGGGATACCCCAACATGCCGTGGTTGCTGACACCCCTCAGGAACCCTGTGACACCTGCCCAGATGCGCTACAATGAGGCACATGGTCGGACCAGGAGAGTGATTGAGCGGACCTTTGGTCTCCTGAAGAGCCGCTTCCGCTGCCTGGACAAGACCGGAGGGTCCCTCCCATATGCCCCTGCGAAAGTGTGCAAGATTATCATCGTCTGCTGCATGCTCCACAACCTGGCAGTGCGGAAGGAGTTGCCTCTCATCCAGGATGACGATGACCAACATCCGCCACCTGTGGAGGATCCTGGCCTGGACCACGATGCCAGTGACGATGATGATGATGATGGTGATGGTGATGTCCGCACACAGCTCATCACCAACTTCTTTAGCTGAATGTGAGTATCCTGAGGTGTCATGTGAATGATGTGAGTTGGCATGATGTGTGGGTGGTGCTCTGGTGCTGTTGGAGTGTGTCCATGGGCTACTTGACAGGATGTGTGTTGCGATGTGTGGTGACAGGTGGGCTGTACTCCCCAACAGTGTTGACATGCTAACTTGGTTCTGGGTGGGTATCTTGTAACATGTATTGTGCATGAGTTTTGCTGTTCTGTCCTGTACTGCATTGCTTTTGACTGTGTGTCATTTCTGTCCTTCACAGGGTACTTTCAGATTCGTTTGGTGAACTGTGTCCACCGGCGACGTGATTGCACATCCAGGCTGGTAGCTGTTGTGTCCCTACAGGTGATGTGCGCCACACCCATGGACTTCCTTCTGTCTACAGTTGTTGACTGTGTGCCCGCTACCAGGTGGGGTTACCTTGCATCTGTAGTGGTTACGGCATGTTGCTACTGTGTAATAAACCTGTGCTTCACTTAGTGATGTGCGTTGTCTGTGGTCACACATTTGACTGCCATTTGCTTACTGCACCTGTGGGCTACTTGACTACAACTGGGAATGGGTGTGGTGTCTGTGCATTGCACCGTCTTCCCTGGCAACATCAGTGTAGGCAATGAGTCAGATGGCCTAGGTGTGTATGTGTTGTGTAGCCCTGGTGGTGTGTCTCCCTCATATGTGTCACGTTGCCTGTACTCACATGCCTGTGTTGTCCTTGCTGTTGCAGTTCGCATACACTGTGTAATTTTGCAGTTCATCATCCCCATAACAGCACCCACGTTGGAATCACGACAGAGGCAAGTATGGTGTATTAGTGTGTTTATTGTGATAATAGTGCATAGGATGGATTGTGCTGTACATGAATCTTGCAATCCCAAGTTCCTAGATGAATAGAAAGTCCAGGTAGACAGGATCCCCAGTATCGGGGCCACTGTTGTCTGACACATTGTTCCAACTTATACTCCCCATGCAATGTGTGGGAGTAGTGTTGCCATCAACAGGGTGAACAGTCTGTGCACAAAGGCGAAAATCCAGAACAGGTTCAGGCTTCCTGGGAGTTGCGCTTGGCCATCAGCCTCTCACTTTCCCCTCCTCGGACGACCCCTCTTCTTGGGGGGCCCTCAAGTGCAGGCTGCTGCGGTGCAGGGGACTCTCCGCCAGAGTCCTCCTCCCTCCCTGTGGCAGTTGCAGTTTGTTCGGTACCAGATGTTGTTGGCACACAGGGAGGTGTGGACTGGTTGCTGTTCATCTGGCGGAGGCATTGTAAAATGTCCCTGTGCACCGCCGTCATCTCATGTAGTACATCCCACTTGGACTCCACGCGGGTCATGTGGGAGTCCACACGTGACATGTGGGAGTCCACACGTGACATGTGTGACTCCACTTGGGACATGTGGGAGTCCAAGCGGGCATGATGGGCAGCCTGCTGCTGTTTGATGTCTCTGAGGAGCCCCACTACCTGGCTGAGCTCTCCGGTGCTGGACTGGTACGCATCAGCTATGCGTACCAGTTGTGGGTCTTCATGCACACCAGCAACGTCTGCAAGCAGCGACCTCTGTCTCCCACCCCTCCCACCACCCCTGCTGACATGTGCAGTGTGTGCAGTTGCACGCACAGATAACCCTGGTCCACCTTGGGGTTGGTGGTGGTGGTGGTGTCCATGGCCCCAGGTTGGTCCAGGGTCACTGCGCTGGTGTTGTTCCTTATTCTGTCCATGTCGGCAGGGATGGTATTCGTGGTGACAGTCGTTGGAGGGGTGGGTGCAGGGGGTGCAGCTGGTGGACCTGCTGGTGCTGCAGCTGGTGGTCCTGCTGGTGCAGCATGTTGACTTGCACCGGATGTGCCAGGTTGTTCTTCATCGTCCGAGGAGGACAGAGGCTGTACGACGCCAGTGAGCTCGGCATCCTCTTGAGCCTGGGACTGGGACTCCTCAGCGTCTGCTGCTGTGTCCCTATCATCACCTGTTTTTGGGAGACACAAACAATGTATGTCATGTTTCTGCAGGCATCAGTGGTTGACACACCTGACAGTTGTGACTGTGCCTCGGGGTGCGGGCCTGTACATTGTATTGTCCTAAGTCGTCACAGTCAGGGGTTGATATTGGTGTGGCACATTGTCCTGCATTATTTGGGCATTTCTATGTATTCTCTGGGGTGTGAACATGGTCTGCATTGATTGTGTTTGGTTGACAGCCAGACCTCCTTCCCACCCACCCACCCACCCAGTCAGTTATCCCACCATGGAACGTGCTTGCATTGCAGGGAGTGTAAGTTGTCTCTCAGGATGTCAGTCAGTGGTGTCCTGCTGTTTGTTGGTGCACAGTTGGCAGCAGGGCCTTGTGCTCCCCACAGCAGTAGCCAGTGTCAGCCATCTTGTGAGTCCTTCTCCACTCCCTGTGATGTGAGCATGGTTCAGGAGTGGTGTTGATGGGACAGTTGTGGGGGTGAGCTATGTCTGTGACTACGACTCCCATCATGCTATTGCCTCCACCCCCTTCCCAGCATGCCCATGCTTCCTTCCTTTTGACTCTGCTTCCCTGTGGGGTGGGCTGGCTGTGCTGACAGGATGGCTGGGAGTGTTGTCCTGGCAGTTGTTTGGCTAAGAGTCCCAAGAGTGTCCCTGTGCTTCACACAACATAACCCAGGGTGGTGGTGCTTTGTGGGATCTTGTGTTAGGATGGAGGGCATTGCATTCTACCAGGTGGGTACTGTGGAGTTTGTGTTGGGGGGGTGTGAGGGGAGGTGCTGGTGACTATAGTCAGTGCTGCAAGTCCCCCTTCCCACCCAGCCAGCCAGATAGCCCAACATGGAACGTGCTTGCATTGCAGGGAGTGTAAGTTGTCTCTCAGGATGTCAGTCAGTGGTGTCCTGCTGTTTGTTGGTGCACAGTTGGCAGCAGGGCCTTGTGCTCCCCACAGCAGTAGCCAGTGTCAGCCATCTTGTGAGTCCTTCTCCACTCCCTGTGATGTGAGCATGGTTCAGGGTGGTGTTGATGGGACAGTTGTGGGGGTGAGCTATGTCTGTGACTACGACTCCCATCATGCTATTGCCTCCACCCCCTTCCCAGCATGCCCATGCTTCCTTCCTTTTGACTCTGCTTCCCTGTGGGGTGGGCTGGCTGTGCTGACAGGATGGCTGGGAGTGTTGTCCTGGCAGTTGTTTGGCTAAGAGTCCCAAGAGTGTCCCTGTGCTTCACACAACATAACCCAGGGTGGTGGTGCTTTGTGGGATCTTGTGTTAGGATGGAGGGCATTGCATTCTACCAGGTGGGTACTGTGGAGTTTGTGTTGGGGGGGTGTGAGGGGAGGTGCTGGTGACTATAGTCAGTGCTGCAAGTCCCCCTTCCCACCCAGCCAGCCAGATAGCCCACCATGGAACGTGCTTGCATTGCAGGGAGTGTAAGTTGTCTCTCAGGATGTCAGTCAGTGGTGTCCTGCTGTTTGTTGGTGCACAGTTGGCAGCAGGGCCTTGTGCTCCCCACAGCAGTAGCCAGTGTCAGCCATCTTGTGAGTCCTTCTCCACTCCCTGTGATGTGAGCATGGTTCAGGGTGGTGTTGATGGGACAGTTGTGGGGGTGAGCTATGTCTGTGACTACGACTCCCATCATGCTATTGCCTCCACCCCCTTCCCAGCATGCCCATGCTTCCTTCCTTTTGACTCTGCTTCCCTGTGGGGTGGGCTGGCTGTGCTGACAGGATGGCTGGGAGTGTTGTCCTGGCAGTTGTTTGGCTAAGAGTCCCAAGAGTGTCCCTGTGCTTCACACAACATAACCCAGGGTGGTGGTGCTTTGTGGGATCTTGTGTTAGGATGGAGGGCATTGCATTCTACCAGGTGGGTACTGTGGAGTTTGTGTTGGGGGGTGTGAGGGGAGGTGCTGGTGACTATAGTCAGTGCTGCAAGTCCCCCTTCCCACCCAGCCAGCCAGATAGCCCACCATGGAACGTGCTTGCATTGCAGGGAGTGTAAGTTGTCTCTCAGGATGTCAGTCAGTGGTGTCCTGCTGTTTGTTGGTGCACAGTTGGCAGCAGGGCCTTGTGCTCCCCACAGCAGTAGCCAGTGTCAGCCATCTTGTGAGTCCTTCTCCACTCCCTGTGATGTGAGCATGGTTCAGGGTGGTGTTGATGGGACAGTTGTGGGGGGGCAATATGTGTGACTGCGACTCCCATGATGCTATTGGCTACACTGACTTGGCCAGCATACACAGAATTCCTTCCTTTGAGTGGTCTTCACTGTGTGTTGGTGTTGTTGTGGTGGCTACATGTGTGGATGTGTGTGTTAGTTCTATTTGTGCCACTGCCTAGCTGTAGTTGTGGTTGTGTTTGTACATGTGTTGGCACAGTTGGATGTGACTTTTTGATGGCATGTGTTGTGTTTATCTGACTGACATACACATTTTGGGATGATTCTGTTCTAGTTGCTGTGTAATTGCTATGTGTGCATGGTTTGACTCTCCCCTTGACAGTGATGTGTGTGTTTTGTGGCAGTTTATTGTGTACATTTGTTGTGTACTCACCAGGCTCTGGGATGTTCTCTAGTCCATATACGCTCACTGGCGGAAGGATGGCCCGCACCTTCTCCTCCCAGGGCCTGAGGTATATTGGCTTGGCAGGAGGGCCACTGCCGGTCTGTTGGCTGTTGCTGTAGTCTATCTTCAGCAGGTCCCGTACCCTCCTGCGCACGTCATACCACCTGTTCTGGATGTCCGTCTTTGTGCGCCGACATGATGATTGGGCGTTCACCCTGTTGATGATCCTCTCCCACATCTTGGTTTTCTGCGACATGGGGGTCTGTTGGACCAGAGTGCCAAACAGCTGTGGCTCCACCCTGAGGATCTCGTCTACCAGGACTTCCAATTCACAATCTAGGAACTTGGGATTCTTCTTGGGGGCATGGTGATGGGTGGTGATGGTGAGTGATGTGTGTGTTGGTGTGCAGGTGAGGGTGTGTGAGTGTGTGTTTTGCTGGGTGTATGTGAGGTAGGTATTTGTTGGTGTGCTGATGGTGTGTGGCTTGTGTGAGGGATGAGCTGTGGGTGTGTGGTTGCTTTCTCTTGGGTGCTGGCAGTGAAATGGCATTTGCAAAGGCTCATGGTAGTGATTTGTGTCCTTTATATAGGTGGAGTTGTGGGTGTGTCTTTGTTCTCTGTCCCCACCCCCCAGTATTTATTGGCTTGGTAATTGCTTGTTTGGCCTTTTTTTGGTTGATTTTCCTTTGTGCTGTTTGTGTATGTTGGAAACGTTCTTGTGACCGAGTCGGACCCTGCATTGGTCTCGTACGGTGTTTTCCGTTTCGTTCACGCTGTGTTTGTGCAGTTTTGTATGCTGCGTACGCGTCGGTCGCGGTGTATTGTGTTGCTTCGGCTCGGTTTTGTATGCGTGTCGGTCGTGCGGCTTGTCCTCCGTCCGACTCGGTCGTGTTTTCGCGCCTTGCATCGTACTTTGCGGGTTGGAGTTGGCGGGTACGATTCGGTCGGATTTGTTCCGGGTGCGTGTCGGTCGGTTGGATTCGCGTGTTTTCCGGCCGGATTGCTATTTTCCGAGCGGCTCGGTCGGTCGGCTTGGTTTCCTGACGTGTCGGTCGGATTTATCGCGGCTTGCATCGTACTTGGCGTGTCGGGCGCCACTGGTACGTGTCGGTCGGTATTTTTTCCGGATCCGAGTCGGTCGGTGCTTTTTCCGGCCCGAATCGGAATCGGCCCCTAAGAATGGAACAATCTATAACTCAACTAGGCCCAAAACTAACCAAGCAAACTAAACACATGTTTGAGTACTTACAATTCAAAGTAAGACTCTACCCAACAACTAAAGGATTAGAGTATCTAGAAACAATAGCTAAAAGCCTACTTTAAATAAATCTACCTCCGAACCACAAAAAAACTAATCTAAAAACAAACAATCAAAAAACTTTCTTTTTCAACTCCAAAATATAATTATTTTGTCAATTATTTTAACTAAAATTGTAAGAATAAACTGACATAATAATGATATTTTATATAAAACAACTAACTGTAACAATTACATTATAAACATTTCCCTCCCACTATAAATAATTTAAACTTACTTACAGTTTTCGTTGATGAAGAAGAGTAGTCCAAAGTTCCATAATAAAATCCACAGTTGTTTAAAAAAACAAGATTTAAAAAATAATCCCCCAAAAAAGGAAAAATTCAGCTGTATAAAAATTAATCCATCAGCAATAGGTCCACCAACGATAATCCATAAAAAACCCGAAAAAAAGATTTAAAAAAAGAAACGCTCCAGGAAAACTCGAAAAATTAAGGAAGTGTAAAATAATCATTAGTTTATTCAAACTAATTCACACTTCCTTAAAAAAAAAACACACTCTTCTCCTGACAATAACGTCCAACCGACAAAAACCTATTAGGAAATAAAATAATCCCTCCCACACAAAAACGCATATACACTATATAATATTACAAATAAATACAGTACTAACAACAAACTTTAAACATGATTACACATACCTATCAAACTCTAACACAGACCCTTTAACAAACCAACCGCATTTTGCAAACTTCTAATTTAAACATACAACTCACCTAAAATTACAAAACCTAACACTACATACACTATATAGTACTAGACTACCTTCAAATTACACTTTATATTAAAGTTTAATTAAAGAAAATTAAACTTACCTTAACCGATGCGACGCAGCTTCCAACCATGAGCTTCTCCCTCACAAATGATCTAAAACAAAACCGATAGCCTACAAAATACAACTTTAGTTTAAAAATGGCTACCTTTAATAATAAATATTATTCATTTTCATTATTGCAAATGATATATATTACAAATGCTTTACTGTAAATGTTTGAAAAATACTACAAAATATAAAAAGTTTGACATATTATTTGTAATGTAAAATTATAATAATAAATATTATAAGAAAATTAATATTTATTAGTATAATTAAAAATATATACATGTAATGTTAATGTATATTTAAAAATGTTTATATGTTTTACTAATATGAAAAAAATGTAATAAAATTATAAAAAATGTTTGTGTTTACAAAATAACTTATGTACTAATTAATATTATTGATATAAAGAATATAAATAATATTACCAAAAATAAAACATTATGGGCACGATTCGGATCTCGCTCGGAAGGCCTCTGAATCGGATTTGGCTCTACCGGATCCAATTCGTGGCCCTTGTTTACGACCGAATCGTACACAGGTCCGAACAACCAAGTACGATGCGAAAATCGCGTACGCGCTGACAGATTTGTTTCGGACCTAAACCGTTCCGTACGTCTTGTTTGTTGATGACTCGTGTCGCGCAATGGAGCCGATTTCCGACCGAGTGAGTACGATGCACGATTCGGACAGCCCCTTCACGTCGGTCTCAGCGAGAGGAAACGGCTGTCGGAAGCGTACTTCGGGGGGCCGTACCAGGCCCCCCTTCACCCGGGGCCCTCAAAATCTATCACGGGGGGTACCCATGAGTCCCCCAATCCAAGCATGCACACTGTGGCGGGCACCATGGGGTGCCCGCCACAGGGTGTACGCTTTTCCCTACCCACCCCTTTTCTGCTATGGGAGCCTGTGTACGCGTCTGTACACAGGCTCCCATAGAATTCAATGGGAATCCGAGCGAACCGAGTCCGTCAGCATACGGCTGCATCGTACTCGCTCATTCGGACTCCCGGAGCCTCGTCTCGCTCGGAAAGCCCTCCGAATCCGAGTCGTACGGAGGGTTTTCCGAGCGAGATCGGAATCGGGCCCTATATGTTAAAAAATACAAACAATTATAAAAATGTTTTCAATTTTTTTTTATCAAACTACATATATTGTTTATAATATTCACTATGTGTATGATTGCACAAAATTACATATAATATAAAAAATTAATCTATCTACTGTTACCCAAAACATTATGGGGCCGATTCCGATTCGGGCCGGAAGCGCACCTAACACCATTCGTCCGGAAAAAAACCCAGCCGAATGCGTGTTTCCCGACCGATTCGAACAGTCGTCCCAATGAGCAAGTACGATGCGCATAACAGCCCAGATTCCGAGCGAGCCGTACTTACCCATTTCAGCTCCTGTTCCCCGCCCGAGCCGGATCCGTAAACACCGAATCGAGTCGCACAGAAGCAAATACACAGCACCTTCCGGCCGGACTAGGACGATGAGCACTCCGTACGCGCCGAACCCGTCGCTACGCCCGGCACGTCAGAGCATCCGGGAGAGCTGTACATAAGCTCCGATTCGCGCCACAGACGATCCACGGCTACGAGACGAACAAGCCAGCGACGAGTGCGAGTCGAAGCCACGAGAAACCCGAACGAGACGAACAAACCATGAATCCCATTGCGCAGGTCCTACCAATACTCTACATCTATTACTGGGACCGGTACGGACGCGTACGGCGAAGACGGTAAGTCAAACACCCACTACACAAAGAAACGACACGTACCCAACATATGTCACACACACATAGGGATGCAGAAATGACGTACACTAGCAACAGCATAACCATAGGGGCGGGATGGCTACCACCAATGCCATACACACCCATAGGGTGCTGGATGCCTACCACTACCACCACCCCTACTCAGGGGGGCCTGGATGCCTGTCACTACTACCATCCCCACTCAAAGGGGGATGGATGCCTACCACTACTACCACCCCTACTCATAGGGGATGGATGCCTACCACTACCACCACCCCTACTCATGGGGGCCTGGATGCCTGTCACTACTACCATCCCCACTCATAGGGGATGGATGCCTACCACTACCACCACCCCTACTCAGGGGGCCTGGATGCCTACCACTACCACCACCCCTACTCATGGGGGCCTGGATGCCTGTCACTACTACCATCCCCACTCATAGAGGGATGGATGCCTACCACTACCACCAACCCTACTCAGGGGGGCCTGGATGCCTACCACTACCACCATCCCCACTCATAGGGGGATGAATGCCTACCACCCACACCACCCCTACACATAGGACAGGTAATGCATGACACAACCAGCATACTCCAACATAAGGAATGTCTGAAAATACATCCCACCAACACCATGACAAGCGTGTGTAGTCTGTGTCAAATGCCTACAACACTGAACATGACATTGAGCATACAATGTGACCCCTATCACATGTGTCACACATAAATGTGTGTGGCCTCCACAATGCAAGCAGACCATGACCACTGTGGCAATGGGGTATAACACCCCATCATCACAGTGACCAAAAGGTAAGTGTGGTGTCCATAGCTGAAGCCCAATTGAACATTGTGGCAATGGGGTCTAAACACCCATCACCACAGTGACCAAAAGGTAAGTGTGGGGTCCATAGCTGAAGCACATTTTGAACATTGTGGCAATGGGGTTTAAACCCCCATCATCACAGTGACCAAAAGGTAAGTGTGGGGTCCATACCTGAGGCACATTTTGAACATTGTGGCAATGGGGTCTAAACCCCCATCACCACAGTGACCAAAAGGTAAGTGTGGGGTCCATAGCTGAAGCACATTTTGAACATTGTGGCAATGGGGTCTAAAACCCCATCATCACAGTGACCAAAATGTAAGTGTTGTCATGGGAAAAGCTGCAAATGCCAAACAGCATGGATGATTCCTGGTCACAGAACAACAAACACATCTGTGGCATAGTAGTGCTTGTGTCCCATAGCAACATACATTGGGTGAGGCAAACAGTGCAGTGCAAATAAGATACACCTTTGGCCATGTGCAGACAAACATCACCCATGGGGGCTGACATTGTCAACATTCGTCAATAACACAATGACAGAAGTGACCATCATAATGCAGCCCCACATATCTGCACCAATGGACACACAAATGTAGATATCCTGTGGAGACTGTAGATGTCAGGTGAACAAATACCATACCATGGCAGCAATGGGACATACAAACCATGATCATTGTGCTGACTGATGACCTAGGAGTCCCAGGGACAGCAGGGGAAACCCACCAAACAACATACAGCCAATGGCACACTAAAGATATGCCAATGCAGTGGTGCAGATGCACAAACACAAACAGGCAGCCTCACACTGCATATCAAACACAACAGGTGATGGGGGTGTGCCAGTGTCCCCAGGCAACCACACAACACATGAGGAGGCCTGAATCACAATTACACAGATGTGTATACAGTGCCACACAAAAGTAACTCATGGATCGGATTCCCCTATGTGGGCAATCAGGCATTGTTAGATGAGAGGGAGCCCAAATGACACATGTCACACAAGCTTGTAGGAACAGCAAATAACACATCAAGAGACAGACCCACCACAGCACTACCCCCAGGGACCCCACATTGTGGTGACCCTGGCCTGCATGATAATCCCACTGTGATGACAAAGCTAGATATCGTTCACACTGTGAACCACAGTCATGTGTCCTGAGCAACAAACTACCATCACACCTACACAAGCACAAATCAATCAGCACGGCCTGTCAGCCAAGGCCAACATGGAGGTAGGGGTCTAGCCGTGCAACAACTCTCATTTGCACACACTCAACACCACACACCTTGATCTCCACCAATGTGCAGCAGTGAAGCTCACATGGACTGGTGACATTGCACATGCACCCATGACAATCCCAGTGGTGGTGGTGGGAACTAAGGTGCAGAAACCCATCACACATGGCCAGTCAACAACTCGTGAATGTCTGACACACTGCACAGTACGCCGTACATGGGCATGACGTGAAATCCACCACAAACCATGGGATCCCGGACACAGTCACACACCAATGAAGAAGTCAAGGTCACCCACAAAGAACACACATAGACAACTTCCAACATTGCAGCTCTGACCCTGAGTAGTGGCAGCAGTCACACACACAATGTGTCACAATCACTGAAAGCTAACACAAACTGTAAATTACATGACTTCTGTAACCAACAAGTGCCAAGGGGAATCCTGACTGTGTCTCATCTGCGTTTACCCACAAACTCAGCCCTGACAGCAAACACACCTATGGATGACACAGTGATGACCAGTAATGTGCCATGCACCCACATCCCAGAGAACCCAGTGCGAAGATTTGGGGGGAACATAGGTCAACTCAGCAAGCATCACAAACAGGAACATCACTAGGAATCCCAGCCTGCGTTGCAAAATGGAAGTGAACACACACAGACATGCTCACACAACACACACCTTGGGCTCAGGCAAAGTCACAGAATTACACACTGCCATGAGGGTGTAAGGAAAGCTGTGCCATACGTTGTCTCTGCAGGGCTCTATCATGTCAGCAGTACACTTGGTCACTCAGTCAACAATTAGCAAAAAATGAAGGCTCCCGTCACATCAGCCTGGTCATGGGAGTGTCACCAAAATCATCTGCACAGATCCAACACACATGTATAGCAAGTTGCACTGATAACACAGATGTGTCCTTCCCCATTGATGCCCAAACTTGCATGTCCAGTGGAGATGGTCACACGGTCAGGGAAATAGACAAATTGAACAATGGCAAGCACAACTGATGTGCAGGGGTGTAAGCCACAGATGTGATATTGCAAATAAATGTAGGAAATCCCATTGGCAAATATTGAAAACATGACACCCTCATATTGCTGCAAAGGATGACATGGCTACACACCAGGATAGGACACATTCCCCCGGGACCACATTGGGTCCTGCACAGTAACACTTCATTTTCATGATATAAAAAATCACCATCACTGCAGCAAGGGCATGGTTAGCATCATCACAATCTGAATATGCTCCCTCGTGACCTATATTTCTTTTATCAAACTGAAAATAAATTCAACATGGGCTGAAATTAGACTAAACAGCAACAAAGTCCAAAAACATTACCATATTTAAAAATATCCACATTATTTATTTATTTTCTTTGTTTTATCAAAAATGTTTTTATACTTTCTTTTACATATTTTCCATATAAAATCAATATGTTAAACATTTACAAACAATGTTGCATAGTAATAACATAACATATTCATGTGCAAACATCTTTGCATCATTAATCCCCGAGTGCAGGCACAAAAACAAAAGGACATTCATACACACTACCTCACATACATTCCATCTCAGATACACTCATACCACATTCATCAATGCATATATCTGGAGGATGGGAGACAAGAAATAGTTTATAATCTCCGCGACCAATTAAGGCAACTGCAAATAGCAGGATCTGAACAGCATTGGTCGACGCGCGTTTCGGTGGCTTAGAGAATGGTAACACCACCTTCCTCAGGACCTTAGCCAGATATCAGACCAATATTGATACACCCAGGGGATACTGCTACTGATACTCAGCAAGAGACATGCCACTGGCAGATACTGTTTTTTGTGACTATATTTCTAAATTATTATGCCACACTCTAGGTGTCTCAAATGCGCTATGCATTAAACGAAACGTATATGCATATATATTGTCAGCAAAGTGAGAATTCCATGTAAAATCAATTCGTTAAGATCTGTGAATCCTACTTAGTTACACTGCGCCAGTCCACTTCGACGACATCTCAGTACTAATAATTGTTTGATAGTACAGGTCTAAGCCCAGCGATACTTAATTTTGCAGCACAAGATCATATGAGGCTCAACGAAGGGACGTCCGGCCGTTCCGGGAAGGGGTCTTGGAGGGAGAGGATTTGGAGGACTGCGGAGTGACTGTGGATGCCTGTGTGTGTGTCTGTTCCCCATCCCCTGTGGGTGTGGTATCAGTCCCCTGAGGATGCTTGCGTGCACGTTTTGCCTTTGTTTTGGGTGTTTCTGTGCTGCTTGTGTCTGTGTGTTTGGGTGATTGTGCAGGTGTGCATGTGCTTGGGACAGGTAGGGTGCCAGGAAGTGTGGATGGGGCAGAGGTAGGAGGGGTGAGGGACTGTTGGAGGAGGGACACTGCTGCCGTCAGGGAGGAGTCCATGGACTTATTGCTCCTCTGTAGGGCAGACATGCTAGATGAGATGCCCTCCACGAACGACACCAGCTGTGTCAACAGAGTGGTGTGTGCATGGAGGACACTCAGCATAGCTGTCTGCCCTACATGGAGCTGGCGAAGTAAGTACACAGACTCCTCACTCAGGGCAGCAGGGGACACAGGGGCAGGGGGTGCAGTGCCTGGCACGAAGGAAACACGCTCCCGAACACGGGAGCCTCCACGGACCTCTGGAATGGGAGCCGATGGGAGGGCGGTGGTGGTGGTGGTGGTGGTGGTGGCGGGGCCAGCCATACTAGCTGGGGTGTGGTGGCTGCTGACACCCGCCTCCACAAGGGAGTCATCCTCTGAGCTGCTGTGGTCCTCAGCTGAGGTGGATGGTGCTGAGGACTCCTCGGTGTGGCTCCCCTCGCCCTCCGTGCCACTGGGTCCCTCCGACCACTCATCGGCTGCTGACCCAGTCTGGCTCTGCAGCTCCTCCTGGTCCATGGAGCTGTCCCCTCCTGTGGCCGTGGATGTATCTGCAAACAATTAGGGAAACAGACAAACATCAGTCACCTGCACTGACCGCACACACCACAGTAAGTACAGCACATTACAGAGCAAGCCCTGGCATCCTTAGTTGAACATTGCCAAAAGTGCTCACACAGATTAGGAGAAGCCAATTGTCAGTCTGATGGTCAACCATGGCACTCACACCCCTCCTGGCCTTTGTAGTAGGGTTCTGTTCTACCATATAACACAGACCTATGTACCTTTCTGCTCTGCCCATGAAACATGGCACTCCCATATAGGCCCCACCAGTCAGGCCCTGATAGGTGACCTAAGCTGTCCATTTTTCTTTTAGCCTTTTAGTACCTGTCACAGTGGTCCACCCCCTTAGATACATACACTTAGGCCCAAACCCACCTCCTTAGATGCACACATACATGTAGGCCCAAGAGGCCACTGCCTCATGCTATCATTTTTTAATACAACAAATCTTGTAGGCCTTTCTGACCTGACAGCAGGGACCTGTGCCATCCACCGCGGCACCAGCCCCCCCCATTGTAAATATCCACAGTCACAAGAATAAGGTTAGCCCACACGTATGTGACACTCTGCTGGTACATCTTTCACAAGCAATGTTTGCAAAATTTTAACTTATGAAACTTTCCACGCTTGCTCCACTGAAACTGAAAAGGCGGCTACGTGACAGAGAAATAATATATAAAATCTCAATTTCTGAGCATCTTACGGTAAAAGTTATCTTTTTCTTATGTTTGCGGTCAAGAGCACCGACCACCTGCTAAAAGCCCCTGTTTTCACCATGATACCACTTCTCTGTTCTTCAAAAACTTTCCACAGTTACTGTAAGCGTGTGGTCAAGGACACACATCAGGGCCCACGTCAACTGTGGGTAGGAGTTCTGCATTAAGCCATATAAAAGGTTTGCACCCATGTCCACGCCCTGAACTCTTCTTACCAGTGCATTGCATGAGGAGGGTTCCCGGTCGGCTGTTCTCCTGATCTTGGGCCTAGAACTTCTACTCTCAAGGTGGTAATGCTCTTTTCTGATTGCTAGCCTTTTGGCTTTATCAGCCTCTCTAATTTAGCTCATCCACACCCAATTCATAGCATTTATCCTAGCTTAAACTGTGTAGCCTTGGATGGTTCTTGCTCTCTTATTCAAGATTTGCCTTCTAGGCGATTGCCTATTCATGATCCCTCTTTTAAGAGTTGCCCCATAGGCTGTAGCTCACTGATAGATAGTTACATAGATCTTTGTGCTTCACTTAAAATATGATTAGTAATATTGTTGATGCTTTCATTTTCATCCTGCTCATGTGTTGACGAGCAGCATTAAATGAACAGTTCTCAGTGTTACTGAATTGCTTAACAAAGTGCCACTGTATTTCACACCGTTGTTCCTTCTTTTCAAGTGAACGAGCAGAGTGCGGGTCGTGCTCTCATGAGCTGGTAAGCAGAAGGGTGTGACCACCCATTTACCCTCAAACAGCTTGCACCCATCTGTCTGGTCCCTGCCGGATGGTAATACCCCAGTGTGGACACATGCACCACCTACCCAGTTGTTGGACATTGCAGGGAACACAGTGAAGTATGTGAACATGCACACATCACATCTCTTGCCACTGAGTCAGTACAGGTGTCCGGATAAAGGGATGGCCAGAGTCTAATTTGAAATGCATGTGATGCATACCAGCACCAGACACCATGATGCACCCATGTCCTCATAGTCAATGCCACAATGGGGTGCATGTTGCACATGTCACTCCCCTGCAGGATCACTCTTAGGAAGTTTAATGCCATGGCACATGCATGCCTGCAAAGTCATACATCACTGTCTCCAGTCACATGGGCAGGGCAGCCAGCCAACAACAGTATGCACTGTGTCACAATCCTAGGTCATGGGGAATGCAAGTTCTGTAGCTGACAAGTGCACATGTCCATCCCCCCCACACCACATCATCTGAACTCTTATTTGTCCACGTCACACCAATTGGACATATGGGAGACATGAAACACAACTCTCTGAACCTGAGCACCTCACAGTCTGCTGTGAATGAAAAACAGCTGCCTGAACTTCTCAGTCGCATGCACCAGTCTGCACAGTCAAGTGATCAAACACCTATATGTCACCCAAGTATCGTCTCTCGTGGTCACATCTCAGATGGCATGCTGAGCCATAACTGATAAACACCCCAGTAGTCCTGACAACGAAGCCACAGCACAATGACACAGAGGCAGACACCTGAGGGAACATTTCACTGAGCACAACGTGTCAGCTGATACACGGGAGTGGGAGTACAGAGTGTATTGTATGCCCTGGAGTAGGCATGACTGGCCTGCTCCACGTGAAAGAGGGATGAGCCCTGGACAGTAGGCATGTGGCTAAGCATGTGTGACACACTTGATATACATACTCCTGAGGCCCAAACATTGTTCCCACCCGCAGCATGGGGGTGTGCCAAATACCCCAGGCACATGTGGTGAGTCAGATCAGCAATTGGAACACATATCAAAGTTACACGCAGATTACATGTCAGAACTCAGGCATTGTGTAAGCAATTGACCCACCCATGAAGCCCACCACAAAGGTACGGTAACAAATGCTGTCCACCACCCTGAGCTAAGCAAAATGCAAGGACACAGTACCCAAGTGACACAATATCCATACTGTAAGGGCCACACCTGGGTATCAGATGAGGAGTGGGCATGTCACAATTGAGGGACATGGGTCCTGGACCACAAGACTGATGTAATGTGGAGGTTTAACCAGGCCAGAGGAGGGCACATAGCATGTCAGACAAAGTTCACAGTGCAGTCATGGATTCACCCCCTCCTTGCTGCTGTCTGGCCTTCAGCTGCCCATCCAGGTCAGGGAAGACCACCGCCAGGATCCGGAGCATGTGGGGGGTCAGGGTCCGGTGTCCGCCCCTCCTGCGAGGAGGCGACAGCTTCAGCTGGACCCTTGCGATCCTCCGGGTCCAGCCCCGAAGGTCCTGCCACCTCTTCTGGCAGTTGCGTATCCGGCGCTTATAGTCCCCCATGGATCGTACTGCCCGGACGATGGTCAGCCAGATCTCCTGCTTCTGGTGGGCATCAACCTGTGAGGATGACAAAGTGAAAAAGGCCATTACTACACATGCAACATATCCGTGCATCACACAGTTGGATATACATGTCTCAATCACAGAGGCATATGATGTACACAGGCAGTGCAACTATGGCTATGAACAGTTTACCAGCAGTTACTAAATGGTATCATTGCCTGGGAAGTAAAACCTTGTTGGAATGCACTGTTACTGCACTATACCTGTTCAGTGCATGTAACGACAAACTTTGGGGGGTGACAACTACTCAGTGAGCATGCTAGCCAGTGGTGTGCACACTGGAAGTCTTGCTAGTCAGACAACATGCACATTTAGTAAGGCAGTGGACAGCACACTCACCTGCTCCCCTGGTTTCCCATACAGCTTGCTGTACTGTGGAAGGAGGCTGTCCAGCAGGGCCTGGTTCTCCTCAGCGCTGAAGGCTGTGGCTCTCTCCACAGTACGTGCCATTTCAGTAGCCAGAGGATGCAGAGACAGCAGCAGTGTTGGTGACAGATGTCGTCCTGGAGCATGTAGTGCAGGCAAGTGAGCTCTCAGGGGAACAGCCAGCATTATATGTGTGCTGCAGAGGCAGATACTGTCCCATGTGTCCAAAGTGAAAGGTCCAAGTCGTTTGCATCTTCTGAATCTGGCCAATCCATGGAATTGCACCACGTATACACGCCCACAGCATCCTTCAAAAGTTCAACTTCATGACACCCATGAATTTGCAACATTGTTGTGGCTGGCCAACTGAATTCACTGCATCAGACTCGTTAAAGCTTCGAAAACGCGTCCGTTGCAATGCCAGACCCTAGCCAATGCGTGCGCACCGATCGGACCATTGCTGTACAACGCGTATTTCAAAAAACAATGCGTACCCATTCACATCAAATGCAATGTCCAATGCGTGCGCACCGATCGGTCCATTGCTGTACAACGCGTACCCGCTCACATCATATGCAATGGCCAATGTGTGTGCACCGATCGGTCCATTGCTGTACAACGCGTATTTCCAAAAACAACGCGTACCCGTTCACATCAAATGCAATGTCCAATGCGTGCGCACCGATCGGTCCATTGCTGAACAACGCGTATTTCAAAAAACAACGCGTACCCGTTCACATCAAATGCAATGTCCAATGCGTGCGCACCGATCGGTCCATTGCTGTACAACGCGTACCCGCTCACATCATATGCAATGTCCAATGCGTGCGCACCGATCGGTCCATTGCTGTACAACGCGTACCCGCTCACATCATATGCAATGGCCAATGCGTGCGCACCGATCGGTCCATTGCTGTACAACGCGTACCCGCTCGCATCATATGCAATGGCCAATGCGTGCGCACCGATCGGTCCATTGCTGTACAACGCGTATTTCAAAAAACAACGCGTACCGGTTCACATCAAATGCAATGTCCAATGCGTGCGCACCGATCGGTCCATTGCTGTACAACGCATACCCGCTCACATCATATGCAATGGCCAATGCGTGCGCACCGATCGGTCCATTGCTGTACAATGCGTACAAGCTTGCATCATATGCAGTGGCCAATGCGTGCGCACCGATCGGTCCATTGCTGTACAACGCGTATCCGGTCACATCATATGCAATGGCCAATGCATGCGCACCGATCGGTCCATTGCTCTACAACGCGTATTTCAAAAAACAACGCGTACCCGTTTACATCAAATGCAATGTCCAATGCGTGCGCACCGATCGGTCCATTGCTGTACAACGCGTACCCGCTCACATCATATGCAATGGCCAATGCGTGCGCACCGATCGGTCCATTGCTGTACAACGGGTACCCTCTCACATCATATGCAATGGCCAATGCGTGCGCAACGATCGGTCCATTGCTGTACGACACGTCCCTGTACAAGTCACTCGCATATGCCACCATGCTTGTCACTGGTGAACGTATGCCAGCCACATTTACTTGCCAGGGACTCAGGGGCACACCTACGACACCACATCCTGTCCACACTGTATCCTAAGGCAAGTAAGGCTGCATTACCTTTTCTGTGTATGGGGGTCAACATGTGGTTTTTTTGGTGGCACTTGGGGGCAGCCACTCCCAGGCTGTGCACGTGTTCATGGGGACAGAATCTTTTGTGTGTTGTGCACATGACCACTGTGATGTGCAACTGTTCATTTCATAGCATGTGGCATGGTCACATTTCCAGGTTGTGTATGTGTATGTCATGTCACATACCCCCTGAGTCCCATGTGGGAAGGTATGTATGTCACAGGGTGACCCATTGCCACAATAGTGATGGCCCTCCACAGACTGTGTGCATGTTGGGTTTCCGATGTCTCTGATTCCATGTGCACAATGGGAGACAGTCTCCACATCCACGTTGTTTGTGCATGGACTTTGATGTTGTGCGTGTGTGTGTCACAGACGTCCATCTCTGTCCTGCAGAGGCAACAGGGGCCACTACCTGTGGGAGTCATGGTTGTTTTGCTGATGTGTACATGATACGCCATGTCATGCCAGTGTCCATGTGGCAATACAGGGTCCCTGGGAATCTACCTGTCAATGAGCTGTGATGCCTGTGGCACATCTGTCCTGACATGTCACTGTGGTGTGTGTTTGGAACGTGACAGCAGTAAATGGGTACTGTGACACAGCCTAATGATTTCCCATAGCACAACCTGGAACTTGTTGTCAACACATGTTGAACTGTGATGTTAGATGTTGGCCATGTAGGTGCCATATATGTCCATACAGAACGGCACACACATCAGGTACTTGTGTCTCGTAATGATGTATCATGTGATATTGAGTATGGTCAATGGCACATATGTGGGGTGACTGACAATCTTTCTTTCTTCACCCATGCACTGCAGGGCACCAGCTGTCCATAGACCATTCCCTGACCTTGCAACGATGGTGGAACGTGACTGCATCCGACGGTAACGCTTCAACAGGGCGCTGATTGAGGAATTGGCGGTGTTGTTGGCCCCACATTTGCAACCTGGCCGGCCATACCCTACAGCGCTGACCCCCAAGGTGAAGGTGATGGCATCCCTACACTTCTTTGCCACTGGTACCTTTCAACACACTGTGGCGTCTGCTGGTGGGATGTCACAGACCATGTTCAGCCGTGTGCTACGCGATGTTTTGGAGGCAATGTTGAGATACCTGAACCAGTACATCTATTTCCCTAAACGTCAACAACTCACTGACGTCAAGAGTGACTTCTATGCCCTGGGGAGGATGCCACATGTCATTGGCTCCATTGATGGGACACATGTGGCTTTGGTACCACCACAGGCACATGATCAGGCATACAGGAACAGGAAACATTATCATTCGATCAATGCTCTGGTGGTATGTCTTGCAGATATGAGCATCTCACATGTGTGTGCCCGTTTCTCCGGTTCGGCACACGATGCCTACATGATGAGGAGTAGTCGCAGCCCGAGGATGATGTCACAGATGCAGAACCAGCATGCCTGGCTTGTCGGTGTGTACTGACTTTGTACCATTGTGTGTGTTCTGCTATGTTGTATTCCGCCCTCTTTTCCAACTCAGCTAATGTGCAATTGTCTGTCTGTAGGTGACTCCGGATACCCCAACATGCCGTGGTTGCTGACACCCCTCAGGAACCCTGTGACACCAGCCCAGATGCGCTACAATGAGGCACATGGTCGGACCAGGAGAGTGATCGAGCGGACATTTGGTCTCCTGAAGAGCCGCTTCCGCTGCCTAGACAAGACAGGAGGGGCCCTCCCATATGCCCCAGCAAAGGTGTGCAAGATTGTCATCGTCTGCTGCATGCTACACAACTTGGCAGTGCGGAAGGAGTTGCCTCTCATCCTGGATGACGATGACCAACATCCGCCACCTGTGGAGGATCCTGGCCTGGGCCACGATGCCAGTGATGATGATGATGATGAGGGTGATGTCCGCACACAGCTCATCACCAACTTCTTCAGCTGAATGTGAGTATCCAGAGATGTCATGTCAATGATGTGAGTTTGCATGATATGTGTGGGTGGTGCTCTGGTGCTGTTTGAGTGTGGCCATGTGCTACTTGACTGGATGCGTGCAGCGATGTGTCCTTACAGGTAGTCTGTACTCCCCAACAGTGTTGACGTGCTAACTTGGTATTGTGTAGGTATCTTGTGACATGTATTGGGCATGAGTATTGCAGTTCTGTCCTGTTCTTCAGCGCTTTTGACTGTGTGTCATGTCTGTCCTTCACAGGGTGCTTTCAGAGTTGTTTGGTCAACTTGGATCCCCCGACACCATGATTCAGCTTTCAGGGTGGCAGCAGTCGTTTCCCTACAGGTGATGTGCCACACACCCCTGGACTTTATTTCTTCTACACTTTTTGACTGTTTGGCCACTGCCACGTGGGATTACCTTGCATTTGTAGTGAAAACAACATGTTACAAATGTGTAATAAACCTGTGCTTCACTTTGGGATGTGCGTTGTCTGTGGTCACACATCTGACTGACATTTGCTTACTGCACCTGTGGGCTAGTTAACACAGACTCTGAATAGGTGTGGTGTCTGTGCATTCCACTGTATTTCCTGGCAACATCAGTGTAGGCGATGAGTCAGATGGCCCTGGTGTCTATGTGTTGTGTAGCCCTAGTGGTGTGACTCTCTCATATGTGTCACGTCGCCATGACTCACATGACGGTGTTGAACTTGCTGTGGCAGTTAGCATGCACAGTGTCATTTAGCAGATCAGCATCTCCATGACAAAAACAACGTTGTAATCACAACAGAGGCAAGTATGGTGTATTAGTGAGTTTACATACATACATGTGTGAGGATAGTGCACAGGATGGTGGGTGCTGTACATTGGTATTGGAATCCAAAGTTCCCAGATGAGTTGGAAGTGTTGGTAGCAGAAATGTCCTGAGTAAAGTCCACAGTCATCTGATACATTAGTCCAACTTAAACTCTCCATGTCATGTGGGAGAGTTGTGTTGCATTCGACAGGGTGAACAGTTTGCACACAAAGGAGAATTTCCAGAATAGGTGTTGGGTTCCTGGGGGATGTACATGGCCATCGGCCTCTCAGTTGTCCTTCCTCGGACGACCCCTCTTCTCTCTGGGGGGACCCTCACGTGCAGGCCGCTGCAGTGCAGAGGACTCTCCACCAGAGTCATCCTCCCTCCCTGTGGCAGTTGCAGTTGTTGCAGCACCAGATGTTGTGGGCACACAGGGAGGTGTGGACATGTTGGTGCTAATCTGGCGGAGGCATGTCAATATGTCCCTCTGCACCGCTGTCAGTTCTTCCAATGTGTCCCACTTGGACTCCATGCCAGACATGTGCGTCTCCACACGGGACATGTGTGTCTCCACACGGGACATGTGGGAGTCCAAGCGGGCATGATGGGCAGCCTGCTGCTGTTGAATATCCTTGAGGATCCCCACTACCTGGCTGACCTCTCCGGTACTATTCTGGTACGCCTCAGCAATGCGTGCCAGTTGTGGGTCATCATGCAGTCCAGACCCCTCTGCAAACAGTGACCTCTGCCTACCACCCCTCCCACCACCCCTGGACACACGTGCTGGAGCTGCCGTGGCATGCACAGGTGACCCTCGGCCCCCTTGGGGGTTGGTACTGGGGTTGTTGTCCGTTGCTTCACGGTGGGCTGTGGTCCCTGTGCTGTTGTCATTCAGTGTCCTTGGTCTGTCCGTGTCGGCGGGGGTGGTCTGTGTGTTGGCAGATGTTGGAGGAATGGGTGCACGGGGTGCAGATGGTGGTCCTGCTGGTGCTGCATGATGACTCACACCGGAGGCGCCAGGTTGGTCTTCGCCATCCGATGAGGGCAGAGGCAGTTCCACACCAGAGAGCTCAGGGTCCCCCGGAGCCTGGGACAGGGACTCCTCCTCATCTGCTGCTGTTTCCCCATCATCACCTGTTTTTGGAAGAGACACACAATGTATGTTATGTTTCTGCAGGCATCAATGGTTCAAACAAATGACAGTTGTGACTGTACCTCTGGATGCGGCCCTGTACATTGCATTGTCCTAAGTTGTCACTAGTCAGAGGTTGATATTGGTGTGGCTCATTGTCCTGCCAACCTGATGCATTTCAATGTGGATGTTGAGGTGTGTGCATGACCAGCATTGGTGGTATTTGGTTGACATCCGGACCTCCTTCTCCCCCCAGGCCAGTTATCCCACCATGAAGCATGCCACACTTGCAGTGGGTGCAGGTTGACTCTCAGGATGTCAGTCAGTGGTGTCCTGCTGTTGGTTGGTGCCCAGTTCCCAGCAGGGCCTGGTACTCCCCACAACAGAGCACCATTGTCAGACATCTTTGAAGTGGCTTTTCACTCCCTGTGAGGTGTGCATGCTTCAGTGTGAGCTTGCTGGGCCATGTGGGTGGGGGATGTTGAGCTGTGACTACCACTCCCATCATGCTATTGCCTGCACACCCCCGTTTCCAGCATGCACATACTTCCTTCCTTTTGAGTGGACTTCACTGTGTGTGAGTGTGACAGCAATGGCAAGATGGCTGACAGTGTGGTCCTGTTGTTTGTTTGTGCACAGTTCCCAGCAGGGCCTTGTGCTCCCCACAGCTGAGGCCAGTGTCAGACATCTTTGAAGTGGCTTTTCACTCACTCTCTTGTAGAGCACGGTCCCAGGTGTGTTGTTTGGAGTTAGTGGAAGTGGTGTGTGTGTAAGGGCCTGCTGGTAGCTGTAGTCGGAGCTGGCACTCCTCCCCCCCCAGGCCAGACATCCCACCATGAAACGTGCTTCCATTGCAGGGAGTGCAAGTTGGCTTTCAGGATGTCAGTCAGTGGTGTCCTGCTGTTGGTTGGTGCACAGTTCCCAGCAGGGCCTTGTGCGCCCCACAACAGAGCACCATTGTCAGACATCTTTGAAGTGGCTTTTCACTCCCTGTGAGGTGTGAATGCTTCAGTGTGAGCTTGCTGGGCCATGTGGGTGGGGGATGTTGAGCTGTGACTACCACTCCCATCATGCTATTGCCTACACCCCCCTTCCCAGCATGCCCATACTTCCTTCCTTTTGACTCTGCTTCCCTGTGGGTTAGTGTGACTGTGCTGACAGGATGGCTGACAGTGTTGTCCTGGCGTTTGTTTGGCTACAAGTCCCAAAAGTGTCCCTATGCTTCACACAGCATAACCCAGTGTGGTAGTTCTTTGTGGGATATTTAATTAGAGTGTGAGGCAATGCATTCTCCCAGGTGAGTTGTGTGGAGTTTGTGTTAAGGGGGTGTGTGGGAAAAGCTGCTGGTAACTATGGTCAGAGCTGTCAGTCCTCCTTCCCACCCAGCCAGATATCCCACCATGGAACGTGCTTCCATTGCAGGGAGTGCAAGTTGGCTTTCAGGATGTCAGTCAGTGGTTTCCTGCTGTTGGTTGGTGCACAGTTCCCAGCAGGGCCTTGTGCTCCCCACAGCTGAGGCCAGTGTCAGACATCTTTGAAGTGGCTTTTCACTCACTCTCTTGTAGAGCACGGTCCCAGGTGTGTTGTTTGGACTTAGTGGAAGTGGTGTGTGTGTAAGGGCCTGCTGGTAGCTGTAGTCGGAGCTGGCACTCCTCCCCCCCCAGGCCAGACATCCCACCATGAAACGTGCTTCCATTGCAGGGAGTGCAAGTTGGCTTTCAGGATGTCAGTCAGTGGTGTCCTGCTGTTGGTTGGTGCACAGTTCCCAGCAGGGCCTTGTGCTCCCACAACAGAGCACCATTGTCAGACATCTTTGAAGTGGCTTTTCACTCGCTGTGAGGTGTGCATGCTTCAGTGTGAGCTTGCTGGGCCATGTGGGTGGGGGATGTTGAGCTGTGACTACCACTCCCATCATGCTATTGCCTATACCCCCCTTCCCAGCATGCCCATACTTCCTTCCTTTTGACTCTACTTCCCTGTGGGTTAGTGTGCCTGTGCTGACAGGATGGCTGACAGTGTTGTCCTGGCGTTTGTTTGGCTACAAGTCCCAAAAGTGTCCCTGTGCTTCACACAGCATAACCCAGTGTGGTAGTTCTTTGTGGGATATTTAATTAGAGTGTGAGGCAATGCATTCTCCCAGGTGAGTTGTGTGGAGTTTGTGTTAAGGGTGTGTGTGAGTAAAGCTGCTGGTAACTATGGTCAGAGCTGTCAGTCCTCCTTCCCACCCAGCCAGATATCCCACCATGGAACGTGCTTCCATTGCAGGGAGTGCAAGTTGGCTCTCAGGATGTCAGTCAGTGGTGTCCTGCTGTTGGTTGTTGCACAGTTCCCAGCAGGGCCTTGTGCTCCCCACAGCAATACCCAGTGTCAGCCATCTTGTCAGTTCTTTTCAACTCCCTGTGATGTGAGCATGGTTCAGAGTGGTGTTGATGGGCCAATTGTGAGGGTGACCAATATCTGTGACTACCACTCCCATCATGCTATTGCCTACACCCCCCTTCCCAGCATGCCCATACTACCTTCCTTTTGAGTGGACTTCACTGTGTGTGAGTGTGACAGCAATGGCAAGATGGCTGACAGTGTGATCCTGTTGTTTGTTGGTGCCCAGTTCCCAGCAGGGCCTTGTGCTCCCCACAGCAGTACCCAGTTTCAGCCATCTTTTCAGTTCTTTTCCACTCCCTGTGATGTGAGAATGGTTCAGAGTGGTGTTGATGGGCCAATTGTGAGGGTGACCAATATTTGTGACTACAACTCCCATCATGCTATTGGCTACACTGACTTCACCAGCATACACAGAATTCCTTCCTTTCAGTGAGCTTCCCTGTGAGGTGGTGTTCTAGTGGTGGCAACATATCTGACTGTGTTTGTTTGTTATATTTGTGCCACTGCCTTGCTCTATTTGTTGTTAGGTTTGTACATGTCATGACACAGTTACATATCACTATGAGATGGCAGGTATTGTGTTTCTCTGACTAACATACACATCTTGGGATGATTATCTTTTCGTTGCTGTGGATTTGCTAAGGGTGCATGGTTTGACTATCCCCTTGACAGTGATGTGTGTGTATTGTCACACAATATTGGGTGTAGTAGTTGTGTACTCACCAGGCTCTGGGATGTTTGATAGTCCATATAAGCTCACTGGTGGTAGGATGGCCTGCACCTTCTCCTCCCAGGGCCTGAGGTATACTGGTTTGGCAGGAGGGCCACTGCCGGTGCGCTGACTCAAGATGTAATCCTTCTTTAGTAGGTCCTTGACCCTCCTGCGCACATCATACCACCTGTTCTGGATGTCTTCCTTTGTGCGCAAACATGGTGATTGTGCGTTCACCCTGTCGACGATCCTCTCCCACATCTTGGTTTTCTGCGACATGGGGGTCTGTTGGACCAATGTACCAAACAACTGTGGCTCTACCCTGAGGATCTCATCTATCAGGACTTCCAATTCACTGTCTAGGAACTTTGGATTCTTCTTTGGGGGCATGGTGATGGGTGGTGGTGGTGATTGATGTGTGTGTGTGTGCAAGTGAGGGTGTGTGAGTGTCGGTTTTGCTGGGTGTATGTGAGGGTGCTATTTGTTGAGGTGCTAATGGTGTGTGGCTTGTGTGATGGATGAGCTGTGAGTGTGTCTGTGGTTGCTGTGTGATGGTGTTCTGTGCTGGCAGGTCAGTTGAATTTGCAAAGGATCATGGTAGGGATTTGTGGCCTTTATATGGGTGGAGTTGTGGGTGTGTCTTTGTTCCATGTTTCCCCCCCCCCAGTATTTATTGGCTTTGTAATTGCTTGTTTGGCCCTTTTTTTTGTATTTTTCCCTTTGTACTTTTTGTGCATGTAGGAGACGTTCTTCTGACCGAGTAGGACGCTACAGTTGTCTCGTGCGAGCCTCTCCGAGTCGTTCACGCTGTGTTTCTGCTAGGTTTCATGTGCGGCGTACGCGTCGGTCGCGGAGTATTGGGTTGCTTCGGCTGGGTTTTGTATGCGTGTCGGTCGTACGGCTTGGGCTCCGTGCGACTCGGTCTGGTTTTACACGCATTGCATCATACTGCGCGGGTCGGATTTCGCGGGTATGTTTCAGTCGGGTTCATTCCTGGTGTGTGTCGGTCGGTTCGATTCGCGTGGTTTCCCGGCCGGATAGCTGGTTTCCGTGCGGTTCGGTCGTTCGGCTTGTGTTCCATACGGGTCGGACGTGATTCACATGCATTTCATCGTACTACGCAGGTCGGGCAGCGCCGGTACGTGTCGGTCGGACTATATTCCCGTACCGAGTCGGTCGGTATGTTTTCCGGCCCGAATTGGAATCGGCCCCTATATGTTTTAAATATTGCACAAAAAGTGAGTAATAACTACTTATTTGTTGTCCAAAAATAAACAACTGAATAATGTAATAAAACAACAATTTCTAATACTATTTTTTTTTAAATGTTATATCTAAATATTTAATATGTACCAAATATGTAATGTATAAACAATTAACAAAATGTATTTTTTTCCTGGTTAAAACAATAAAAATAAATATACTTGAAAAAATGAAATACTTTTTCTTTTTTTTTCTTATCAATGTCTCATTATAAATAAAAATATAAATAAAATATGAAGATGTTTCTGTGTTTTTTATTAAATATTTTATCTATAATAAAATATTTATATTGTATCAATGTACTTTAAAAACTATTATATTTGTCCAAACATTTATAACTATATTTTTATCCTTACACCATAATATATTTTTATTTCTTCACTATACCCACTATAAAGTACATTAACTCAGGAAAGGTGTTAAATAGCAAACATTATAATTTACTACTAATTTATATTAAGTCAGGGAAGTCACTGGACACTAACCTTATATAATTTACTATTCCAACTCCAAACCACATTAAATCAAGGAAGGTGCTGGACACTAACCTTATATAATTTACTATTCCAACTCCAAACCACATTAAATCAAGGAAGGTACTGGACAATAAACATATATAATTTACTATTCCAACTCCAAACCACATTAAATCAGGGAAGATGCTGGATACTAAACATATATAATTTACTTTTCCAACTCCAAACCGCATTAAATCAGGGAAGGCACTGGACACTAACCATATATAATTTACTATTCCAAATCCAAACCACATTAAGGTGTCCATTACGATTCCGGGCGGTAAAAAATCCGCCATCCACCATAGCGGTAAAAATACGCCCGCCTACACCGTCTGAATACCGACCGAGCAATTACGATGCCGCGAAGCAAACACCGCCCGCGGCGGAAAAAAACCCCAAAATACCGCCCGCTCATGTCTGATTCTAAGTCCACCCGTCCGCCACGGACGCAAATACGCACGACAACCAAAAACCGCCCGCCCTGACGATCTAGACACCGCCCGTGAAATTAGGATCGCTCCGACATGAGCGCGGTAATTACATAAATACACCGCCCGCCATCGTAAACAACAGAGATGGAAATGGACACGGCGGAAGCCCTGGCGGCCACGTCCCTGCACAGAAACCATCCGCGGACCCAAACAAACACACACAACATGGCCAACAAGTCCACACAGCAAGCCACGCACAAACACAGTACACATCCCAAAAACACCCCCCCTGGACAAACAAATAAACTACCAATCCCAGAACACCAGCTACAAGACACCTGAAAACAACTGACCATCATGACACACCCACATAGGTAAGCACAAAAGCAGCCCCTTCACAGACCACAATCCCTTGCAACACTACAAAGCCAAGAAGAGAGGAGAGAACACAGCGACACAGCAAGGACAGCAGGACACCACAGATACGCACCCATCACACCCACCACCACCAGCACCACCAAACACCAGCACCACAAACGACCTGCACATCACACACCACACACACACACCACACCAGCACCACAAACACCAAACCACACACCATGGCAGCACACAGAATGCCAAAGTTCACTTCAACTGAGCTGACGGTCATGGTCGACGAGATCATCAAGGTGCACCCACAAATCTTTGGCAACCAGGTCCAACAGACAACAGTAGCCACCAGAAATCGGATGTGGAGCAGGATCGTAGACCAGGTCAATGCAGTAGGGAACGTGCCACGCAACCGAGGCGAAATCACCAAGAGGTGGCACGATATGAAAAGGGAGGTCAAGAAGAAGGAGTCCAAGAATCGGCAGCTGGCTGACAGGACTGGCGGAGGTAATCCCGTGCTTTTCAAGACCTTCAAGACGTGGGAGGAGAAGGTGCGAGGCATCATACATCCGGAGAGTCTCACCGGAATACCAGGGGGAGTGGAGGCTGGTAAGTACAAACAAATGTATACCAGCACACCGCTATGTACTCACATGCACTACCACTATGCCATAGCTCCGAGGGACAAACACCCCCATGTCCAGTACACAATACACAAGACATCACTCACACATGCAACAGACACTACCACACACTCAGCCCAAACCGACCAACTAACAAAACCATGGAGGCATGTGTACAGTCAGCCAGCACCGCAACTCCCACCAGGACCCTTGTACTCCAAAAGTGCCAGAAGGAGCACTCACCACACCCACACCCATGTGTCAGCCATAGCTGCAGTAACCGACAAGTAACAGGTAAGTAGCCGGAACACAAAGTCAGTGGGTGGGAGGGGGACAGCTGAAGTACAACACACACCAGGCCCCAGTCCGACAGCGCAGCAAGGTGGAGCACACCCCACACCCATGTGTCAGCCACTGCAGTGCACACCTTCAGCCGACAGGTAGATATCTCACCCTACATGGAGGGGTTTCTGTGGGTGGTAAGCCAGCACCACAACTCACAACACCGCCCCCCACTCCCACAGACCAGCAACATGGAGCACCCCTCCCTCCCATAACCATGTGGCATCCATAGCATTGCGCACTCAAAAACAACCTGTAGGTGGAAAACTGTACAGGGCGGGGTGTCTGTAGGCATGAGGACTGTATTACGACAAACACATGGGACATGTCACGTAGCAGGGGAACACGCAGCACTGCTCCCTGTCACAATCATGTCACCAATGTGCACACAGACATGTATTACAGAGTCATACCCCACATGACCCATCACAAACACAGCAACACCTAAGGAGCCACGTCTGCATGCACAAGTCCCACTGGAGCACAGACCCACACGGCGGGCACCGTGCCACTCATCACACACATCAGCAACACAATCGAAGTCTTGACCATGTAGTCCTTACTGCCTGTTACCCACACATCGTACAACAACGCCCATGTAAGTCCAACCTGCCTAGAAGTAACAGCGTGGGACCACAATAATGCACATACACACCACTGGACCCATGAAACACACAGGCACACAATGCACATTCAACATATCATCATTCTCATCTGTCAGCCCCTGTGTCATGAAAGGTATGTCATCCGAACAGCTGGCCCTCATACAGTAGTTATGCAAAGATACCTGCCCATGACAAATAATGTGCCTGCAGTGACTGAAGCGCATGTCACACTGTGATCAACAACATACATAATATAGTCAACACCCCAAGAGCACTGCATTGCTGCACATGGCCGAGGGTAGCACGCACACCAAGGAATTGGCCCATCTGCAATACGTCGTGTGGCACACAACCATCACTCACTCACTACAATGCTTGCAGTGTAATGTCCATAAATGATAACAGTGAGCAGATATGCTGGGGATGTCAGACATACACACACCTTTGTCTCTGCACTGTCATGTAGCCAAAACACATGTCCCGTTCTGCACCCATATGTCACAGTATGTACCCCAAAACCATATTTCACCTCAAAAGCGTTGAGGGGGCTGTACCCCCTTTTGCCATCTGCGTTTCTAAGCGTTCCATTTGAACCCCAAAACCATGTTTCACCTCAAAAGCGTTGAGGGGGCTGTACCCCCTTTTCCCATCTGCGTTTCTAAGCGTTCCATTTGAACCCCAAAACCATATTTCACCTCAAAAGCATTGAGGGGGCTGTACCCCCTTTTCCCATCTGCGTTTCTAAGCATTCCATTTGAACCCCAAAACCATATTTCACCTCAAAAGCGTTGAGGGGGCTGTACCCCCTTTTCCCATCTGCGCTTCTAAGCGTTCCATTTGAACCACAAAAGCATATTTCACCTCAACATCGTCGATGGGTCTGGAGCCCGCATACACCCGAACCACAAAATGTAGGAGTATAGCAACACACACCCATCGGCATTGCTAATCCGTCCCATGCCACATGTTCACATCCCACAGTTCCATTGCCTTGCCCACGCATACACACATCGTACATCCACACACACGCCTCTGGGAAACCTGTGCACGACAGTGCACGAACTGTGAATGTCAGACAACCAATACATACTTTGCTAGGTGCAACACATTAACCTATCTCATTCTCCCCACAGGTGCCGAACTGCTGGACGCTGGAGAGGGAGACAGCAGCCAGCACAGCCAGTCCGCAAGCCCCCGACCCGGACTCAAGGATGTAGAGGAGCTGGACACCTCCTCGGACGTGGACCACCCAGCAGGCCCATCTGGTGTGGCAGGGCACAACTGCTCCCCAGGGCCCCTCCTACCCACCAACCCATCGCCCAGGGCTGCTGACCAGTCACAGACCCCTGCTGCCACGGTCGTTGCGGCCACCACCACCGCCGCAACCACCACCACCGCCGCAACCACCACCACCGCTGCAACCACCACCACCACGTCATCCCTGGCCACAGCCCCAGTGCAAGGGGTGGCCCGGCCGTCGGGGTCCACCCTGGGAGCCAGAACGAGGACCGTGGTGAGCAATGTGGCTAGTGGGCAGGTCGGTGGCAGCAGTACTGGTAGGAGGAGCAGGGTCAGGCCAACGCCATCTGTGCCTGGGAGCCAAGGCCAGCCGCAAATCGACAGAGTCCTTGGGGCCTATGAAGAGGCCCAAGGAGAATGGGCCAGGTCGGCTAGCGACACGCGGGAGGTCCTTGGGGTGTTGAGGGCCATGAACGCCCATATGGGCCAAATGGTGGCCCTCATGGGCCAGCTGGTGGTGGTGTCGAGGGCACAAGCAAGGCCAGCAACACCACCTCCGCCACCACCTGCTGTGGCGCAGGGTCGTGCAGCATCGCGTTCCCCTGCGTCCACAGCGAGTGAGCACTCCTCAGCCACCACCAGCAGCCCACCAACACACCCCCCCCTTCAAAACGTGGAAGGGGCTGTCCGAAGAGGAAACAGGTGTCCAGAGAGGACTTCGCCCGCACCAAACGCCAGTGAGTCAGCCAGCCACCTTGACCACCTACTGCATTGACTTGTAATACGATCCTACCCCACACTGCCATGTGAATGGCATGTGTCTGTTGGACTGTGGACATAGGACTAAATGGGTACACCTTGAGCATCACGCAGCCATGACCGTCAACTCATAGTCACTGCACGCACCACTTTTGTCAACACCTTGCACACAATAACATGTCACAGCTGTAAATAAATACACCTTGATCACAATCTGCTGTTTGTGCCCTGTGTTTATTCAACGATGTGCAACCGCCACCATGAGCAGAAATGCATCTGCTGCGTGGTATGTCGATGGGACAGGAGAGGCTGTAGGGACCTAGGGGTGAAAAACAGAACAAGAGTACATTCAATGAGTGTGTCACACACTCATCACACAGTACTTGTCACCAACTACAAGCAATGTACACACATCTCACAGAGCAACAGGGCACAATGCAACAGCCACTGTCAGTGGCATACTAACCTGGACATGGACCATTGACACACAGCACTCAGTGAACAAAAGGCCTCCGTGACAGAGCACACATACACCTGCACAACTACAGCTACTTCAGCCGTCGTAAATGGACACTCACCGTCAAGTGAAGTAGCGGGCGATGAGCTGCTGACGCACATTCACAGCTTCCTCCTCTCCACTGTCCTCGTCACTGGACCCGTCCTGGTCTGCAGGCTGGGGCCCTGGATGATCACCGTCATCCACTATTAGGGGGATCTGCTTGCGAATAGCCAGATTGTGCAGCATGCAGCAAGCCACTACTATCTGGCACACCTTCTGTGGGGAGTACGCCAGTGCGCCCCCGGTGCGGTCCAGGCATCTGAACCTGGACTTGAGGAGGCCAAAGGTCCGCTCCACCACACGTCTGGTCCTCCCATGTGCCTCATTGTAGCGGTCATCAGCTGGGGTCCGAGGATTACGTAATGGGCTGAGCAGCCAAGGCCCATTCGGATAAGCAGAGTCCCCTGGGTGTGAGGAATACCGAGATTAGTTGCAATTCCAACTGTCCCCAAGACAGCATCGCACAACAGCCACGCTACACGAGTACACATACTCACCAACAATCCAAGCACGGTCCGGTTGCAGATTGGTCATCAGACGTGGTAGGATGCTGTTGCGCATGATGTGCGAGTCATGGGCCGATCCTGGGAACTTCGCACACACGTGTGAAATGACCATGTCCGCAAGGCACACCACTTGCACATTCAGGGAGTGGGTGTGCTTCCTATTCCGATAAATGTGCTCCATGGCCTGTGGTGCTACAAGGCCAATATGGGTGCAATCGATTGCACCAACAACGTGGGGGATCCGTCCAAGGGCATAGAAATCACCCTTCACTGCCGCCAATTCACGTGCCCTGGGGAATCTGATGTACCTGTTCCTGTACAGCATCATAGCTGACAGTACATCACGAAGCACCATGCTGAACATGGGCTGGGACATCCCACTTCCACTGCCCACTGTGTGTTGGAATGACCCAGTGGCGAAGAAATGCAGTGCAGCCATCACCTTAGCCGTGGGGGTAAATGCAGTTGGATACACCCTGCGAGGACGGAGGTGGGGTTCCAACAAGGCACATAGGCGATGCAGGGTGGGTCGGTCCAGACGGAATTTCCGGATTACCTCCACATCCTCCATGTCTGACAGCAATTGGTAGGGGCGATGTATGTTTGGTATCCTCCTAGGAAAGATGGAAGTGGACACATGTGAAAGCAACACGCCACAGGGCATTTCCACATACACAAAACACAAATGACTGACCAAGCAATAGAATCACAGAACAGCTGACAAGTAGGGACAGCACAGCCACAATACACTTGCACAGGTCCCCTGCCAATTGCAATGGGCAGTGACACACACCATTGCTATGAGCATGCACATGGGGATTTAGGCCTTAATAACTTGTAAGGCATGCTTATGGTATCAGACTGCATATTTGGCAAGCGGCAATACCACGGCAACATAACTGGCTGCTGTGCATGACACTGCTTCCGAGGCTGGGTGAGTATGGCACACACCAACAACGCTATGGACACAGGCTGAGCGGCCAAAACAAGTGGGACCTGTAGCACGAGGGGATATGAGACAGTCATTGATGTCCCTACTGCACCCTATGTACAGCACTGTACGGATCACACCTCCAGAAACATTGACAGGTGTACACATTGACAGCTCCATGCCAACACGGCTGTGTGATTGCCAATACACATCACAAGTGACACGTAACGTTGCACGTGCCAGGTGGCAGATGTACATAGTGAAAGATGGCATGTGTGTGCATATGCATATCCCATGCTCCCATGCCAATGTGTACATGATGATATGCTAACAGACATGTGGAGGCTGGGCACTGGCCGTCACTGCCTATGCACACAGCATGTTGTGGCCCTGTCCATTGTGGACCTGCTCCCACACACAAATCATGGCCACACCTGCAGATGCATTGCGCACATTATACTGTGTGGTGCACATGGCATCAGCGGACTGTACCCGCCATGGGCCAGGCCCTTGCGGCCAACTCCAATGACCCTCGCGGTTGCACCCTGCGTGTTCCACTATGGAGGTAAGCGTCCCGGGCCAGCTGGGAGCAGGCCATCGTCTGCAATTGAAGCTGGCAGACATGGTACACAAATTGCAGCAGCTTGGACCCACTGAACCTGCCCCAGGGGGCTATATGAGTGTGGGAGTGTGACCGGCATTACCACAGCTACCTGGGATTGCAGCCTGGCATCCCTCAACAACACCTGCTGCTGCCACCTGTCCACCTTCACGTCGATGACGCTGAGGATATGTCCAGGTCCACTCACCAGCGAGGAGCTGGAGATCCTGGATTCCGAGCTCCACGCACACTGCACATGGCTATTCCTTGCGAAAGTTGTGTGTGAGAGACAACTGCAGTGTGTGTGGGAGTGCATGTGGGGGACACACATGTCGTTGATCCGCAGCACTATGAGTCAGAGCCTGTGGGGTTCAAACATGCACTGCTCACCATGCTGACTGCAGGTGGCAGGGGTATGTGAGCTCTCGGGCGCTTTGACATGTCTGTCCCTCCCGAGTGGTGGTACATGGCAACTTCATGTCAGACATCCAGTGACACAGACAATTGGCAATGCAGGTCTCAGTGCACTTTTTGCTCGTGTGAATGTCAGGCTGGGGCCATGCTGCCCTTCTCAGTCCCAGCAGGCCTGGCCTGCACATTGACTGCACAATGCCAGTAGGTGACATCACAGACTGCCTAGTGGGTTACATGTGTCTCCTGTTCAGGACCCTCCGGATAAGCGCAAACTCAGCCCTGTCGATTGGACACACCATGCCTCGTGATAGGGATGTGTGTGAGTTAGTGGCACTGAATGTGACCTCCGTTGCGGGGTGGGGCATGCACAGGGCGAGTACGTTGATTGTTGCGCAGTGTTGGTCACAGTGGGTACACCCACACAGATGTGTTGTCTTGTGATATTTTGCTAGGTCCGCCTGACAATGGACAGTAGATGTGGGCAGACTACACATTGCACGATGTGCTGTCTATATGCATGTGCCTTCACACCAGGCACAGCTGCCCCTGCACATGTGACCCCTGCTGCCCTCAGTGCTGGGTCTGTTGAGCTGATGCGCCATCTGTGCGTGGGGCAGACAGCTCTCCTCACTTCCGTCATTGCCCATGACATCACTTTGCCGCAGGTGACATGTATCATGGAGGGCCCACATGTACGCGTGGGTGGACTACACAAGACTGTCCGATGGTTGTCACACCCAGTCAGTGCTACGAATGGGAAGGATGTGGTGCTGGTACTCATTTATATGTGTCGAGTGTGCGGGTCTAGGTGCGGGGCTACATGCAAGACATGGGAAGTTCATCGGCTTATCTACTAGTTGCAATACACACGAGACACGTCTTTTTATGACCACATCAGGGTCATTCCTTAAACTAACTGGAAGTCAGACAGTCATATGTTACCCTGTACTCATGGCCTCCCCTCGCTCACCCAAATATGCGTTTGCACCTGAGAAGCCAGCGCATGCACAAGCAGCTCCAAGCTCGCCCCAGAGAGGCCAAGGAGTGTATGTGTGGGGCCAGTTGAACAAGTGGTCTGTCTCGCGGTATAATAAGTGGCGGGACGCCGTACACCTGCGTGGTGCCCCGAGTCGAGACCCGGGCAACATTGACAATGCATGACAGGCTCCGCAGTCCGGATACACCACCTGCAACACACAGAGGCTGTAGCTGCCCTAGCGGCCCAGGCCGCGTCCAACTGGAGCTCATGGACCCACACATTCACTCTTTGGCCTCTCTGGGGCGAGCTTGGAGCTGCTTGTGCACGCGCTGGCTTCTCTGTTGCAATGGCATGTAACGTGTGTGGGAATATAGGCAATGAGTGAGATGGTGCGAGCCACCTTCCGTGACGTCACTCCTGCTCGTGATGTGTGCGTCACCCCACTACTTCCATTTGACTTGTGCCATACTACATATTGAGGATGTGTTGCCTGCGTGATGTGACCAGGAGGAGCGCGCCATGACCTCTCACCCACCATGCTCCACTGCCATCCCGTGCCCTGGATTGCCTGTGCAGGTGGACAATGTTGGGGATACACCTGGTCGACAGGGGATGTGAGTGCCTTGGCAAGGGCCTGGCGGACGCACAGCAGTATCCAGCATGTCCACAGAGGGTGGGCTGACGTCTACACCTGATGCAGCATTGATCGTGTGCCCGCCTGTTGTGCACACACGAGTTCACATTCATCCCCAGACAGGTGGTCTTTACAAATTCCCAGGAGAGCGGTGATGTACTGCTCCGGAATCCTCCCAACACAGCGTGTTTCAACATTGCATGTGCGCACCTACCCGTCACACCCACCCACCTGAGCCAAGCGTAACTCCCGCTTCACATGACACATGTGTGTCTTCCACAGTTGTGCTACTCATTTGCGTTGACATCCAATGACAGTGGACTACATGGTCATCTCACGACTGCCGTGTACTTCACACACTCTCATCCTCTCTCATTCGTACTCGTGGAATGAATAAGCAGAGACACATATTTACTTCAAGCCATGTATTAGGACTTATGTCCTCTGTGATGCAGTATAGTGGACACTACTGGCAGCGAAATGCATGTGGAGGATATACTCAGCATGATTACACATAGCATAGGGTGTAGGGGTACATGTGATTAGTTGTTGACTGTGGGATGTGGGCTTCAGAGTTACAACTGCTTAGCCGTTGCTGTGCTAATGTGCATTTGCTAATTACTGTGGGGCTGCTGACTTTGACACAGACAGTATACATTTTGCCTACCAGACCGCTTGACATCATGGGCACAGTACATCTCAGTTCCATGTTACAGGTTTGCTGCTATAGTTACTCATACACACGTGCGTGAGGGGTGTCATCAGGGCATGGGCCTACGTGCATGCAACGGCGTCCCACTTGTTGTTGCAATGTGGTGGCTACTGGACATGACACAGTCACTGGGGTCATGTTGTAGGGGGATGCACTTGTTGTCCATGCAAAAGTCCTGGCACGGAAGTTCAGAGGGAGGTGAGGTGACAGCTCTCACATACTACAGCCGACCGATTACTGTCCACTGACCGGTGCATATGTTCATGGGCGCAGGATACATATTATGGCATAGTTGTACGTGCAGTGTTGTCCATGTGGTTGCCATTCACAAATCCCATGCCTCTGCCTCCCCCTGTTCATGCAGAGTTACTGGATGTGATGAGGAACAGAGTGCATGTCCCGAAATTATCCGATATCATGGCAGTGTTGTTAATGGTGTGGTGTTAGTTGCAGGTTGTATGGTATAGTTGTTGTACTGGTAACTGCTAAGTCCGTGCGGAGCCAAGCATAGGTACGGTGTAGGACATCATTGTTCAATTGGGGGTATTGCGTCGGGGTCCGACGAATTGACAGGTTGTCAGGTATGCGATACCTTCCAGCAGGGCTTCCATGGCATTGGTGGTATACATGGACGCCATCCAATGAAGCGGATGGTGGCTGTCAAGGTGTTGGTCGTAAGTTGTCCCTTGTAGGAGCCTGATGGGACATGTTGGATGACATTCGATGAAACTGTGATCCAGAATACGTCGTGTGGAGGCACAGTGGTCCCATTGCAGTGTGGGTCCGATTGCAGCCACATACGCCATGCCCCCATAGGCTGAACAGATCCTGTCGTGGACGTCCAGGGGGTTGAACAGTTGTACCAGGTCCGCCATTGGACATGCCGGGTTGGAGAGACATAAATCCACAGGACAGTGGAAGGGACACCTCCGACAGTAGAAGACGGGGATGACGCAGCTGAACAATGCGATGCGGTAAGTTAGTCGGTAAGTTACGTTCAGCAGAGCCAGATTTTCACATCCCAATATCTGTATCAGGTTATGTTTGTACACCTTCATCTGTCCGGCGTAGTTGGGTAGGTGTGGTGCAAGTGCCATTTTGCTGCAGGGCGATGTGATGGCGTGCTCCGGCTGTCTGTGCAGTCTGCAGAGTGCAACCTCCGACGTTGCTGGGAATTCTGTAATGGTCGTAGGGAGGCAGGACTTGGGTTATAGTAGCTTGTGCGGAGGACACGGGCCCTCATCCCACATGCTTCTATGAATGGTCAAGGTCAGTGGTGTCTGACTCCTTCCAGATAACTTGCATGTGAACCACATGGGGGAGTGTTATTATTTCTTTTTCCGTTCGAAATGTTCTTTCGTGTTATGCGCTATCTGCCCAGTGGACGGTTCCCTCTGCATGCCTGTGTTGGGCTTTTTTGGGGATAATGACTGTATTGTCCTGCTTGAATGGTTGAGCTGTGGTTTCGGTGTGGGTATGGAAGGCCATTCAGTGCTATCTCCTCTCCCGTGTGTGGGCGGCACGCTGCGTTTCCGCTATACGTTGGGCCTTGTGTGTGGGTGTTATAATTGGAGCCACCTGTTGTCGGTCCCCGGGATCTTTGATGTTACGTATTGCATGTCTTGGTATTGGGTGCAGGGTGGTATCGGTGTTTCTGTGTGGTACTGGCGTACCTTTTGCCGACGGGGTCCATATTCTGCTGGGTGATATTTCCGCCGCTGTGTGCTTCGCCATGTTTTGCACACAGGGGTGTGTCCTAATTTGGCGTGACATCACTGACATGTTCGGGTCAGTTGTGTGACGTCAGGTTGGCAACAGTGAATTACCGGTTGGGGACATGACTGTGGCAGGTCTGTCACGTGACATGTGCGTTCAGGGTGGGGCTGGTGTGTGGTGTTTGTTGTGCCCTGTGTTGTTTGTGTGCGGCGCATACATGGCGCTGTCGTTGGGCTCTGCGTTGTGCGCATGTGTGGCTGCGTCTTCGCCGCTGCGCTGCGGGGCCGTGACGGGGACGTTAGTTCCTGGTCCCAGGTAGTGTGTGCCCGGTTGTTACGAGTTGTTTCAATTTGCCCGGTGTGACATTTGTGGGTGCAGTGGTGGATGTGTCGTGTACACGCAGGGGTGTCTGGGGGGGCCATGTACAGTTCTTCCGCCCTTGCACTGTGTGCGGTGTTTGCGTGCCCTTGTTGTGTGTCTGCCTACCTGCGTCTCCGCGGTGCGTTGACTCCTAGGTTCTGCATCAAGTAGAGCATGGGGAGGGCCTGCAGTGCTGGATTCATGCTCGGGGGGTCCGCCTCTTTGGTGTCCGTACTCAGCGATCGAGTTTCCGCCTTGGTTTCTCGTGCGGTGTCTCTTAGCCGTGGGAGCTGTTTGTTTGCGGCATCGTAATTTGTACGCCGGGCGGTACGTGATTTCGTCGGACGATGTGTGTCCATTGGGCCGCGCCGCTACGTGAACGGGCGCACTTTGATGGCGGACGGCGTCGCTGGCTTATGGGCGGTGTTTGGCTGACTTTTCACATCCTAATTGGGCGGGCGTGTGGGCCGCGGCGGGCGGACGGTAACTGGTGGATTTTACATCCGACAGCACGGCGGTGGTGCTACCGCCCGGCATCTTAATGGGCCCCTAAATGAGGAAAGGTGCTGTAGACTAAACATATATCATTTACTATTCCAACTCCAAACCACGTTAAATCAGGAAAGGTGCTGGACACTAACCATATATCATTTACTATTCCAACTCCAAACCACATTAAATCAGGGAAGGTGCTGGACACTAAACATATATAATTTACTATTCCAACTCCAAACCACATTAAATCATGGAAGGTGCTGGACAATAAACATATATAATTTACTATTCCAACTCCAAACCACATTAAGGGGACGATTACGATGGCGGTCGGTGTCAGTACCGCGGTGCCGACGGTGCGGAAAAATGCCTTTTACCGCCCGCCAGCAGCGGTCCTCACGGCCGCCATATTATGAAGGGCAAATATGCCCCATTTCCCGACCTCCGCGGTGCAACGCCGACCGCCATGAAATTGCGCCCGCCACCGCGCCGGTGGGAGCCAATGGAGACTCACCGCCGTGCGGAATGACGTCCCGTCCGCTCAACAAATTAGGATGCGCCAAACAACCCGTCGAACCGCAGGGGAGAAACCACCCTTCCAGACACGGCGGAATCTCGACAGCGGAGCGTGAAACGAGACTTCCGGAGCCCTCCACCCGGAGCCGAACGCCATGGATCCAGCACTACACGTCCTCCCGGTGCTGTACGTGATACATCACCAGGCCAACATCGCCCGCCGCGGACGCCGCCGCAGGTACGTAAAAAAACACAATACAACACAAAACAGAACACAAATTCCACGGGCTGAAACAGGGCACCTGGCCACACCAGACACACTGGTGTGGACAGGAACACATCCATCAGTGTACCCACACATGTCTCAGCTGGCACCAATTCACACCCTGCATCAAGCCCACCAAAGTACTGCGAACATAATGTAATGTGTTGCTGACGACACCGCAGCGGTGAGTATGCGGGAAATCCATCGCACAAAGCAGAATGCATGTACAGCAACGGACAGGCCAGAAAGACCACAGGCCACCACCACCACCCACCACCCACAGCTCCGCCGCACACAGCAAGAAACATGCCAATCCCCCCTGTGCACCCCCATGTCCAACACCAAGCGAGCTAAATCCACACCCAGCAGCACACAACTAACACCTAGGGAGACAGACACAGCAGCATTGGGTGTAGATTAACACACAGCACAGAGGCACAGGCCCAGGGCAACACACACACACACCACAACACCACATACATGGCAAGAAAGCAGAATACAAGCACAAAATGAACATACACACAAGGAACATACAGACTACTGGACACACACCCTGCCAACTCACACAGACATACCCCACACCGACACACAGCCACATACACAGACTGCATGCCACCAGCAATGGAGCACAACATAGAGGAAAGCAAAAATGACGTGCACACAAATGGGAGGGCAAGGAGACAACCAACAACCAGGTGAACAGACACATGCAGGACAAGGAACCCAGAACAACATCCACACCCCATCCAAGCACATGGCTGGCACAGTGAGTGAAGTCAAACAACAGTCACCTCAGTGCAACAACTCAGGGAGACAGCAAGGTAACCCATGTATAGGGACAGGGATGAAAGGAAGGACCTCAAGTCAAACAGTGAACAGCAAGTACACATGAGTATCACACAGGGCACATTGGCACACTCAATGACTGTCAAACACAAGTAGGAGTCCCCAAACATACCCCCTCATATCTGCAGCACACAACCCCAATGCCAGACACACAGAAGGGCCTACATAATTTCCAGACAAGATACAGACAAACAATCAAACCCCCTGGGAGCATCCACAAACATCACACACACACAGGGATTTCAGTACCAACGTCTGCACCAAAACAAAAATGGCAAACACAATTCAAAACAGAAACACATACAGAACCACAAAAATAACACACAGCACCTGTGCAGCCAAACTAGGGGAAGGCAATGGGAGCACACACACACCAGGAGTGCACCACCTCATCAGTCAGGAAAAATGCATAGGCTACATACCACAACACAGACAAGAAGTGCACCATCACAGAACAACACAGACACATCAAACACACAACAGATGCACAACACCACAAAGCACATAGCAAACACAGCAGTACATCAGGGGATGTACACTAGGACAGCACAAGGCAACATACACCCACAGCACTGAATGCACAACAAGCAGTGTGTGCACACAAACACACAACAGTCCCACACAGCCATGAGTCACACGCCAGTAACACACACATCAACACACACGACAAAGCCACAACCAACACACGTACAACCCTGTCACCCAAATGCACACCATGTAAGTAACCGTTGTGACTAGGATGACTGCCCATCACAACATGACTACACATCTACACTGCTAGGCATACATGAAAGCAAGAACGCACATACATGTTGAGCCTGGTCAGCCTGCCTGTAATCCCGTGTATATGACCCCTCTATGTGTTTGCAGTGCCCACATACCAGGATGCAGTAAAACATAGCCAACAGCAACAAGGAAGGAACATGAGTCTGGTATGTCACCGAAAACAACATCAATGACCCCACAAGTATCCGAGTCATGAAGAACTGAAGTCCCCGTCACCCCTGTAAAATAAATGATAAGTCAAACAAGCCAGTGGCACAGTTGAAGTGGCACACAGAGCATGTGGCCCAGTAAATGTGAGACATACAGGAAAAGCCTTATTCAGTAAGGACAATGACACAACTGACAACATGAGCAACTGTTTTTATTCACAAATAGCACTGATAGGCAACAATATCAGACAGGACCAAGGCACAAGATGCAGAGCCTGAACATGAGAAGCTGCACAGGCAGGGGGAAAACTGCAAGGCCAGTGGCCAGTCCAAGGTGCTGACAGAGACAATGAGAAGCTGCACAGGCAGGGGGCAAACTGCAAGGCCAGTGGCCAGTCCAAGGTGCTGACAGAGACAATAAGAAGCTGCACAGGCAGGGGGCAAACTGCAAGGCCAGTGGCCAGTCCAAGGTGCTGACAGAGTCAATGAGACGTTGCACAGGCAGGGGGCAAACTGCAAGGCCAGTGGCCAGTCCAAGGTGCTGACAGAGTCAATGAGAAGCTGCACAGGCAGGGGGTAAACTGCAAGGCCAGTGGCCAGTCCAAGGTGCTGACAGAGACAATGAGAAGGTGCACAGGCAGGGGGCAAACTGCAAGGCCAGTGGCCAATCCAAGGTGCTGACAGAGTCAATGAGAAGCTGCACAGGCAGGGGGCAAACTGCAAGGCCAGTGGCCAGTCCAAGGTGCTGACAGAGTCAATGAGAAGCTGCACAGGGAATGTGTGTCACCAAACTCCGCCATGGTCAGCAACACAGTCTGGTGTGTCACGATGGGCAGCACAGGTACCGGTGTGGGAGAGACAGGTCTGTGACATTGATCAACATTCAGACCTGGCTGTCAGTCTGACTGGGAGCTGACTGTGTGTCGGGCACAGTTGGACCACTTGACTGGGGAGTGAGACGCCCAGCTGAGGAAGAGCTATCAGTGGCCTTGGACGCTGGAGGGCTGCTTGGACCAGGTGGTGTAGTGGCACGTGGAGGTGGACTCAGGCCGACGTGGGACACAGTGTGGGAGGGAGACAGTGGAGGGGTGCCTTTCCACTTCTTGGGGATTCTAAATGGCTTGCCTGTCTTGGTATCAATGGGAAGTGGTGTGGACACAAACGGCACACTCATCACCAAGGCTGCCGCAGGTGCACACGCTGGACCTCCCTTTGGGGATGTGCTGGATCCAGAAGGACGCTTAGCCTGGCATTGCCTCTGCCCCTCCATCCCCTCTTTACCCTGTGTGCCCCCTACAGTGCCCTCCTGTCCCTGCTTCACTGGACTTGGAATGGGAGTAGAGGTAGTTGGTGAAACAGCCTTGGATACCTTACTATGTGTAGCCTTGCCAGGCCCCACCTTCACAGTGGGCATGGAGAGTGTCTGCATGCCTTTGTGAGACGTTTTTGGGACCACAGAGTCTGTGGCCGGGGATTGCTCTGAGGCTTGTGACCCTGAGTACTTCCTCCTTGAATCATGTGCCTTTGCAACGCCTGACGGGCTCTTCCCTTTGCGCTCTGGGGTTGTTTTTCTCTTTGTAGGGGAAGGTGTCTGTGACCTTGACCGCTTGGGCTGCTGCTGCTGTGTGCTACGTGTGCAGTATCGTGACGTTGAGGTGTGTGAAGCGTGGTCACCGTCGTCAGACGTCGCCACTGGCATGGGGGTGGACAAAGGGACTGGAATTGGACTACGAGATTGAGCCAGTTGAAGTGCAGCCGCCATTGTGGAGGACATTGTCTGGACAGTGCGGTGCAGCCCACCCACGTCTGAATGGATGCCCTCCATGAAAGCTAACACCTGTGCCAATTTGCGGTCGTGGTCTGACAATGCATTGAGGAGCCCTGTCTGCCCCACACACAGCTGGCGCATAAGGTCCACACACTCTGCACTGATGGCAGCAGGGGGCACAGGGGCAGGGGCAGCGGTGCCTGGAATGAAGGACACTCTTCCCCTCTTTGTGGTGCGAACACGGGCAGCAACAGAGGAAGTGGCTGGGAGGGTGGGCACTGCACGCTGTGTGCTGGAAGATGTAGCAGACTCTCCGTTCCCTGTGTCCTCCAAGATGTCTGCACCACCGCCGTCATCAGATGATGTTGAACTTTGCGTCTCGGGCTGTGATTCCTCCAGCATACTCCTATCCCCCTCCGAGGCGCTGGTCACATCTGTGTCACTGGGATCCTGTGCAGCTGTTGTGCTTGTTTCACCACCACTGGTGTCCGTCCCCTGTCCCTCCGTGCCCACGGGAGATGCTGCATAACAGAGAGACATGTAGGGTCAGCAAAGTGACAGCAACAGGACAAACATATTCAAGCAAAGCAACACTGAGGATGACAAAGTCTACATGTTGCAGGCCACCCCGTGCAATCTCACCATGCAGACACACATCACTACCTCAAACAGTGCGTACAAACATCTAAACACGGCACAGCTGAGCCATGTGATGGGCAGACAGCACAACATCATGCATGTTGGGGCGTACAAACACTAACACCAATGGACCAGGCCTGCAGCACACCACCCACAATGCCATTGAAATTCCCAGGATTGGAAAAACATCAGTAAGTGCATGTATGTAATATCCGTGACTGCCACACCCAGCACAGGGGCCACTTACAACCCACTGCATCACAGTAACCACATCACGTACACCAGCGCAGGTACAGGCTTGGTACACATGCAGCCACTCACAGACAAAATCAACCTTCACAGAATACTCACCCCTAGCTTGCTGTTGATGCTCCTTCAAACGTGTGTCCAGCTCAGGCTGTGTCACAGCCAAGATGCGGCACATCAGTGGTGTCAAGCTGCGTCGTGACAACCTGCCACTGCGAGGGAGTATCCCCAGTGTCATCTCGGCAACGTTCTTTGCCAGTCGTGATATGTCGTCCCACCTCTTGTGGCAGTGGGTGCGCCGGCGGTTTGACACTCCCAGAGCCCGCACCTTGGTTGCAATGGACCTCCACACGGCCTTACGCTGGTGTACCTTGAGCTGCAGGTGTGGGAGACAAGAGGGGGAAAACATCAGTGACACACTCTCATGGTAAAACCTCTCTCTCTGAACAGTGGCATGACACAGACTCATCTCCACACGGCAGATATGGGTCATTGATGTACACTCATGCCAACCACACACGTATCACACTCTGTACAGTCAGTGATGTGTCCTTGTCACATTGGGCGTGGACAGTCCATGCCAGGTAGAATCACACAGAGATGGACAATGAGGACCCACACAAACAGTCACATGAACAATAACTGTCCAGAAACATGCATCACCAGATAGCTGTCACACCATATGGATGTGTACACAACACATGTCCATCCACCCTTCATGTCCATGCATTTAATGTGTGGGTTGCATACACCCCCTTAACAACTAGGAAACAGCATGTCAGCCAGTGCATTACGCAACCCCACACTCTCAGGCACATACACCATCTGATCGACTACATGTGTGCCCCCCTTGCACTCACACCACCACTGTTGGAGACTTACCACAACATTTGGGCCACCATATAGCCGTGGGTACTGTGTCAGCACCTCGTCCACCAGGACATCCAGCTCCTCGCTTGTAAATGGACTGGCACGGATCTTCTCCGTCCTAGCCATCACTGTGGACATGAGACGTCAGCGGCGGCAGTGGGCGGTGAGGGGTCCCAGGCAGCAGTCCCTGGAGGCAGCAGCAGGTGAGGGGTCTCAGGCAGCAGTCCCTGGAGGCAGCAGCAGGTGAGGGGTCCCAGGCAGCAGTCCCTGGAGGCAGCAGCAGGTGATGGGTCTCAGGCAGCAGTCCCTGGAGGCAGCAGCAGGTGAGGGGTCCCAGGCAGCAGTCCCTGGAGGCAGCAGCAGGTGAGGGGTCCCAGGCAGCAGTCCCTGGAGGCAGCAGCAGGTGAGGGGTCTCAGGAAGCAGTCCCTGGAGGCAGCAGCAGGTGAGGGGTCCCAGGCAGCAGGCTCTGTGAGCAGTGGAAATGTGGTGCTCCCTTCCACACATATATAGGGCCCTGGACTCGTTTCAGTGGTCATAGTCTTCTGCCATTGGTGTTCCAGGTCAGCCTTCTTCAAAAGCATCCAATGACCGCCTCCGCGGGGCGGAGCACGCCTACCGCGATTTTTGAATCTGCATCATGCCACCGCGATAGCGGTCCCCATTGGCTGCAAGGGCATGGTTCATGGCGGTGACACACCGCGGGGTCCTGGCCGGCGCTACCGCGGTGGTGCATCTTACAAATGCATCCTATCTCCGCATCCGCTGGGGGCGGAGCACGCCTACCGCGATTTTTGAATCTGCATCATGCCACCGCGATAGCGGTCCCCATTGGCTGCAAGGGCATGGTTCATGGCGGTGACACACCGCGGGGTCCTGGCCGGCGCTACCGCGGTGGTGCATCTTACAAATGCATCCTATCTCCGCATCCGCTGGGGGCGGAGCACGCCTACCGCGATTTTTGAATCTGCATCATGCCACCGCGATAGCGGTCCCCATTGGCTGCAAGGGCATGGTTCATGGCGGTGACACACCGCGGGGTCCTGGCCGGCGCTACCGCGGTGGTGCATCTTACAAATGCATCCTATCTCCGCATCCGCTGGGGGCGGAGCACGCCTACCGCGATTTTTGAATCTGCATCATGCCACCGCGATAGCGGTCCCCATTGGCTGCAAGGGCATGGTTCATGGCGGTGACACACCGTGGGGTCCTGGCCGGCGCTACCGCTGTTTGATTGCCATAGAGTGACATGGGTGACCGGGATGTGGCTGGTGGAGCATGACAAACGCCATCTGCAGCTATGTGGAGGGCCATCACTAACACCAATGTGTCATGTGCAGCACATGACACACTTGCGTCAGTGGTGGGCATCGACACAGGTACAAATGGTGGTTGGCATGCTCCGCCACCCAATTCACGGACAGTATATGCGTCCGCTATGGGGAATATGCAGCACCACATCGTACACTCTGTGCGTCATTGTGTTTATGGGGCACGTTCAAGGCACCTACGGACAGTTCTTGTTGTGTGTGGATCAATGGTCATTACTGTACTACACACAGTGGATACGTACAGTGGCACATGGCACTGGATAACATTGATATGGTCTCCTGTCACAAATGTCAGCCACTGTGTAACGTCTCACACCAAATGGAACACTGTACTCCATTATGTTGATCAATATTTACACACAATGTCGTATCTGCCACCCATGCTGACCACTATCTCACACCTGAGCCCATGTGTTACACTGAAAACCCAGATGAACTCATTCATTCAGCATGACTGTCATCATTGGAAACAGATGTCACCCTGTTGTGTTATTGCTAAGACCAATTACATGCCGCATGTTATGTCTTTGTACACACTGGCAACTCCTGCAGTGTATGTCCACATGTACAGGGGGGCTCGACCTGCTAAAGGATGACGAGTACTTCAGCACCACACCTGGCATCCGTTGCATTATTATTGTTTGTCACTTGGGTAGACGGCCAGAGCAGATGTCTTTGCTACATGTCTGCCACCTGTAACCACAGGGACCTATGTGGTAGTGTCAGGTCTGTGCTCATGTTGTTTGGACTGTTGTATGTGAATCAGTGACATGTACATTTCAACAATGGTGCTTAGCTACACTATGTTTTTGAGTGTTGTGCTGTGTTCCGGTGCTACTCACCTGCCACCAGTGCATGTCCATTGTTCACATCAGGAATGTTGCGTTGGCAGATGGACTGCATGCACGGTTGTGGATTGTGCTAACTGTATGGAATATAGTATGCGACATTTGTCCACAGGCTATGGGTGTCCAGTTTTGCCCGTGCAATGTGTGTGCACTGATTAGCGGGAATTGTCTGCAATGTTGGATGGTCAGTAAGCCTGGGCGTAGTTCGCGAAGTAGCGCTACGCGAAGCTACGCAAAGTGCAGTTCGCACTACGCGAACTACGCGTAGCACTACGCGTAACTGCGTAGTGCACTGTTCGCAATGATTGCACAGTGCCGGTATGCTTGTCCGCACTGTGCAATCATTGAAAACGAGCATCTTGCACAGTGCGACTAGTCTCTTACTGCCGCTCGAGTAGATTTTTACTCGAGCGGCAGCTTTCAACGTCGGACTGGTAGTTCGCTCATCGCGAGCGGTCGCGAGCATACGCGACCACTCGCAATGAGAAACCTGACCTCCCTGTGATGAGAATCTCGCCGAGATATCATGTTTGCTTGCTCGCGGTCGCCAATTTGACGTTGAGGACCGCGAGCAAGCAAAAAATGACCGCTGCACTACGCTACGCGTGTTTGCACTGTGCTACGTGCACATTCGCATAGCTAGCGGCAGTAGCGCAAACTTCGCAAACTACGCGAGCGTAGCGTAGTGCTTTGCCCAGGGTTAATGGTCAGCACAAGTGGCACACGTGTGCAGTGTGTTGCCACCAACACTAGTGTATGTGCATGCTATGGGGTGCTAGCCATCCTTGCTCACCATCTATTCCAGCACTGTGTGGGTGGATCACATCTGCTGGTGTATCAGGATGGTGTGGGCACCCAAGACAGGTGAGATGTACCTTGACTGTTGTGCCTGTGACACTCATCCAACTCCGACATTTGGTCAATGTGAGGTACCAGTGTCCCACTACTCATGCACAGCCAGCATGTTTGTTAGATGTGGGATGTTGATTGTATGCTGTGTTGGGCCTGACAGCCTGTGTGGAATGAGGGTCAGGATGCATGTCCTTTGGGACATGTGGTGTAAAATTACATCCACTGGTGTCAGGTGTCTGAGCCAGTAGTCCATATGTCATGCATACAGTATGTTCATGCGTGGACTTGTTGGCATACTGGCTTGGCATTGTCCATGTAGTGTTGTATGTATGTGTTGTGGCACTGTTGTGTCTTGAAACAGCTGGATGTGTATCACCATGGTATGTGTTGTGGTGCACATGTGTCCTTGGGCAGTCCCTCCTTGATGCTGCATGTAAATGTCCAAAATGGGGGAAGATTAAGGGTGCATACAGGCCCTGCTGATCACGTCCCTCATCTATTGTTAATGTGTGCCACATTGGCTATCTGTGTGCTTGTAGAGAGTATTGGGCAGTGGGGTAATGGTGGCCTGTTACAGTGGTACACATACTCTGCACAGGCGTGACATCATCTGTCACTGTCCGACTTTGTATTCAAGTCAGCAGCAGATATGGCCTGTGTACTGATGACATTGGCACATGTATGGGTTTGGGATGTGAATGTCATTGAATTTGAGTGTGTTCGAAGTGGCACTGAGTACAAAGACAATCCCAATGATCTATCCACATTGTGTTGTTGATGTGTCCCCTGCAATTATTGGCCAAGGAGGTGTGGCAGGTACAGCAGCAACGTGGAAGCCAGCAGTGTCTCTGCTTCACACATGTCCTGTGTCATGTACACCCAAGGCTGAGTCCACCTCAGCTCGATATGTGACTCTTGGCATTCACATAGACAGTGTTCGTATTGTGTCTACTGACTGTGCACATCCATGACAGTTGTACAATTAATCTGTCTCATGTTGGGACAACACTGAATTGCACTGTGTGCTTTCAGGGATGACAGTCAATGTTAGCGCCGTGACAGGACAGACTTTATGAATTTGTGCACATCCTAATTTATGTTGCTATGACGTGTCCCCTTTCATCTCACCTAGGAGGCGACCTAATGTGTTTCGTACCTTCACCCTGCTGGCTAACATGGAGGATACCGACATCATAAGGCGATTCCGTCTGGATCGGACAAACCTCCTGGAACTTTGTGCACTATTGGAGCCACACCTGCTTCCACGCAGGACATACCCAACAGCACTCACGCCAACGGCAAAGGTGATGGCATTCCTACATTTCGTGGCTACGGGATCCTTCCAGCAAACTGTGGGCATTGCAGGGGGATGTCCCAACCAACATTCAGCATGGTGCTACGTGATGTCCTGTTGGCTATGATGCAACACAGGGACCAATTCATACATTTCCCCAGGCGGCATGAGTTGGCGGATGTGAAGGGCGAATTTTATGCACTTGGACACGTTCCTAATGTAGTTGGTGCAATAGATGGCACACATGTTTCCCTGATTCCACCCCAAGCACGGGAGCATATTTACCGAAATAGGAAACATTATCATTCCATCAATGTGCAGGTGGTGTGCCAGGCAGATATGGTCATCTCACACGTCTGTGCAAAGTTTCCAGGATCAGCCCACGATTCACACATAATGCGCAACAGCATTTTACCACAGCTGATGGCCAATCTGGCGCCGGAGCGGGCATGGATTGTGGGTGAGTACAAAGGGTCGAGTCGTGTGCTGTTTGTGTGCCATGCTGTCCTCGGACACATGTCAGACACTCAATCTGTATGTGTCTTTCACACTTAGGTGACTCTGCATATCCCAACGGACCTTGGTTGCTGAGTCCACTTCGCAATCCCAGGACACCAGCTGAAGTGCGCTACAACAATGCCCATGGGAGGACACGTCGGGTCATTGAGCGAACATTTGGACTCCTGAAATCGCGTTTTCGATGCCTCGACAAGACCGGAGGGGCTCTGCAGTACTCACCCGTCAAGGTGTGTCAGATAGTGGTAGCATGCTGCATGCTACACAACCTGGCCGTGCGGAAGGGGATCCCCTTAATCCAGGATGATGATGACCAGCCACAGCCCCCACCTGCAAACACCCAAACGTCAAGTGACGAGGATAGTGGAGAGGAGGAAGGTGTTGGACAGCGTCAGCAGCTCATCAACAACTACTTCACTTGATGGTCAGTGGCAATGTCAATACTGGCTGTTGTCTGATGATGTTGTGCTTGGTGAATATGTGTATGTGAGTTTTGTGACTACAGCATGTTGCAGAGTCAGTGCTGGCTGCAGGTGTGTATGGCAAGGGATCTTTTGACACAGCTACTTGATGTCTATGTTGGTACAGTTGCTCCTTGTGACATGTGCAGATTGTCGTACCTTGATGTGCTGTGTTGTGTGATGGTTGTTAGTCCACCACCTGAGTAGCAACTGATGTTCTGTTGTGTTTTCCTAGGTCCCTTCAGCCTCTACTTGCCTGCGGAGTATCCCTGCTCCTGTGACATTGTAATCATGGGTGTGAGTTAACATACTGTGATGAACATGGAACAGTGACAACTACATTGGTGCGTTATTAGTGTTTATTTACAGTGGATACATGTGATGTAGATGTGGATATTGACAGATTTGTGAATGGTGAATAACAGATTTGTCAGTGATGGTAGATGAGACAATAGAGTATACACTAGATCAGTATGGCAACACAGTCCAACAGTCATTTGCCATTCCCACGCCATTGTGTGTGGGGACAGTCTGCAGGGTACACAGCAGGGTGAAGAGGGGTGCCATCATGGCTGGCTACTTGACTGGCTTTTGCCAGGTGCTTTGCCACGGGATGCTCCCAATGATTTTTTCGGGCGGCCCCTTGCTCTTTTGGCAGGGGGGACACAGGTGCATGGCCAGTGGTGTCTGATGAGTCCCCATGCTCGCTGGACGCAGGGGAGGGTGGGGGTCTGTCATCCTGCGGCACAACGGAGGGAGCTGTAGGTGTTGGCGGTGCCGCATGCCTGTCCCTGAGGACCCCCACTAGCTGGCCCAGGAGGTCCCTGATTTGGCCCATGCAGGCCACGAGTTGGCCCATGCGGTTGTCAATTGAGCGCAGCATCTGTTGTTGCTCACGGGCATCCTGCTGAGCCTGCCTCAACTGTCCCTGGGCGTGTTCATAGGCCCCCACAACTCTGTGAATGTGTGCCAGTGATTCAGTGGCAGGGTCTTCTTCCCTTTGGGTCAGCCTTGTCCTCACACCTGGCCTGCTGTCACGGCCCTGTTGCCTCCCTCCTGTGGGCACCGGCCTACTCTCCCGTACCTCCGCAGTTGTTGTGGTCTGGTTGGCCTGTGGAGCAGGGCGAGTGTTGCAGGCAGCAGTGGTAGTGGTAGTGGTGGTGGAGGTGGTGGTGGTGGCACAGGTCATTGCAGCAGGGCTCTGCGTTGATGTTGTTGCTGAGGGTGGTGGGGCTGTGGGGTCCTGGGACACATTACGCCCTGCCACACCAGATGGTCCGGGTTGGTCCTCCTCCTCATCATTATCCAGGGAGTCTGCATCCGAGGGGAGATGTTCGGGAGCTGGTGACTGGCTGTGCTGGTTGAGGTTGTCGTCCTCTGCAGTCAGTTGTTGGTCACCTGTGGGACAGGAAGTAGATGGTAATTGCCTTACACACCTCAGGGTTGCTGTGTTTGATGTCTCTTATTTACATGTTATGCTACACACAGTTGCCTTTTTCACACATTGTATGTCTGCACAGTGATGTGCCTCATGCCATGAAGTGGAGTTACATTCATCATTTCACAATGGTGTGACCTGTGATTGGTTAGCATGCCACACGTCTAGTATTGGTGATTTCAATGTGAGGTTGTCATCTGACAACTGGCATGACTACAAGTTGATGTTCAGCATCTTTGCTGATCACTCTGCCTGGCAGACATTACCTGTGTGCATGGACTAGCCATTGTCATCACATGCATACCGTTGACATGTCCTGTGCTTGTATTTCTTTATACAGCAGACCATGCTAGTTTGGTTTTCCCATGGTCCTTCATGATCAGCACCCATGTACGCTACAGAGGGAAGTCTGGGTGATGCATGTCAGAGGCCCGTTTGCTTGGACATATTTGTTGAGAGTCACAGTTCTGTTTCTGTCACAGTTACGTACGCTGAGCTGTCTGCATCCTGTCAATGGCTGTGCTTTACTTTTCTATTTTTGGGTGAAGTAGAGCCTCATGTTGTCATGTCTCCCAATGCTTTTGTTGAGTGATGGTGGTGTGCATGCACTGTCTGATTACCTGTGCAGTGTCACTTTGGTTTTTACTTACAGACACATGCTTCTGGGTGGGGTGCCCCAACCTGCTGAGGGGTGTGAGAGGGGGCCTGTTGGGAGTTGTAGTGCTGCCTCCAGATACACATTCCCCAACCCTGTGAAGATGGCTACCTACCTGTTAGGTGGTGGGGGAGCGTTCAATGGCTGACACATGCTTCTGGGTGGGGTGCTCCATCCTGCTGAGGGGTGGGAGAGGGGGCCTGTTGGGAGTTGTAGTGCTGCCTCCAGATACACATTCCCCATCCCTGTGAAGATGGCTACCTACCTGTTAGGTGGTGGGGGAGCGTTCAATGGCTGACACATGCTTCTGGGTGGGGTGCTCCATCCTGCTGAGGGGTGGGAGAGGGGGCCTGTTGTGTGTTGTAGTGCTGCCTCCAGATACACATTCCCCATCCCTGTGAAGATGGCTACCTACCTGTTAGGTGGTGGGGGAGCGTTCAATGGCTGACACATGCTTCTGGGTGGGGTGCTCCATCCTGCTGAGGGGTGGGAGAGGGGGGCCTGTTGGGAGTTGTAGTGCTGCCTCCAGATACACATTCCCCATCCCTGTGAAGATGGCTACCTACCTGTTAGGTGGTGGGGGAGCGTTCAATGGCTGACACATGCTTCTGGGTGGGGTGCTCCATCCTGCTGAGGGGTGGGAGAGGGGGGCCTGTTGGGAGTTGTAGTGCTGCCTCCAGATACACATTCCCCATCCCTGTGAAGATGGCTACCTACCTGTTAGGTGGTGGGGGAGCGTTCAATGGCTGACACATGCTTCTGGGTGGGGTGCTCCATCCTGCTGAGGGGTGGGAGAGGGGGCCTGTTGGGAGTTGTAGTGCTGCCTCCAGATACACATTCCCCATCCCTGTGAAGATGGCTACCTACCTGTTAGGTGGTGGGGGAGCGTTCAATGGCTGACACATGCTTCTGGGTGTGGTGCTCCATCCTGCTGAGGGGTGGGAGATGGGGGCCTGGTGTGTGTTGTAGTGCTTTTTGTCTGTACACATGCATCCCAGTTGGTTTTGTTTAGCTTTGTGCTTTTTCAGGTTGAGTGGTGGTTACATCTGTGTGACCTGTTTTGGGTATTGTGGGTCAGACGAATGTCCTTTGGCCTAGGGGTTGTAGGTTTGAATTTGTGCAAGACGGTACATGGCAATGTGATGATATACATTGGTTTGTACTTACCAGCTTCCAGTCCCCCGCGGATTCCTTCAAGACTCTCTGGATGTAGGATTCCAAGGACCTTCTCCTCCCACGGACTGTATGGTTTGGGTGGGATGGGAGTGCCTCCACCAGTCCCGTCAGCCAGCTGACGGTTCTTGGCCCTCTTCCTCTTCACCACGGTCTTCAGGTCATGCCACCGCTTCTGTATTTCCTGCTTGTTGCGGGGGGTGGTCCCTACTGCATTGACCTTATTGACTATCCTCACCCACATTTGGGTTCTTGTGGCTAATGGGGTGTGTTGGACCATGTTGCCATAGAGTTGTGGTTCAACTCTTATTATCTCATCTACCATGACTGCAAGCTCTGCATCAGTGAATTTTGGCATTTTGTGTGGTGCCATGGTGTGTGCTGTGCAGATGTTCTGTGGTGCAGTTGTGTGGGTGTTGTGGGTGTTGTGGGTGGTGTAGGTGGTGTGTGTGTTGTGGTGGTGCTGTGTGCAGGTTTGCCTCTCCTTTGTTCTCTGGGGTTGGGACCTTCAGTTGTGGAGTGTAGCAAAGGATTGTGGTCAGGGAGGGGCTGGTTTTATGCTCGGCTATGGGGGGTGTGGCAAGCTGGTATGTTGCTGTCAGGTGTGTTGTGTGTGTTGTCCTGTGATTGGTTATTTTGAAATTTCTGGGGCTGTTGTCATTGGGCACTTTTGGTTTGTGTTGGGACAGGTCTACTTCAGTGTGTGCATTGTTTGTTTTTTTTTCGTATTTTTTCAACGTCCGCCATTTTTTGCGGTTCCTCCAGCGGTTCCTCGGCAGCGGTGGCTATGCTGCAGCCCTTCCGCCGCCTATCGGATTCATCACTGTTCGCGCACGATGCGGTCGGATTCATAGGTGGGTACCATGGTGGTAGCGGGGATGTCATAATGTCACGGGCGGTTACTCCGTGTGCATGGCGGCGGTTCTTGGCTTTTCCGCTGAGTATCCGGCCGTTGCGGTCGGATTTTCAGCTGGTCCGGCGTGTGCGGGCGGTTTTTCGTTGTCTCCCGCCGCCGCGGACGGATTATTGTGGCGGTTCATCGTAATGTGTCCGGCGTTTTTCCCGGTGGCCATGCGGGCGGTTTTTTGCCGCTACCATGGCGGTCGGTATGTTTTTCCGACCGCCATCGTAATCAACCCCTAAATAAGGGAAGGTGCTGGACACTAAACATATATAATTTACCATTCCAACTCCAAACCACATTAAATCAGGGAAGGTGCTGGACACTAAACATATATAATTTACTATTCCAACTCCAAACCACATTAAATCAGGGAAGGTGCTGGACAATAAACATATATAATTTACTATTCTCACTCCAAACCACATTAAATAAGGGAAGGTGCTGGACACTAAACATATATAATTTACTATTCCTAATAACAATTATATTAACTCTTGTAAAATACTACACACTAAACATATGTATGTATCTATAATTAAATATACATTGCATAGTAATTTTTTTTTTAAACATATCTGCTAAACTATCTCAAACATATTTATATCCAAAGAAATATCATAAAAATGCCAAAAATATTTAACATTTTTAACCAAATACAAAATTATAACCAATTAAATACAAAATTATTACTCTCATTAATAAATTAAAATTTCAAAATAATTTTAAAAATTTAAATTTCACAAAATTAAATTTTAATGAACTTAAAACATAGTCAACTTCGACAACTATAAACACAATATCCCAGTAGTACAATAATTAAATTTAACAAATACATTTTAAATGTTTTAAAAATTATGATCAATACATTTTAAAAATACTCACCACCCTTAAACACAATAAACGCCATATTACACTCATAAATTGATTTTTCTACATTTTTTATTTAAATTCAAAAATGTTAAACATTTTGAAAATTTACTAACAAAAAATACCCACCCTTATCCGCTATTAATACAAAATCCCACTTTTATATTTTTTAGTTAACATAAATGTAATTTTTTGATTTTTTTACATTTCTTAAAAATTAATTTTACAACTCCCCACCCTTATAACCTATAAACCCAAAATCCCACACTAAAATAAAAATGTATCATTTAATATAAAACATATATATTTTTTTTTAAATTTACATTTCAAAATTTTAAAACACTACCCCCCTTATCCACTATAAACACAACATCCCGCTCCTAAAAAATATTACAATTTCTTTAAAAAAATTAAAATTTAAAATATATAAAATTTCAAATTTTAAAAACACTCCCCACCCTTATCCCCTACTAACCCAACATCCCGCCCCTAAAAAAATATTATACATTCAATTTAGATTTTAAAATACATTTAAAATGTTTCCCCAATTTTTTTTAAAACACTCCCCACCCTTATCCCCTATAAACCCAACCTCCTGCCCCTAAAAAAATATTATACATTCAATTAACATTTTTAAATAAATTTCAAATTTGTCACAAATTTTTTTTAAACCACTCCCCACCTTTATCCCCTATAAACCCAACATCCCGCACCTAAACATTAATATACAGTTTTTTAAAAATGTATTTAACAATAATTATATCATTTACAAACATTTTACAAAGTAAAAAACAAATACTAAAACAATATCTTTTACTAACGATATTTTAACAATCGATATTTTTTACAACGATATTTTTTACAACACACAAAATCGATATTATATACATAGATATTTTTTACATCAATATTTAATACTACCGATATTTTTTACTCGATATTATGTCAAAACGATATTAAATACTCGATATTCTGACTACTTACTAATTCAAACATACGTCACCTTGCAACCAGCAGCATACCTTCTTTTAACTTATCCTGCGTATCTTAAGAAAAAGTTATTGGCTATACGCTTAGGAGAACTGCCATCCTTAGCGGACAAACCCTTATGGAGACACAAAGGCCCGAAAACATGCAGGCTATGTGTCGCCCCCAAAGAGGATTTTTTGCACTTGGTTTGCATATGTCTCATATTAAGGAAAGCACGCCTCATATTCCTAAGATGGTTATTCAACGAGAGGGTGATTCGTACCTGCAGAATGGCAATCATGAGGAGCCTTGACTCTACGGACCCTCAGCTAAATTGTAAAGTTTTACAATCACATGATAAATCACTTAAACAGAGCTCCAAGGGTGCAGCTCCAGTACGAGAAACCGGGCCCGCACAATGACTAAACAATCAGATGATTGTGAGTAGAAGATAGCAATACGACTTTTACAAAAAAATATGGGACTCTGGTACCTTGCACAATTTAAAAATTAGAACTTAGGGGCTCATTACGATGGCAGGCGGAAAACCATTCCGACCGCCGTTGTAGTGGAAATTAACCGTCCGCAGGTACCGCGACAAAACTGGCGGTCCGATTAGGATAAACGGCCAGAAAAATCCGACCGCGGTGGAACGATGCCACGAAAGAGCGCCGGTAGCGTGCGGAGCTGGTGAAAATCCGTCCGCCAGGGTCAGATTCGCGGCAGAAAAACCCAAAACCGCCGCACGGCCAGCGGAATGACCGCACGTGAAATTGGAATACCATTGAGGTGACAGCGGAACGATCCGCTGTTTCTGACCACCGCGATCGCTACCAGTGATGAATGGGAGAGCCGGCGGAAGGGCAGTTGTCAACCCACCGCCGCGGCCGGTCCGGAACAATTATGGTGGACAACAAAAAAAATACATAACAAGCCCACCAAGTGTACCCATTAAACTGGCACAGCCACAAAAAAACACTTAACACACCCCAATGACACATCCCCAGGGCAACTAAAAAAATACAAATCCCAGGTCAACCCACACAACACACCTGACAGGAATACTCCATCTTGACACACCCACATAGCTGAGTATAAAACCAGCCCCTTCCCTGACCAGAATCCTTTGCAATACTCCACCACTGCAGGAACCTACCATACAGTATTAGATCAGTGGTCCTTAAACAGAACAGTGTGGTCATCAGGATAAATATAGACTCCAATCAGTGCTATATTACGAGTGTCCAGCCGGACATTCAATTTAATAATTCAAAAATGTCAAAAACCAAAAATAAACACATCAATACAGTGGGACACAATCCTGCATCCTACATAGAAACATGACAAGTACACTTAGGACAGGAACATATCAGGCAAGACAGGGTAGCTTGTGGAATATTGAACACAATTTCTAAAAAGCTTGAGGAAACAGTAAATACACTTTTTTATCAGATTTGATTAATGTGCAAACTGTTTACATTGGTCTCCAGACAGCACAAAGGAGAGGCAAACCACCACACATCTCACCAGCACAACAACACACACACACACACCACTTACATCACCACCACCACTCACACACCTGCACCTTTAACCCATTTGCACATCACACACCATGGCACAGAAGAAAATGCCCAAATTCACTGACAATGAGTTGTCAGTCATGGTAGATGAGGTAATCAGAGTAGAACCACATTTGTTTGGAAACCTGGTCCAACAGACACCATTAGCCACCAGAACACAAATGTGGGGAAGGATAGTCTTCAAGGTCAATGCAGTAGGGACTGTCCCGCACACAAAGAAGGAGATCGTGAAGCGGTGGCATGACCTCAAGAGCAAGGTGAAAGAGAAGAACAACAAGAACCTCAAGCTGGCTCAGATGACTGGTGGTGGCCCTCCCATTCCACCAAGAACATTCATCACATGTGAGGAGAAGGTGCTTGGCATACTGCATCCAGAGAGTCTCACAGGAATACCCGGGGGAGTGGAGGCTGGTAAGTAACAACAAATGTCCACCATCACACTGCTATGTACTGTCTTAAACAACTACAAAGCTACACCTCCTAGGCCCAAATACATCCATGTGCACCACACACTCCCCAACACATGTCTCACAGATCCAACATTCACTCCCTCTGATTCACCCCAAAGGTAGCTAGCAACATTACCATGGGGGCATGTGTACAGGCAGCCAGCACTACGAACTCCCACCAGGCCCCCTTGTCCCACAGCTGAGCAGGGTGGAGCACTCCCCCACCCAGAAGCACGTGGCAGCCATTGCATTCCCCTCATCAAACCAACAGGTAGGTAGCCATTTTCACATGGAGTGGTGTTTGTGGGTGGCAAGCCAGCACTACAACTCCCACCAGGCCTCCTTGTCCCACAGCTGAGCAAGATGGAGCAGTCCCCCCACACCCAGAAGCATGTGGCAGCCATTGTATTTCACCAACCAAACTTACAGGTAGGTAGCCATCTTAACAGGGAGGGGGGTTTGCTCCCATCAAACTAACAGGAAGGCAGCCATCTCAACAGGGAGAGGTGTTTGTAGACAGGCAGCCAGCACTGCGACTCCCACCAGGCCCCCTTGTCACACAGCTGAGCAGGATGGAGCACTCCCCCCCACACCCAGAAGCATGTGGCAGCCATTGCATTCCCCTCATCAAAACAACAGGTAGGTAGCCATTTTCACATGGAGGGGTGTTTGTGGGTGGCCAGCCAGCACTACAACTCCCACCAGGCCCCCTTGTCCCACAGCTGAGCAAGATGGAGCACTCCCCCTACACCCTGAAGCATGTCGCAGCCATTGCATTGCCCTCATCAAACCAACAGGTAGGTTGCCATCTTAACATGGAGGGGTGTTTGTGGGTGGCAAGCCAGCACTACAACTCCCACCAGGCCCCCTTGTCCCACAGCTGAGCAAGATGGAGCACTCCCCCCCACACCCGGAAGCATGTTGCAGCCATTGCATTGCCCTCATCAAACCAACAGGTAGGTAGCCATCTTAACAGGGAGGGGTGTTTGTGGGTGGCAAGCCAGCACTACAACTCCCACCAGGCCCCCTTGCCCCACAGGATCAACAGGATGGAGTACTCCCCCACCCAGAATCATGTGGCAGCCATTGCATTGCCCTCATCAAACCAACAGGTAGATAGCCATCTTAACAGGGAGGGGTGTTTGTGGGTGGCAAGCCAGCACTACAACTCTCACCAGGCCCCCTTGTCCCACAGCTCAGCAGGATGGAGCACTCCTCCCACCCAGAAGCATGTGGCAGCCATTGCATTGCCCTCATCAAACCAACAGGTAGGTAGCCATCTTAACAGGGAGGGGTATTTGTGGGTGGCAAGCCAGCACTACAACTCCCACCAGGCCCCCTTGTACCACAGCTCAGCAGGATGGAGCACTCCCCCCCACCCAGAAGCATGTGGCAGCCATTGTATTTCACTCATCAAACTTACAGGTAGGTAGCCATTTTCACATGGAGGGGTGTTTGTGGGTGGCAGGCCAGCACTACAACTCCCACCAGGCCCCCTTGTCCCGCAGCTCAGTAGGAGGGAGCACTCCCCCCACCCAGAAGTATGTGACAGCCATTGCATTCCCCTCATCAAACCAACAGGTAGGTAGCCATTTTCACATGGAGGGGTGTTTGTGGTTGGCAAGCCAGCACTACAACTCCCACCAGGCCCCTTTGTCTCACAGCTCAGCAGGATGGAGCACTCCCCCCACCCAGAAGCATGTGGCAGCCATTGTATATCACCAACCAAACTTACAGGTAGGTAGCCATCTTATGCTCTCCTGTCCCACCCCTGAGCAGGATGGAACACTCCCCCATCCAAGAACCATGTGTAACCTATTCCCTACCTCTGCTCCACTTCACAGGGAGGCAGCCATCATAACAGGGAGGGGGTGTGCGGATAGGCAGCCAGCACTACAACTCCCACCAGGCCCCTTTGTCCCACAGCTGAGCAAGATGGAGCACTCCCCCACACCCACAACTATGTGTCAGCAATTCCCCCCAACTGTGCCACAGAACAGGTAGGTAGACAGTGCATGCACCCTGCCATGTCTCTCAAAAAGCATGGAGCCATATGACCACACCAGCCCTCACATCCCACCCAACTTGGCATAGATCCAATAGCCACTTCCAGTGTGCAGACAGCTAAGCGTATGTAACTGTCACAGAAATTAAAGTTTGAACCACAATGTCACATGTAGAAGAAATTAAGGGCACAATCATGCACAGCACTGAATGCTATCTGTAAGTGCCATGGGGGCAGAGCATCAAGGCCCATATGAAAACAAAACAAGCATGGTCAGTTGTAAAAAGAAAGCAATACACATGATATGACAGAGGGATGCATGAGATAACAATGGCCAGTACATGCGCAGAATGAACGTCTTACATGCAGAGTAAACACCAAATACGCTTCACATAAAGTTGTTGTGCTGCTAGTCGTTAGATGACGACATGTCCTTGTAATCACACAATCTGTATGTGGAGCATGGTATCTATTAACATGTCACACCATGGACAAGTAATGTATGTACCTCCACATCATGTCATGATGCTCAGTACCTGTTAGGACTGGGGGTCTCTAGTTGGCAATGGTATACACCTTTGACCAAATAGGGACCCTTGCTTCTAGTCAGGGAAAGGGGATTACACTACTGGATAACCCGTGCTCACCCCCTTGGTAGCTTGGCACAAGCAGACAGGCTTATCTCAGAGGCAGTGTGTTAAGCATTTGTGAACACATACAGTAATACAGTGAAAACACTACAGATGGACACCACAAACGTTTTTATAAAAATAAGTATTCTTTATATAGACTTAACACAAGACCATAAACGACAAAAATCCACATTACTGTACTTAAAATAGACTTAAAGATGGTAGAAGTAACTTAGTTCAAGTTGATGATAAATGCGACACGTTTCTCACAAAAGTACCTTGGATGCGTAAAGCAAAACAAACAAAGGGTCCGCAGGGAGGGCGATGCGGCGAGCAGGCGCCTCAATGCGATGCGACGATCCGTTGTGATGCGATGAGAGTGTGCCCTTGATGCGATGACGTGAAGACGATGCATGCACGCCCGACGGCCATGCGGCGAACTCGGTACTTAGGAGCCGCGACAGGCCCTGCGACACGCACCTCCGGTGATGCGACGGCAGGCAGCTGCGACGGCGACACACTTCTCCGGTGATGCGACGGCAGGCAGCTGCGACGGCGACACACTTCTCCGGTGATGCGACGGCGCCCCTGGCGACGGCGACACGCTTCTCCGGTGATGCAATGGCAGGCAGATGCGACGAAGACACGCTTCTCTGGTGATGCGACGGCAGGCAGCTGCGACGAAGACACGCTTCTCCGGCGATGCGACGGCAACAGCTGCGACAGCGACACGCTTCTTCTCATTGAGTCGCGCTTCCAGCTCCCAGCGACACGCAGGCTTCTGCAGACAGAATTCCCAGCAAGGAAATTCAGAGGGGAGCTGGTGGTGAAGTCTTTGTCCCCGAGACTTCAGCAGGAGGCAAGCACAAGTTCAAGCCCTTGGAGAAATATTCTGCAAGATGATGAAAGTTCTTTAAAAGTTCCTTCTCCTTTCCTTGGCAATGAAGACCACTGCAGGCCAACCTAGCAAACAGCACACTGGCAGAGGGGCAGTCCAAACTCCTGCAGCTTCCTTGGTTCTTCTCCTTGGCAAAGGTTTGTCTTGTTGTTCCAGAAGTGATCTAAAGTTCTGGGGTCTGGGTCCCCCTTTTTATACCCATAAATCCTTTGTCTCTGAAGGCAGAGAGTGTCTGTACCTTGTCCAAACCAGTTCTGGGTGCATTCTGCCAGGGCACAACTTCTTCCTTTGTCAGTGTGGGCCAGGGTCATCAGACACACCACAGGAGGTGGAGCCAGGATTGTGGAAGGCAGGCACAGCCCTATTCAGGCCCAGGTGCTACTCCTCCCACCACTCCCAATGCAGTTAGGTCTATTCAGCCTAGTGCTGACTAACCCTGTCTCCTGGAGCCCCACTGCCCCTGTCACTCACAAAACCAGACATACAATACACAAGCTAGCAGGCAGGCTGGATGGTTAGGCAAGAAAATACCTACATTCTAAAAGTGGTATTTTCAAACACAGAATGTTGAAACCAACTTCACTAAAAGAGTTCAGGCATACTAAATTCGTTTTTCTACCATATTCCCTGGGTCAGTTAGGGTTATAAGATGTTATAACCAAACTGCCCATTCTAGCCTATGGGGACAGGTAGCCTTGCAATAGTGAAAAACGAAATTGGCTGTAATTCACTATCAGGTCATGCCACACACATCAGGGCATGACCTACCTTTTGACTTACAATGCACCCTGCCCTTGGGCCTACCTCAGGGGTGGCTAACATGTAGAAAAGGGAAGGTTTAGGGACTGGTAAGTGGGTGCACTTACCAAGTCGACATGGCAGTACTAGACTGCACACAGGCTCTACAATGGCAGGCCTGAGACACACTTTACAAGCTGCTTCTGTGGGTGGCACAACCAGTGCTGCAAGCCCACCAGCAGCATTTGATTTACAGGCCCTGGGCACCCATTTACTTGTTAGACCCATGTTAGGGTCTAACAAGTAAATCAAATAATCCAATCATGGAGTCACTAATCCATACATCAATTTACAATAGGGAGCACTTGCACTGTGGCACTGAATAGCAGTGGCACAGTGCCCAAAGCATCTAAACCAGCAATACATACCAAAAACAGAGGAGGCAATCAGAAAAAATGGAAGGGAGACTCACGCCAATGGTACCAGGTCTAACAGTACCGTGCAGCCATACAAAGTGATCTCAATGTAAACTGTGTGGTGTATAACATGTAACATCCAAACATCTAACACCAAGCTTGTGGGGTGCACTTTAATGACCATTTCTTCTCTGTACCACAGGTGACCACGAATTGACTGCTGCAGATGACAACACCAACCTGCTGAGCCACTCCCCCCCCCCCGGAACCTGGACTCTCGGATGCAGACTCCCTAAATTCCTCGGATGCGGACACAGAACCTGGCCCATCAGGCCTGCCAGGGCGCACCAGGGCCAAGGCCCCCACTGTCCCCACCACCTCAGCAACAACAACTGTGCTGACCCCTGCTGTAATGACCTGTGCGGCCTCCAGCACCACCACCAGTGCTGCCTGCAACACTGTCCCTGCCTCAGAGGATACCCACACCACCCCACAATCTGAGGAGGGCAGGGAGAGTCAGCGGGTGCGTCGAGTGGTGACGCCACAGGTCCAGGACAGCAGGGAAGGTGGGAGGGCAACTGGGCGACAAATCCAACAGGGCACTGGGCTTGAAGCCCTGGCCATCATCGCAGGAGTCCTTGGGGCCTATGAACAAACCCAGGGACAGATGGGCCAGGTTCTGGAAGAAGTGCGTGAGGTCCACCTGCTGCTGAGGTCCTTGGACACGCATATGGGCCAAATCGTGGACCTCTTGGGCCAGCTTGTGGGTGTTCTGAGGGACAGGCCTGTGGCCCAAAGGACAGCTCAACCTCCCTCCAGTGTCCTGCAGGATGACAGTCCCACCACCTCACCTGCGGCCACAGAGAGGGGTGAGCTGGAACAGGATGAGTCCTCAGACACCGCAGATCCCGCATCAGAGGCCCCCCTGCCAAACACTCAAGGGGCCGTCCGAGGAAACGCACGGGAGGATCACGTGGCAAAACACCAGCCAAACACCAGTCAAAGAGCCAGCCATGATGGCACCTCTCTTCACCTTGCCATTGACTTTGTTGACTATCCTTACCCACACTGCCATGTTGATGGCAGGCGTCTGTTGGACTGTGTCACCACATCAATGTGGTGACTACTCTATTGTCTCGTCTACCATCACTGACAACTCATTGATTCACTTTCCACCTTTTTGTAAATAATCACTTCCTTGTCACATATACTTATTGTAAATAAACACTCTTTACACATCTATGTTTCCGTGTAAGCTCCATGTTTATCACAGGATGTACAATCTTGACTCAGATTACAATGTACCAGGTGCACTGATTGTTGTGAGGTATTGAGAGGCTGAAGGGACCTAGGAAAACACAAGAGTACAACATTCACTTGTCAGGTGATGGCATCACACCCATTACACAACACTTGTCATCAAGGTACTCAAACCTGCACACATTTCAATGATCAACAATATCGACGTAGACATCATGTAGCTGTGCATAACTACCCTGTCCCAGAAACATCAGCCCTCAACACAGAGCCACCAACAGGCAGCTGTCACAAAGCTCCCCTAGGCATTTCCTACAACAGCAAAAACAGCATACAATGGCACCGTTGTACAATGTCACTCACCTTCAAGGGAAGTAGCGGTTGATGAGCTGTTGATGCAGGTCGACACCTTCCTCCTCTCCACTATCCTCGTCACTGGACATGTGTGGGTTTGCAGGCGGGGGCATCTGCTGCTCATCATCGTCCAGGATCATGGGAATCTCTTTGCGCAAGGCCAGGTTGTGGAGCATGCAGCATGCAACTACGATCTGACACACCTTTTGTGGAGAGTACATCAGTGGCTCAGTGCACCTCCGGTCCTGTCCAGGCACGGAAATCGACACTTAAGAAGACCAAAAGAACGCTCCACCACACAAAGTGTCCTCCGATGGGCCTCATTGTAGCGGACTTCACCCAGGGTCCTGGGATTCTGCAGTGGGCTCAGCAACCAAGGCCGGTTGGGATATGCAGAGTCACCTAGGTGTGAGATACACACACCAACTTTGTAATAAAACTGTGGCAGAGGACAGCATGTCACACATACAGCACACTACTTGACTCTGCGTACTCACCCACAATCCACGCACGCTCTGGATGCAGATTTGCCATCAGCTGTGGTACGATGCTGTTACGCAGGATGTAGGAGTCATGGGCTGATCCTGGAAATTTGGCACAGACATGGGATATTATCATATCCGCCTGGCATACCACTTGCACATTAATGGAATGGAAATGCTTCCTGTTCCTGTAGATGTGCTCACATGCCTGTGGTGGAACCAGGCCAACATGTGTGCAGTCTATGGCACCAACAACATTAGGGATGTGGGCAAGGTCATAAGAATCTCCCTTCGCAGCTGCCAACTCATGTCTCCTGGGGAAATGGATGTAGCTGTCCTTGTCGTTCATCATAACGGACAGGACATCACGTAGCACCATGCTGAACATTGGTTGAGACATCCCACCTGTGCTGGCCACCGTGTACTGGAATTAACCAGTTGCAAAAAAATGCAGGGCCGCCATCACCTTACATGTTGGTGTCAGAGCAGTTAGATAGGTTCTGCGAGGCCTCAGATGGGGCTCCAACTGAGCACATAGGTCCAGAAGGTTAGGACGATCCAAACGGAATTTCCGTATGATGTCCTCATCCTTCATGTCCGCAAGCAATGTGAATGGACGATGCACATTTGGCCGCCTCTTAGGTAGGATGAAAGGGGACACATGTCAATTCAATTCCCCTCTCAGATGTGTCCAACATCTTACGATTTGACTGACACAGCGCCAACAATGAATGGCCTGAAACTACAGCTTACAGCTCAAGTCACATGTAGAAACACCTTGATCTAAAGTAGTTGTGCACGTGTCCAGTATTTACACAGTGAGTACCCCCACAACAGATTCAGACTATGTGAATGCCAAAAGGTACATTCCTACATCTTGTGTCACCAGCCCTGAGAGTAGTTGACACAGCACATATCTGAAACAGCAACACTGCTGGCTTCTACATAGCTGCTGTACCTGCCACACCTTCTTGCGTAATTCGGACAGGGCACAGATCAACAACACAACAAGCACAGTGTGTGCATGAAGATCAAGTATCAACATGAGTACAGTAATCTACACAGTGAAATATGCACATCAGGTAGTCAGTCCTTCATTAATTTGGGTTGCTTAGTCATCTCACACATTGACATGTGTACATATTTGAGAGTCCACCACACAACAGATCTGTCTACATGCACAACAACATCATAAGTGACATGTCAGGGAGTACATGCCAATGCATGTAATACTGTGCACTGTTATGGCATGTGTAGTCATCAGTGAGTTAAATGTCAGACTAGCATTGAATTACACTATCTGGTGGCATGATTCATAGTAAGTGTCTACTGTTCAATGCTGAGAATTGGCCATTGCCATTGCTAACGCATGATGTGTCCATAGGTGCCGTAAGCGTGCACCGCCACTGCAATCACGGCCGTAGGCACCAAGGTAAAGATGCCAAATCACAGTAGCAACCGCCTGGCCCCTGCGGTGTCATACCCCCAATGCCCATGCCCTTACAGCCAATGGGAACCGCAATCACGGTAGTGATATACACATTGGAATATGGCGGTTGGCGTGCTCCGCCACCGTAATCACGGCCATTGGCACCAATGTCAAGCGGCCAAATCGCGGTAGCGACCGCCTGGCCCCTGCGGTGTCACACCGCCAATGCCCATGCCTTCACAGCCAATGGGAACTGCAATCGCGGTAGACAAGTGCACTTTTGAAAATCGCGGTAGGCATGCTCCGCTACCGCGGGCCGGTCATTGGATGCAATTGAAAGATGCACGATCGTGGTAGCGACCGCCTGGGCCCCACAGTGTCACACCGCCAATGCCCATGCCCTTACAGCCAATGGGAACCGCAATCGCGGTAGACAAATGCACTTTTGAAAATCGCGGTAGGCGTGCTCTGATACCGCGGGCCGGTCATTGGATGCATTTGAAAAAAGCTGGCCTGGACCACCAATTGAAGCAGCTGAGTACCACTGAAACAACCCCAGGGGGCTATATATGTGTGGGAGAGAGCCACACATTTCCACTGCTTCCAGACACTGCTGACTGACACTCTTCACCACCACCTGCTGCTGTTCCTGTCTCCTGGACCCAGTGATGGCGAGAACTGAGAACATAAGGGCCTGTCCCTTCACCACAGAGGAGCTGGAGGTCCTTGTGGACGAGGTGCTCTCACAGTATGGGAGGCTACATGGTGCTCCAGATGTCATGGTAAGTGTTTCAGAGTGGAAGTGAGAGTGCAGGGAGTGCACACATGAAGTTGATCTGCTGCAGTATGTGCCTGAGAGTGTGGGTTTGTGTGATACACTGCCTAGCATGCTGACTTCAGTAAAATGGGGTTTGTAGCCTATTTTACACATTTCCCGGGCAGCACTTCAGGATGGGAGTGACATGCAGTGTCCTTGCAGCCATACAGTGACACTGCAGGTTTTGAAAGTAGAAGTCAGTACATACATTGCCTGTGCTTTTTTTTTTTTTTTTAATTTTTTTATTTAGACATCCGACACATACATTAAATTTACAAGAAATACATTTATAAATTTTATAATTCAGTATGTATGTACAAGATGTCAATTATTTGTCTTTATACCCTCCCACCCCTCTTATACTACCCCCCTCCCCGTCCCCCCTTGAAACCAAAAGGAGATTTAAATTAAATCTAATTAGAAGTATTTCAAAAAAATTCATTCAGCTTATCTTATATATCCCCGTTTCTAGTTAAACAAATTCAAAACCTTAAACTAAAAATTTTTTGTCTCATTAATCCAAATGGTTACTGGAGACCAGATTTCTAATCCTTTTTCTTTAACCTTGGCCCCCCTCCTTGAATACACCGCCATTTCCCAGCGATAAGTAGCTAGCAATTTCCCCAACCAGCAATGTACTGTAGGTGGCTCCCTATCTAACCGTACAGTAGCCAGACATAGCCTAAATACTGCCATAGCCGTGAAAAGCAAAACTCGATTTGATTCTCTCATTTCTTGGTTACTTATGCCTAGCATAATTACTTGGGATGTAAGATTAACATCAAACCCCAACATAAGCTTAATATAATTTGCCACCTCATTAATCAGAGCTGACAATCGGGTACAAGTTGCAAACATGTGTACACTATCTGCAGCAAAGTATCCACAGCGAGAGCATTGTGTACCAGTAGTACCCCCCCATTTGGAGATCCGCGCTGGAGTGATATACAAGTTAAGCCAGGTCTTAAAACATTGTACCTGCAAACTAGCCGAAAAAAATGCGGTCTGGCTCAGCAAGAGAGAATCCTCACATTCCCCTACCTCTGCTTGTACCAGATCCTGCCAGCGGGTGGTATGCTTAGTGAAATCATCCTCCAATATATCATTAAGTATTTTACATATTTTAGCGATAGGTGCAGGGGCCCCTAATAACAAATCTAGTAAAGGAATTCTAAACCCATTAATTACCTTCTTGGATAAGTAATCCCTCACTTGTAAAAATTTAAAAAATGCATATTACCAATCCCGAATTTCTTCTTGATTTCATCAAAAGAGTGTATTGAGTTTTCCCCCATCAAATCACCTATATGCCTCACTCCGTTGTCCTGCCAAATTTTCATATATCCATCTCGGAAGATCTCCGGTAATAAATAGTTATCTGCCAAAGGAGTGTATCTATGTATCCTGCCTATTTTAAATTTCTTCTTAACTGCCATCCAAACCTTAAAAGCTCCCAGTAAAGTTTTAAATGTCACTCTTTTGAAATACGCAAAATCAATATGACACATAAGGCAACCATGGGCCTCTGCCCCTAATACTAGCCTATATATAGAGTTATATGATACCTCTTCCATTTCCACCAACTCCTTTCCCAGTAATTCATCCATCTGATGCAGGACAGCTGCCCAATAGTAAATCTGCAAGTTGGGGACAGACCACCCCCCGCGGTTTCTAGATAGGGTCATATATTTTAAAGCTCTACGGGGGCGTTTTCCAGCCCACAAAAATCTTGATATTATTTGATTAAAGGCCAAAAACCATGCCTTATTTATCTCAACTGGAATAGCTCTAAAAAAATACAAAATCTTAGGCAAAAATAACATTTTAATAACGTTACACCTTCCTAATAATGTAAGATGTAAGCAGTTCATTCTGTTAAAGTCTGCTTTAGTTTTTTGTAATAGTGGCTCCAAGTTGATCTGAACAATTTCATCCACATTAGCAGAAATCTCAACTCCAAGATACCTAGCGTTCTCCGCTACTCGTACATCATTCAAGACTGTTCTAGAATTTTTAACAATCAACGTTTTATTTTTATTAAGATGATATCCTGAAATTTTACCAAATTCTCTAGATTCCTTTTCTATCTCATTAATTGCCGCCAGTGGATTAGCCGTTGTTATAGCGAGATCATCGGCATATGCTAGAATCTTGGTATCTCCTCCAATAGATTGAATGGCCTGTATTCTATTATTCTCCCCTATTTTCCTTATTAAAGGATCAATATATAAAGCGAATAATAACGGAGAGCAGGGGCAACCTTGACGTGTTCCGCGAGTAATTCTAATTATATCCGATGTAAGCCCCATCGAGGCTACTCTTGCCGTGGGATCCTGATACATACATCTGACTGCCCCGATAAACCCCTTACCCAGGCCATTCTTTTCCATAATTGCCCATAGAAAGGGCCAGGAGACCCTATCAAATGCTTTTTCTGCGTCAAGTAGTATTGCTGCCATAGGGTCTCCTGTAACCTTTGTATAATCAAACAACGCAATTATGCGGCGGATATGGTCCGTCGTGCCCCTTCCTGGGACAAACCCATGTTGACAAGGAGAAACTAATTTTTTGATAACTCCAGATAATCTGTTCGCCAAGATCTTAGAATAGATCTTTGTATCACTATTAACCAGTGTAATTGGCCGATATGACCCCAGTTCTGTTATGGCTTTACTTTTTTTCGGGAAAATTATAATATTGGCATTTTTCCAAGATTCGGGGGCTGCCAAATCACTTTGTGCTCTATGAAAAACCTCCAACATAAGTGCCATCAGCTGTGCCTTAAATTTCTTATAAAACTCCCCAGGTATTAGGTCCGTTCCCACAGCTTTACCTAGTGGTATAGAGTCAATAGCCTCGGATATCTCTGCTAATGTAAATGGCCTATCCAAATCAACTCTTTCCTCCAGAGATAGCTGTTCAAAAATTTGCCCCCTTAAATAAGATTCAATTTCTTGGTCCCCAGCCCGAACATCTTCGGTATATAAACTTTGATAAAAGTTTTTAAATGCATTAAGGATAGCACCCGGCTCGCTTACCATACCCACAGTAGGATCTCTAATTTCGCTAATCCGAGTTTGTATCGTCTTATCCCTGGTCCGAACTGCCAATAAATGACCCACCCTCTCACTACTTTCATACACCTTATTCCGCCAGGCCATATATTTACCAGCCGCTTTCTTAATAGAAATCTCAGTAATGGCAGATCTAGCGATAGTAATTTTAACTTGAGCTGCCGCTGAGTTTGCCCCAGCAGAAATTGCCTCTATCAAGTCAGTTTCTGCCTTCCCCAAATCCTTATACAGAGCCTGTAACCGGGCTTTATCTTTCCTTTGGGCCTCCCACCCATAGCTTGATGTTTCTCCCCTAACCCCTGCTTTTAATGTGTCCCACACGGTGCTAACATTAGTGCTCCCCAAATTCTCAGTTATGAAAGTCGGAATCCACTCCCCCATTTGTAAAAGATATCCCTCCTCACTCAATAGAGCTCTATCGAATGTCCATCGTTTCTGTTGAATTTGGAGCCCCACATTTATTTCAATCACCAGAGGGTTATGGTCCGACATAACTTTAGGATATTTACTTATTATACACTCTTGTAAGAGTTCTTGTGATATAAAAAAAATAATCTAATCTTGCATGCACTTGGTGTGGTGCAGAAAAATAAGTATACCCAGGGTCGCTCCCTTTCTGTGCTGCCCAAACATCCACTAACCCGTGCAGAGATTTAAGTTGTGACAGTGATTTAAAAACTTTTGGTTTGCGACCTTGGTATGCCATCCCACCATGAGTGGCAGCCTGACAGCGTAAATTAATATTCATGTCCCCACATAGAATCAGAGGGAGAGGCCAACCCACTAGCTCTACGTTCAACCAATCAAAAAGAACAGGGTCATCTAATACTGACCCATATACCGAGCAGAGAGTAAACATTTTATTCCCCAGACAACATTGCAATATTACCCATCGGCCCATCTTATCTACCAGTGAACGCGGGAAACTGCCCATTCCCTTTCTTGCCAGTACCGCCACCCCTCTTGTCCGTGTTTCCTGTGTAGTAGTAGCAATAAGTTGGTATCCCGCTAACTCTAAAATCCTTTTCCTACACCCTTCAATGTGTGTCTCTTGTAGACATAGAATATCTGCCCTCAGGAATTGAGCATCGAGGCTAACTCTCCTTCTTTTTGGGGGTCATTTAACCCACAAATATTAATGGATGCAATCCTGAGCTTCCTCATAACAAAAGTATAAGCATGTAACAACCCCAAATAAAACAAACAAACTCCTAAATCCCAATCTCCATCCAGTGCAAACAATTCCCCCTTTTTCCCTTTGGTTTCTTTTAACCCCCTTCCCCCTCCCCCCACCCTTCTCCCCTTCTAAAAGGCAAAATAGGTCCATGGACCCTTGTGATGCCTCCTGCGCGTGTTGTGCCCCCTAGCCGCTCCCCGCCGCATAGAGAAAAAAAACACATATATAGAGAAAGAAAAAGAAAACACATGTATCTAATCATTCTACAAAACAGTTTCCCAAGCCTACTTCTTCACAAGTTCATTCAAAAATTCCTGGGCTTGGATCTCTGAGATAAATACCCTTGTTGTACCTTTACATATAACTTTGAGCCTCGCAGGTTGCAATAAAAAAGCTTCACAGCCCAATTTCTGAAATGGTGTAATAAGCAATCGGAGCCGCCACCTCCTTTCTACTGTTGTGTGACAAAAATCAGGCCGAACAAAGAAGGAGTGCCCCTCAACCACCCTTTGTGCATTAGGCCTAGCCTTTTCAAAAATAGCCTGGCGAAGAAGAAAATTGCCAAAGAAAATAAGAATGGCTCTCGGTTTTCCATCTTGCCCAGATTTCTTTTTAAGCATTAGAGGGAATCGATGCACCCTCTGCACCTCAGTCTCCCAGTTCCAATGAGAGAGCTCGGGAAGGCTTCCTTGAGTACCCTTAGAACAAAGCCACGAATATCATCCCCTTCGGCATTTTCTGCATTTCCAAGCATTCGGAGGTTATTGCGACGTTGTCTATTTTCAAAATCCTCCAACTTCCATAACACATCGGTCATCCTACTTTCATTAGACAGAGTTTGTTGACCAGCAATTTCCGCAGTGGCCTCCAGCTGCACAATCCTCTCCTCTAGAACCGAGGTGCGCTCAGTTATTTCCGAACAGGCTTTATTAACTTTGCGTACAGCTCCTTGCAATTTTTTAGTTGCTAAGTAGGCCCTCTTGTGCTCTTGACGAGCTTCAGATTGTATTTGTTTCAACGTTGTGTATATTAGCTCCATTGAGGGGTGTGGGGATGTAACATTAATCATCTCAGTGGAGCATTCTAGGGCATTTGCTTGGTCTCTGCCCACGTCTTCGCTTTCAATCCCTTTTGCAAATTGAGTTGTAGAATAGTCCCATTTAAGCTGGCTTGATTGACTGTAGTCTGAAGTAAATCCTTTCTCTTTATCTGACCCTCTTGCACTCTTTTTCTTTGTGCGAACTGGCAAGCGTTTTTGTGTGCCAAATTTCATCGGGGGGCTCCCACTCTCCCCCCCAGTAACGTCGTCATCAGTTACATCCTTCTCGCTGTTATTAGATAGGTCAGATTCTTCTGTCAGGGAATAAAATTTGTCAAAATCCGAAGTTGCTAACATTTTACCATCTCTCTGAATACAGGCCCCATCTTCCCCAGTTACAGCTGGACCTCGGGGAGTCTCGTCTGCGGCTTCTTGGTGATCATTTATTCCATTTTTTAAAGTTTCATCCTCTAAGCCCAGTGACTTCCCAGTCAAGCTCTGTCCATCAGGGGGATTTTTAGCTGCCTCTACCCCCTCTAGGAGGGTCTCTTTTACACTGGAGCCATCGTTAGCAAATACCCCATCCAAAACAGTCAATTCAGTGCAACAATCTGTATTTAATTTTACTCTGGGATTATTTTTACCTTTGTTAGTTATTTTCTGGAGGGAATTACCTAACCCCCGACCGGAAAACATCCCAGGTACAATAGGTTGTTTGGGTTTAGTGGATATCTCAGGGGGGGCTGCCCCCCACTCAGTTTCTCACTGCAGGCTCCGTCTGCCTTCTGCTCAGCGCATTCTGTAATCGCGCGCCGAGTCATGGATGACCCCTTAGCTCCTGCCAGAGCATTGATATCCTTCCCCATGGATTTCCCTTTCGCCGGCATACTGCAATGTTCACCGCCCGGCAGCTTCTTCTCTGAAGCTACAATGTTGCCGCCAGTCACCGTTATTGAAAACTCTGACAGCCTTCTCGTAACGAGGGAGTAACGATTAACTCCCCCGAGCTTCTGCAGCGTCTTTCGCTTTATGCCAGCTGCCGCCGAGAAAAGCACCCGTATAGCTCGAGCCGCCAAGGATGCGACACTCGATACCCTCATCCGTCCGTGAATCAACGAAGGGCCAAGGAGATCCTGCAATATAACTCCAGGTGAGTTTAAAGCAAAACTTGTTTTCCTTTATTCATGATCTCTCTCTCATGATCTGCAGCACATCGAGACAAGCAGGGAGAGCGGCTTCGCACAATACTCACACAGCCGCCATCTTGCCTGACTGGCAGTTGGTAAGTCACATTGCCTGTGCTAATGGATGTTTGAGTCCATGAGGTTTTCACATGCTCATTTGTGACATTACAAAGACTTTCCGTCCAGAGGGTGCTGATGGAAGTGTGTTTGACACTGTATTGCCACCATGGATCTGTGAGCAGTATGCATAAGAGTGAAGTGACTGAGGGTGACACTCCTGGTGGAAATTCCCATATGAAACAGCAGATTCTTGTACTTCTGAAACGTCCCCCTTCCATTATTTTCATTTTGTGTACTGACTCGCATGTGTAGGCACTGTTTGCCCCCTCATATTGTGCATGCATGTGAATGTTCTGATGGCCCACGTTTAACCTCAGTGTGAGCCCCCCTGGCCTGCATAGTTACTGCCCAATTTGACAGGGAGCCATCACTGAAGGGACAGAGTGAGACATATGTGTTGTCTTCCACCCTATCCCGCAATGATATATCTCAGGCCTGTGGATTGCACAAGACAGACCTTGTGAGAAGTGTGTGAGAATGTTAGTTCATGTCCCTAAATGTGACCTCCATGACACAGGTAGCCATTCGCAGCCCAAGGAACATGAGGGGTGTGCATTGTTAGACACAGTGATTCTGCCCCGAAACTACATTTACAATGTGATGTATGTCTTGCTCCCTCACAAACTGCATTGCAGATGTGGTCCTTCTTCACATTTCTTTCTGTGCTGGCATTCTGCATGTGCATGAGATGGCCAGGTACTGTGTCCATCCTCATACCTGCATGCATTTGTGTTCGATTGTCTTATGCTAATGTAGTACATGTCATGCTGTATGGCCCCTGCTAAACATATCTGTATAGCTGTGCTAGGTTTGTGCATGCTCCTGTACTGAGACTTAGTGGTACAAAACCCAGTGTTACAGATATTTCTTACTCTTGTCTCCCATGCCTGCAGCTTAAAGTCCACCAGCGTAAGGCCTTATGGAGGGCCATTGCACGCAAGCTGCGGGCTCTGGGTGTCTCCAACCGATGGCACACACACTGTCACAAGAGGTGGGATGACATCTGCCGGCTGAGCAAAAACGTGGCAGAGATGACGCTGGGGCTGCTCCCTCGGACTGGCAGGTTGGCGCGCAGGAGCATGACACCACTAATGGCCTGCATCTTGGCAGTGACACAGCCAGACCTGGATGGACGTTTGAGGGCCCATCAGCAGCAAGTTGGGGGTGAGTATTCTGCGAAGTGTGAATTTGGGTGTGAGTGACTGCATGTATCCCAACCCTGAGCCAATGCGGAGCTCTGTGACGTTTCTAGTGTGATGCAATGGCTTGTAATAGGCCTCTGTGTTGAGTGCAGCTGTCATGCATTTACGCCACATGTACTCTATCATGTGTTTGATGCACTGGCCCTTGAAATTGCATGCTGAGATGTGGCCTCATGGCATCAGCTGCATCTGGGGAGTCATGGACATCACTGGGCAGTGAACGGCAGTGTGCCTCATCTTAGTGTGCTTTCGTCGATGTGTGCAGTGCCTGACCTCGAAATTGTGAGAACTACACATCTGACACCAATGTGCAAGTGTAGTTGTGCTTTGAAGCACAACATGGGAGATAGCTGAAGCTTGTGGCCATTGCAAAAGGACATTTTGGACTCTCTATCTGTGTTGTCCCCTTAAAGTGACTCCATATGTGACTGTGACAACATGTTGAGATGTACATCTTTTTCACCTACGGGCACCTAGGTATGCTTACAGGAATCTGTATGTCAGGTTACATGGAGGCACGGGCAATCTATTTGGCTGTGTGGACATCACATGGGTCATTAATGCCAAGTATGCATGTTACCATGCATCTTTTGCTTTTAGCATTTAGGTTGCATATGCAGACTGCACAGGGGTGTGTGTAACATGGGGGTATCATCATCTTGTTTTGTGCTTTGTTTGCATATGATGTTTGTGAGTATGGCACTAAACGGAACCTATGTCTCTGTCTCTTGCAGCATCTACCGAGGGCACAGAAGCACAGGGGATGGACACCAGTGGTGAGGCATCTTGCATGACTGCTACACATGACCTCACTGACACTGATGTGACCAGTGCCTCGGAGGGGGACAGAAGTGCCCTTGAAGAATCATGCCCAGAAACACCAACCTCAACATCATCTGACGCCAGCAGTGACTCCTCGATGTTGGCGGGCACAGGGAGCGGGAAATCTGACTCATGTTCCACCACACATCGTCCAGTGCCCACCCTCCTGGCTACTTCCACTAGTGCTGCACGTTCCCGCAGCAGTCAGAAGGGAAGAGTGTCCTTCCCCCCAGGCACCGCTGCCCCTGTATCCCCTGCTGCCCTCAGTGTTGAGGCTGTGGAACTTTTGTGCCAGCTTTGTGTGGGTCAGACAACTCTCCTGAATGCCTTCCTGGATCATGACAAGAAGTTGGCACAGGTAGTTGCCTTCATGGAGGGGATTCATTCTGACATGGGTGGGCTACACAGAACTGTCCAGTCTTTGTCCTCCACAGTGACGGCAGCCATTCAGCTGTCACAGGCTCAGAGTCCAGCTCCAGTCCCTTTGGCAACCCCCTTGCCAGTGGCAACATCTGACGAGAGTGACCACACACCACAGCCCTCAGGCTCCAGGTACTCCACACGCAGCACACAACAGCAGCACCCCAAGCGGCCCAGAGCACAGACACCATCCCCCAAACAAAAGAAACTCACACAGGAGCGCAAAGGAAAAAGTCCATCAGGTGACACTCAGGGGCATCAAGCCAAGAAGTAGGCCTCAGGCTCACATGCCTCAAAATCAGCCCCATCCAAGGACACTCCCGTCCCAAAAGCGGCTCCCAAAGACAGGCAAACAGTTGCCGTGCCTGTTGTGAAGCTGGTGCCTGCTAAGAGTCCGCAGAAACAGCCCTCTAAGGCAGATTCACCCACAACCTCAACTCCCACCCACACTCCTGTGAAGCTGGGACAGGAGAGCACTGTGGGGGGTTCACATGGTCAACAGGGGATGGAGGGGAAAAGGCAAGGCCAGGCCAAGCGTACCACCAGATCCAGCAAATCCCCACAGGGAGAGCCACCTGCAGCTGATGAACCTTTGGTGGAGAGTGAGGCTGTTGTGCCCACCACACTTCCTACTCCTACCAAGACAATTCTTTAGTATCGAATCCCCAAGAAGTGGAGAGGCAGCCCTCCACATTCACCCTCACACACTGTGTCTCACGGCAGCATGTCTCCGCCTCCCCGTGCCACCATGCCACCCGATCCAAGCAGCCCTCTGCCTACCAAAGCCACTGATGCCTCTACCTCAGCTGGTCCTCTCTCTCCCAGGTCCAGTACTCCAACTGGCCCCGACAATCAGCCACCTCCCAGTTCGACTGACAGCCAAGTCTGAGGCAAAGTCCCCCTCCCAAACCTATCTCTCCCACAGCGGTGCTTGGACTGCTCATTGGTATCCCCCTAGCTGTGTTGCTTACCATGGCAGTGTACGGTGTCACACATACCCTGTGCAGGTTCTCATGCACACATGTCCCTCCTTTGGACTATGGACTGGCCACTGGCCTTGCTGTTTGTAACTTTGGATGCCCATTCCCTGTGCAGGTTCTCATGCACACATGTCCGTCCTTTGAACTATGGACTGGGCACTGGCCTTGCTGTTTGTAACTTTGGATGCCCATTCCCTGTGCAGGTTCTCATGCACACATGTCCCTCCTTTGGACTATGGACTGGCCACTGGCCTTGATGTTTGTAACTTTGGATGCCCATTCCCTGTGCAGGTTCTCATGCACACATGTCCCTCCTTTGGACTATGGACTGGCCACTGGCCTTGCTGTTTGTAACTTTGGATGCCCATTCCCTGTGCAGGTTCTCATGCACACATGTCCCTCCTTTGAACTATGGACTGGCCACTGGCCTTGCTGTTTGTAACTTTGGATGCCCATTCCCTGTGCAGGTTCTCATGCACACATGTCCCTCCTTTGGACTATGGACTGGCCACTGGCCTTGCTGTTTGTGACTTTGGATGCCCATTCCCTGTGCAGGTTCTCATGCACACATGTCCCTCGTTTGAACTATGGACTGGCCACTGGCCTTGCTGTTTGTAACTTTGAATGCCCATTCCCTGTGCAGGTTCTCATGCACACATGTCCCTCCTTTGAACTATGGACTGGCCACTGGCCTTGCTGTTTGTAACTTTGGATGCCCATTCCCTGTGCAGGTTCTCATGCACACATGTCCGTCCTTTGAACCATGGACTGGCCACTGGCCTTGCTGTTTGTGACTTTAGATGCCCATTCCCTGTGCAGGTTCTCATGCACACATGTCCCTCCTTTGAACTATGGACTGGCCACTGGCCTTGCTGTTGTCTTCTTTTCATGCATATCTTGGTGATATGTAATAAAAACAGTTACTCCTGTTGTCTGCTTTGTCAGTGTCCTTGCTAAATAAAGGAGTTTTCTGTATGGGTATGGTTGCATGTGACAAATGCTCTGTATGCCACTTTAACATTGTCAATCCTTATTTAACTTTTTCAGGGTTTGCCAGTGGTGAGGGGCACTTTAGTTCTTCTTCATTCTGAGGGTTGAGGGTGCAATGATGGGTGTTTGTGATGGTCTACTATTGTCATACTCATCATATGGTCATGTTTGCTAAATTGTACACATGTCATGTTATGATGCAATACCAGAACAGAGGTGAATTCTATCCACAGTATTACTTGTGGGCTGGCCAGGGTAAATTATATCTGTGTGATCTTTGTTGATGTGTGAACAGCAGTGTTGATGTATGGTCATCTTGTGATGGCCTGTCTTCCTAGTCACATGGGTACATTTGGATGTGTGCACTTGTGTGGTCATGAAGTGTGAATGGGCTGTAATTGTCAGTAGTGTTGATTTGTGTGTGCCCCTGCAATGCCAACTGCACACATGTATGACCCAGAAGATGAGTGCCTGTTTGTTTCAATTGTCTGCCATGTGCTTCATATTGTGGGCACATGTAGGAGTTGTAGGTTGGGCACTGTGCAGTGTGTGGGTGTGTCCTTGTACTCCTGGGGGACACCTACTTGTTGTTGCTGCCAGTTGTGAGTATGCAGAGTGTGAGACAGCCAAGTCTGTGTTGTGTTTTGTTGATCAGCCATGTGTCTTGTTACTGTTTGTGCACACTGTGCAGACCTGCTCAGCCACACTGACATTATTTGTGTGTTTTCTCATGCATTGCTGTCACTTGACCCATTTTTGGATCCAGTATGGTATGTGGTATGTGGAGTCATGCCATCCCCTATATGTGCTTCTGATGCCTACACATTGTGAGTAACTTCTTGTACTGGTTTGCTGTCATGGTTGCTCATGTGCAGTGCAGATGTTTGGGCAGCACAGTCCTCTGGTCATGTTGTTTGCACCTGGGTGTCCCTGAGTTGTGCATCCGTGGGTGATGGCTAAGCTGTATGTGAGTTTGCTGAGGTACTGCTACCCTTCCTGGGTGTGATGTTCTGTGTGTGCTGTGATAATTTGTGTTGTGGGAGTACATGGTGTTGCACTCAGCTGTGTGTGCTACTGATTTGGTTGCTGTGCATACACTGCTTGGTGTGCATGCAGTGTTGTCAGTGTATGTTGCCTTGTTCTTGCTTGTTGTGCATCCCCTTGATGTGCAGCTGAGTTTGCATTGTGAGGGATTGGTCTGTGCATCTGTTGTGTTTTTGTTGTGGATGTATGCAGTGTTTGGCCTGTGTTGGCTCTTTCTACTGACAGATGCTATGTGTGTGTGATGTTCTATTTGCATGACGTTGTGTGTGAGTGGTTGTTGCTGTGTGATACATTCAGATGTGTGTTTCAGGTGTGGTGTGCATTACTTGTGTGTCTGTCACATGCAGCAAGGTGTATTCTTGTTGCTGGGCTTGTTTTGAGTGCACATTGTTGGTTTGTCCTCCTATTTTTGACCTGTCACTTTTCAGGATTGGGCATGTGCATGCTTGTGGTACAATATGGTACCTTGTCCACTTGATGAGTGGTGTTGTGTCTCTGTCTGTGTTAGCTGATTGTCCCATTGATCCCAGTTGGTGTTCATGGTTGATTTTTGAGGATGCACCTCTTGTTTGTATTGATGTTTGGTGTCTGTGCATTGGCCATGAGTGACAATGTTGTGTATTCCTGTTCTGTCTAGGGTCACATTGCCTTTCCACTGTTTGGCTGCCCATGTGTGGGCTTGTTAGACTTCTGTGTATGTTGTTTGTGAGCTTTGTGTTTGGCTATTGTTTTTGTGTCAGCAGTGGTTCAGGCATCCCTGAGTGTGAGTGTGATGTTTGTGAATGCACCCCAGGGAGTGTGATTGGTTGTCAGTGAACTCACAGGACATCATTTGCACCATTCTGTGTGTTTCACACTGGTGTTGAGTGTTGCAGGTGAAAGGTGGGTAGATGAGGGGCATGTGTGAAGGTCCTACTTGTGTTTGTCAGTCAGGGAGTGTGACAATGAGCCTTGTGTGTTGTGCTGATGACATACACATGTCAAGTAAGTTGACACAGATGTGTGGCTGGTCACTGTTTGACTTCAGAAACTTCCTATCATTCCTATGCCTATGCATGGCTTGCCTTGATGTCTCCTTGAGTTGTTGCATGTAGGTCCCTTTGGGTTAATTTCACTCACTGTGCCACCCATGTGTGATTTGATGCCCAAAGGGTGGTGTGATATGTTCCTTCTCTTGCATGTGTTGTACACTAGTTATGTGGCTTGCTCCATGGCTTTCCAACACTGTCCACTTCACTTTTGGCTGACCCATTTCTTGTCCTCCATTGGTGCTGGGCTATGGCATGTGTATGTGGCTGGGTGTCAGTGTGGGGTGTTTGTGAGTGACTTGACAGGCAGTGTGAACAGTTCAGTGGATGTTCCTATGCAGTGTCAGTCTTCATTTTTTAATTATACTCATTTTGCTTCACATGTGTGGAAGGTAGGTGTGAGGGGGAGGGTTGTCCAGCCCCTGAGCTTCTGTGCAGGGTGTTTTTCTTCACCCCCACCTTCCAAGCCAGGCTCCCTGCTCCTTTGGCGTGTGGGGTGCAAGGTCGGGCTACACCTGGCAGCTTAATTGTGCAGGGGGGGCACAGGAGGAGCACAAGGCATGTCCCCAAATGGGTGTGGGAAGTGTAATGTGTGTAGGGTGGAGCCCTGTGAATCTTTGTGGACAGCCCATGCCTGACGCCGGCACTGCCTACTACATTGTGCGCATGTTTTCCCGTGTCTTCACCGCTGTGGTGACGTGACCGGGACATTGCAGTGATTTGCGGTTGGTGGGTGACCCGGATGCAGAGGGGTTATTTTCTAACAGGTAGGACATCTGTGGGTACACTTGAGGATGTGTTCCTGTCCCCACCATAGTGTCTGATGTGGACAGTAACCGTATATCAGCACAGGAGTTGTGTGTTGTGGTTGTGTGCGGAGTTGTGTATTTGCGTACCTGCGGCGTTGTCCGCGACGGTCCATTACTTGCTGGTAGTGGATAAGGTACAGCAGCGGAAAGGCTTGAAGAGCTTGATCCATTGCGGTCCAGACCGGGTGGAGGGGACCGGGAGTCTGGTTTCGCGTTTCACTGTCGTGCTTCCGCCGTCTCTGGGTGGGTGGATTCTCTGCTGCGGTGTGATGGGCTGTTTGTGGCATCGTGATTTGTATGGCGGACGGGACGTCATTCCACACGGCGGTGGGTCTCTATTGGCTCCCTCCGGCGCGGTGGCGGACGTAAATTTCTGGCGGTTCACGTTGCTCCGCGGCGGACGGGAAATGAGCTATGTTTACCCATTGTAATATGGCGGGCGCGAAGACCGCTGCTGGAGTGCGGAAAAATACATTTTCCACCAGCACTGCAGTTGTGCCTCCGCCCGCCATCGCAATGAGCCCCTTAATTTCTTAATTTGAGGCACACGCCACTTTATAACAATTCAGCTGAAAGTTATTGGCCACAATTAGAAGGAAATGAAATAATAACACGTTTGAGATGCCAAATGTTTTAATATCTCATATTCTTGAAATACCAACGTGCACATTTAAGAAACTGGCTAACTAGAAAAGCAAAGTATTTTATTCCAAATATGTTTTATTATCCTGTATTAATTGTAAATTATTGTGATGGTTTTTATTAACGTTTAACAATAAATATCAAAATGAAAAAAATGGTGACAAGCGTGCAGATAATGTGAGCACATTGAGCTTCTTGACAGAACACCCCAATGGATGAATGTGGCCAACTGGAAACATGGTGTTAGACATTAACCTTCCAATATGTAATCAAAACATGTTATTCTCAGAATGAAGTGAGACTTCCGAACCAAGGGCCCGATTCCGATTGCGGAAGGCCCGTCACCGCCAGCCATGTGGTGGCAGTCCTTCCGCAATCGTACCGCGATTTTCCCCCGCCACATTACGATGGCGGAGGGTACCGCGCTCGGACCGTGGCGGACGCAAAGACCATCCTCCACGGGTCCGCCAAAAGCAATCTTACAGATTGCCTGGCGGATGGACCTCATAGCCAGATATGGTGGCGGTGCCTAGCAGGCACCGTCCACCAAATCATGATGCTGGCTATTGCAGGCCTTTCCATGGCGACGATGTTGCCATGGAAAGGCTGGTGGGGATTAGTGACGGGGGCCCGTTGTGGGCCCCCCTTGTGTTGGGGGAGGTGAGGGTGCACTTGGGGGTACCCATGGTACCCCCCTACATTTCACAGCACTACATGGCAGGCACAGTGTGGTGCCTGCCACGTAGTGCTGTGAAATGCAAAACCTGGCATTTTCACATCACGGCGGGTGCTGCTGTCAGCAGCACCCGCCGCAATGTTAAAATTCCAGATCCGACCGCCATGGTGGCGGTCGCATCCTGATCGGGTGTGCGGGACCGCCGCATGCATGGCGGACGGTCCCGTTTTACACCAGGATGGCGGACGGACTCCAGTCTGTCCGCCATCCTAATGAGCCCCCAAGTGCGACACCTAGTCTGAATGATGTGAGGAAATGAGGTGTGGGCGTGCACGCAGGCCAGTAGGGCAATATTCCTGCTACGGTCATGGAACACATCTGTGTTCTAGCACACTTGAAGTGTGAGAGAAAGCTCACCGCCCATAGAAACAGACACAAAACCTTGCAGGCAGTCATTTTTAAAGGGAGGTCTGAGCTTATGTTCCGGTTACAGTTTGGGTGATTGCGTTAAACACCAAGCTCAAGAGCAAATGAATGTAAACACAAATACACATTTGGTGGCAATTTTTAGTCTCCTTTTCCCAACAACATTTCTGACGATCTTTATTAACAGATAATTGGCAGACATTTTGTTTAATTGTGAAAATGGTGATTCCTGATATAGGTGCATGGGACATTTAGAACTTATATGATAATGAGCAAGTAACAACATAGTTTAGACACATTTATCTATGTTGTGTCTCATTTGATTTCTATACAGTGCTTGACATGCAAGTTCTCTCCCTGGGCTACCTCAGTGAGTAACATCAGCTTGCATCTAAATTATCTCTAGTAAGCTAAATTACCTAACCAGTGATCTATTTCTTGGCTGCCTCTCAGTGAAAGGCATACCTTTCATCTCCAAGGAACCTTATTTTTATTGCTTTTTATTCTGATTGATTGACGTCAAGTTTCATTTTATAGTGATGTTGTCTAGGTCGCCAACTGTATCAAACAGGTTCATAAGAAATTTGAAGTGGAAAGCAAACAGCGGTCTTTCTCTTGATGATGGGCACACCAGTACAAGTGTTATGTGATGAAAGTATTATCTTTCTTTTCTTGTATGTTTGTTGAAAATGCAGAAGGTAATGCCACCTCATTATTTATTTAGCAACCCTGTAAAACCTCCTATAAAAGAGAACAAGTGGAAGAAAATCTTTAACAATTACTCAAGAGTTTGTGAGACAAGTTTTAGTGCTGAGTGCTCAATCTTTCTAAATTGCCTAGCAGGAGAAGGAAAATAAGTTCTAGAGGCATTACCAGTGTTAAGTACTAAGGGACCGATTACGATGGCGGTCGGAAAACCATTCCGACCGCCGTGGTAGCGAAAATTAACCGTCCGCAGGTACCGCGGGAAAACCGGCGGTCAGATTAGGATGAACCGCCAGAAAAAACCGACCGCGGGCGACGGATCCCACAAAAGACCGCCGGGAGCGTGCGGAGCAGGTGAAAATCTGTCCGCGGCAGTCGGATTTGCTGTGGAAAGACCCAAAACTGCCGCACGGCCAGCGGATTGACCGCACGTGAAATTAGGATACGATTGCGGTGACAGTGGAACGATCAGCTGTTTCCGACCACCGCGATCGCAACTATTGATGAATGGGAGAGCGGGCGGAAGGGCTGCTGTATTCCGACCACCGCAGTCTCTCTAGGAGGGTAATGGCGGTCAAAAAAAAAACACCTCAAGGCTACCAAGTGTGGCCATTAATCTGGCTCAGCCTTAAAAAAAACCTAACACACCGCAATGACACATCCCCATGGCAACTAAAAAATACAAATCCCAGGTCAACCCACACAACACACCTGACAGGAATACTCCATTTTGACCCACCCACATAGCTGAGTATAAAACCAGCCCCTTCCCTGACCAGAATCCGTTGCACTACTCCACAACTGAAGGGCCCAACCCCACAGCTCAAAGGAGAGGCAAATCTGCACACATCACACCATCACAACCACACACCCCCCAAACACATCACCACCACCACCTTCACACCTGCACTCATCGCACATTTGCACATCACACACCATGTCACAGAAGAAGATGCCCAAATTCACTGACAATGAGTTGTCAGTGATGGTAGATGAGGTAATCAGAGTAGAACCACATTTGTTTGGAAACCTGGTCCAATAGACACCATTAGCCACCAGAAATCAAATGTCGGCAAGGATAGTCAACAAGGTCAATGCAGTAGGGACCATCCCGCGCTCTCAGAAGGAGATCAGGAAGAGGTGGAATGACCTCAAAAGCAAGGTGAAAGAGCGGAACAACAAGAACATTAAGCTAGCTCAGATGACTGGCGGTGGCCCTCCCATTCCACTACGAACATTCACCGAATGGGAGGAGGAGGTGCTTGCCACACTGCATCCAGAGTGTCTCACAGGAATAGCCGGGGGAGTGGAGGCTGGTAAGTACCAACAAATGTCTCCCATTACACTGCTATGTACTGTCTTGCACTACTACAAAGCGACACCTCCCAGCCCCAAATACATTCATGTGCACCACACTCTACCCAACACATGTCTCACAGATCCAACATTTACTCCCTCTGATTCACCCCAAAGGTAGCTAGCAATATTTCCATGGGCATGTGTATAGGCAGCCAGCACTACAACTCCCACCAGGCACCCTAGTCCCAAAGCTGAGCAGGATGTAACACTCCACCCCACACCCACAACCATGTGTCAGCCATTGCATTGCTCACTTCAAACTCACAGGTAGGTAGCCATCTCAACAGGGAGGGATGTTTGTGGGTAGGAAGCCTGCACTACAACTCCCACCAGGCCACCTTGTCCCACAGCTGAGCAGGATGTAACACTTCACCCCACACCCACAACCATGTGTCAGCCATTGCATTGCCCACGTCAAACTCACAGGTAGGTAGCCATCTCAACAGGGAGGGATGTTTGTGGGTAGGAAGCCTGCACTACAACTCCCACCAGGCCACCTTGTCCAACAGCTCATCAGGATGGAGCCCTCCCCCCACCCAGAAGCATGTGGCAGCCATTGCATTGCCCTCATCAAACTAACAGGTAGGTAGCCATCTTATGCTCTCTTGTCCCAGCCCTGAGCAGGATGGAGCACCCCCCACACCCACAACCATGTGGCAGCCATTGCATTGCTCCCTTCAAACTCACAGGTAGGTAGCCATCTTAACAGGGAGGGGTGTTTGTGGGTGGGAAGCCAGCACTACAACTCCCACCAGGCCCCCTTGTCCCACAGCTCAGTAGGATGGAACACTCCCCACAACCATGTGTCAGCCATTGCATTGCTCACTTCAAACTCACAGGTAGGTAGCCATCTTAACAGGGAGGGGTGTTTGCTCACATCAAACTCACAGGTAGGTAGCCATCTTAACAGGGAGGGGTGTTTGTGGGTGGGAAGCCTGCACTACAACTCCCACCAGGCCATCTTGTCCCACAGCTCAGCAGGATGGAGCACTCCCCCCACCCAGAAGCATGTGGCAGCCATTGCATTGCCCTCATCAAACTAACAGGTAGGTAGCCATCTTATGCTCTCGTGTCCCAGCCCTAAGCAGGATGGAGCACCCCCCACACCCACAACCATGTGGCAGCCATTGCATTGCTCCCTTCAAACTCACAGGTAGGTAGCCATCTTAACAGGGAGGGGTGTTTGTGGGTGGGAAGCCTGCACTACAACTCCCACCAGGCCACCTTGTCTCAAAGCTCAGTAGGATGGTACACCCCCCACACCCAGAACCATGTGACAGCAATTCCCCTCAACTGTGTCACAGAACAGGTAGGTAGACAGTGCATGCACCCTGCCATTCTTCTCAAAAAGCATGGAGCCATATGACCACAGCAGCCCTCACATGTCATCCAACTTGGCATAGATCCAATAGCCACTTCCAGTGTGCAGACAGCAAAGCGTATGTAACTGTCACAGAAATTAAAGTTTGACTCACCAAATCACATGTTGAAATAATCCAGGGCACAATCATGCAGCACTGAATGCTATGTGTAAGTGCCATGGTGGCAGAGCATCAAGGCCCATATGAACACAAAACATGCATGGTCAGTTGTAAAAAGAAAGTAAAGTACATGATATGACAAAGGTATGCATAAGATTACAATGGCTAGTCCATGCTCAGATGTAACGTCTTCCATGCAGAGCAAACAAAAAAGACGCATCACATAAAGTTGTTGTGCTGCTAGTCATTAGATGACGACATGTCCTTGTAATCACACAATCTGTACGTGGAACATGGTATCCATTGACATGTCACACCATGGACAAGTAATGTATGTACCTCCACATCATGTCATGATGCTCAGTACCGTGCAGCCATACAAAGTGATATCAATGTAAACTGTGTGGTGTATAACATCTAACATCCAAACATCTAACACCAAGCTTGTGGGGGTGCACTTCAATGACTATTTCACCTCTGTCCAACAGGAGATCAACAATTGACTGCTGCAGAAGACAACACCGACCTGCAGAGCCAGTCTCCCCCCCCCCACGTAACATGGACTCTCGGATGCAGGCTCCCTAAGTTTCTCGGATGCGGAGTCTGAACCTGGCCCATCAGGACTGCCAGGTTGCACCACGTCCCAGGCCCCCACTGTCCCCACCACCACCACCTCAGCAACGACAACCGCGCTGACCCCTGCTGCAATGACCTGTGTGGCCTCAACCACCATCACCACCAGTGCTGCCTGCAACACTCTCCCTGCCTCAGTGGATACCAACACCACCACACAATCTGAGGAGGGCAGGGAGAGTCTGCGGGTGTGTCTAGTGGCAACACCACAGGTCCGGGACAGCAGGGCAGGTGAGAGGGCAACTGGGGGACAAAATCGACAGGACACTGGGTCCGAAGCCCTGGCCAACATCACCAGAGTCCTCGGGGCATACGAACAAACCCAGGGACAGATGGGCCAGGTTGTGGAAGAAGTGCGTGAGCTCTGCCTGCTGCTGAGGTCCATGGACACGCATATGGGCCAAATCGTCAACCTCATGGCCCAGCTTGTGGGTGTTCTGAGGGACAGTCATGCGGCCCAAAGGACAGCTCAACCCCCCCTCCAGTGGCCTGCAGGATGACACTCCCAACACCTCAGCTGCGGCCACAGAGAGGGGTGAGCTGCAACAGGATGACTCCTTAGACACCACTGAGCCCGCAGCAGAGGCCCCACCTGGAAAACGCAAAAGGGGCCGTCCGAGAAACACCACGGGAGGATCACGTGGCAAAGCCCCAGACAAACGCGAGTCAAAGAGCCAGCCATGATGGCACCTCTCTTCACCTTGACATTGACTTTGTTGACTATCCTTACCCACACTGCCATGTTGATGACAGGTGTCTGTTGGACTGTGTCACCAAATCAATGGGGTGACTACCCTATTGTCTCGTTTACCATCACTGACAACTCATTGATTCACTTTGCACCAGTTCTGTAAACATCACTTGTCTGTCACAAACACTCTTTGTAAATAAACACTCTTTACACACCTATGTTTTTGTGTCAGCTCCATGTTTATCACAGGATGTACAATGTTGACTCTGATTCCAATGTACCAAAAGCTCTGGTTGCTCCGAGGCATTGAGAGGCTGAAGGGACCTAGAAAGACACAAGAGAACGACATTTACTTGTCAGGTGATGGCATCACAGCCAGTACACAACACTAGTCATCAAGGTACACAACCCAGCACACATTACAATGAGAAACAATATCAACATAGACATCATGTGGCTGGTCATGACTACACTGTGCCACGAACATCAGCCATCAGCACAGAGCCAACATCAGGCAGCAGTCAAAAAGCTCCTCTAGGCCTTTTCACTACCATCAAAGACAGCAGACAATGGCACTGTTGTACAATGTCACTCACACTCAAGGGAAGTAGCGGTTGATGAGCTGTTGACGCAGGTCAACACCTTCCTCCTCTCCACTATCCTCGTCACTGGACATGTGTGGGTTTGCAGGCGGGGGCATCTGCTGCTCATCATCGTCCAGGAGCAGGGCGATCTCTTTGCGCAAGGCCAGGTTGTGGAGCATGCAGCATGCAACTACGATCTAGCACACCTTTTGGGGAGAGTAGAGTAGTGCACCTCCGCTCCTGTCCAGACACCGGAATCTAGACTTAAGAAGACCAAAAGTACGCTCCACCACACGACGTGGCCTCCCATGGGCCTCATTGTAGCGGACTTCACCTGGGGTCCTGGGATTCCTCAGTGGGCTCAGCAACCAAGGCCGGTTGGGATATGCAGAGTCACCTAGGTGTGAGATAGACAGAGCAATTTTGTAATATAACTGTAGCTGAGGACAGCATGTCACACATACAGCATGCTACTTGACTCTGCGTACTCACCCACAATCCACGCACGCTCCGGATGCAGATTTGCCATCAGCTGTGGTACGATGGTGTTACGCAGTATGTATGAGTCATGTGCTGATCCTGGCAATTTTGCACAGACATGGGAGATTATCATATCAGCTTGGCATACCACTTGCACATTAATGGAATGGAAATACTTCCTGTTCCTGTAGATGTGCTCACGTGCCTGTGGTGGAACCAGGCCAACATGTGTGCACTCAATGGCACCAACAACATTAGGGATGTGGGCAAGGTCATAAAAATCACCCTTCACAGCTGCTAATTCATGTCTCCTGGGAAAATGGATGTAGCTGTCCTTGTAGGTCATCATAGCGGACAGGACATCACGTAGCACCATGCTGAACATTGGTTGGGACATCCCACCTGCGCTGGCCACCGTGTACTGGAACGAACCAGTTGCAAAGAAATGCAGGGCCGCCATCACCTTACATGTTGGTGTCAAAACAGTCGTATTGGTTCTGCGTGGCCTCAGATGGGGCTCCAACTGAGCACATAGGTCTTGAAGGGTATATGTCGATCCAAATGGAATTTACGTATGATGTCCTCATCCTCCATGTCCGAAAGCAATGTGAATGGATGATGCACATTTGGTCGCCTCCTAGATAAGGTGAAAGGGGACATATGTCAATTCAATTCCCCTATGAGATGTGTCCAACATCTTGCGTTTTGACTGACACAGCGCCAACAATGACTGGCCTGAAACTACAGCTTACAGCACAAGTCACATGCAGAGACATCTTGAACTAAAGTAGTTGTACACGTGTTCAGTATGTACATAGTGAGTACCCCCAAAACAGATTCAGACTATGTGAATGCCAAATGGTACATTCCAGCATCTTGTGTCACCAGCCCTGAGAGTAGTTGACACAGCACATGTCTGAAACAGCAACACTGCTGGCTTCTACGTAGCTGCTGTACCTGCCACACCTTCTTGCGTGATTCGGACAGGGCACACATTAACAACACAATGAGCACAGTGTGTGCATAAAGATCAAGTGTAAACATGAGTTCAGCAATCTACACAGTGAAATAGGCACATTATGTAGTCAGTCCATCATTCCTGTGGGTTGCTTAGCCATCTCACACATTGACATGTTTACATATTTGAGAGTCCATCACACAACAGATCTGTGTACATGCACAACAACATCATAAGTCACATGTGAGGGAGTACATGCCAATGCATGTAATCCAGTGCAATGACATGGCATGTGTAGTCATCAGTGAGTTAAATGTCACACTAGCATTGAATTTTACTATCTGGTGGCATGATTCATAGTAAGTGTCTACTGTTCAATGCTGAGAACTGGCCATTGCCATTGCTACAACATGATGTGTCCATAGGTGCCGTAAGCGTGCACCGCCACCCCAATCACGGTAATTGGCACCAATTGAAAGATGCCAATTCACGGTAGCGACCGCCTGGCCCCTGCGGTGTGACACCGCCAATGCCCATGCCCCTTCAGCCAATGGGAACCGCAATTGCGGTAGTGAAATACACTTTTGAAAATCACGGTAGGCGTGCTCCGCCACTGCAATCACGGTCATTGGATACAATTGAAATATGCCACCTCGCGGTAGCGACCGCTTGGGCCCCGCAGTGTGACACTGCCAATGCCCATGCCCTTTCAGCCAATGGGAACCAGAATCGCGGTAGTGAAATACACTTTTGAAAATCGCGGTAGGCGTGCTCCGCTACCGCGGGGCCGGTCATTGGATACAATTGAAAGATGCCACCTTGCGGTAGCGACCGCTTGTGCCCCGCGGTGTGACACCGCCAATGTCCAAGCCCTTTCAGTCAATGGGAACCGCAATCGCGGTAGTGAAATACACTTTTGAAAATCGCGGTAGGTGTGCTCCGCTACCGCGGGGCCGGTCATTGGATACAATTGAAAAAAGCTGACCTGGAACACCAATTGCAGCCTCTGAGTGCCACTGAAACAACCCCAGGGGGCTATATATGTCTGGGAGAGAGCCACAAATTTCCACTGCATCCAGACACTGCTGCCTGACATTCTTCACCACCAACTGCTGCAGTTCCTGTCTCCTGGACCCAGTGATGGCGAGAACTGAGAACATCAGGGCCCGTCCCTTCACCACAGAGGAGCTGGAGGTCCTGGTGGACGAGGTGCTTTCACAGTATGGGAGGCTATATGGTGCTCCGGATGTAATGGTAAGTGTTTCAGAGTGAAAGTTGGAGAGTGCAAAGAGTGCTCACATGAAGTTGCTCAGCTGTACTATGTGCCTGTGAGTGCAAGTTTGTGTGATACACTGCCTAGCATGCTGACTTCATGTCAATGGGGTGTGTAGCCTTATTTCCACAGATCCATGGCTGCATTTAAGGATGGGAGGGACATGCAGTGTTTTTGCAGCCATACAGTAACACTGCTGGTTTGGACAGTGGAAGTCAGAACAAACATTGCCTGTACTAATGGATGTCATAGTCCATGAGGTTTCCACATGCTCATTTGTGACATTACAAATGTGTTTCGTCCAGAGGGTACTGAAGGATGTGTGTACAATTTTCATATTGCCACCATGGATATGTAAGCATTATGCACAGGATTGAAATGCCTGAGGGTGACACTCTTGGTGAAAATTCACCTATGACACATCAGATTGATGTACTTCTGAAACATCCTCCTTCCATTCTTTTCATTATGTGTACTGACTTGCATGTGTAGGCACTGTTTGCCCTCTCATATTGTACATGCATGTGAATGTTCTGATGGCCCACATTTAACCTCAGTGTGAGTTGCCCTGGCCTGCACAGATACTGCCCAATTTGACAAGGACCCATCAGTAAATGGACAGAGTGAAACATATGTGTTGTCTGCCACCCTATTTCTCAATGAGCTATCTTAGGCCTGAGGATTGCACAAGACAGACCTTGTGAGAAGGGTGTGAGAATGTAAGATCATGTCCCTAAATGTGACCTCCATGACACAGTGAGCCATTCACAGGCCAAGGACATTGAGGGGTGTGTAGTGTTGGACACAGTGAGTCTGCCCCGACACATCATTTCCAATGTAATTATTTCTTGCTCACTCACATACTGCATCACAGATGAGGGCTTTCTTCACATTGCTTTCTGTGTTGGCATTCTGCATGTGTATGAGATGGCCAGGTACTGTGTCCATCCTCATACCTGCATGCATTTCTATGCGATTATCTGATGCAAATGTACTACGTGTCAAGCTGAATGGCCTCTGCTCAACATTTCTGTATAGCTGTGCTAAGTTTGTGCATGCTCCTCTACTGAGACACAGTGGTACATAACACAGTGTCACTGAAACTTCCTCTTCTTGTCTCCCATGCCTGCAGCTTAAAGTCCGCCAGCGTAAGGCCTTATGATGGAGGGCCATTGCACGCAAGGTGCGGGCTCTGGGTGTCTCCAACCGACGGCACACACACTGTCACAAGAGGTGGGATGACATCTGCCGGCTGAGCAAAAACGTGGCAGAGATGACGCTGGGGATGCTCCCTCAGACTGGAAGGTTGGCGCGCAGGAGCATGACACAATTAATGGCCCGCATCTTGGCAGTGACACAGCCAGAGCTGGATGGATGTTTCAGGGCCCATCAGCAGCAAGTTGGGGCTGAGTATTCTGCGAAGGGTGACTTTGGGTGAGAGTGACTGCATGTATCCCAACCCTGAGCCAGTGCGGAGCTCGGTGATGTTTCTAGTGTGATGCAATGGCTTCTAAGTGGCCTCTGTGTTGAGTGCAGCTGTCATGCATTTTTGCTACATGTACTACCTCATGTGTTTAATACAATGGCCCTTGACATTGCAAGATGAGTTGTGGCCTTATGACATCTGCTGCATTATGGGTGTCATAGACATCACCGGGCAGTGAACAGCAGTGTGCATCATCTTAGTGTGCTTTGTCGATGTGTGCAGTGCCTGACTTGGAAATTGTGAGAACTACACATCTGACACCAATGTGCAACGGTCGTTGTGCTTCAAAGCACAACATGGTGGACATCAGTAGCTCATGGCCACAGTAAAAGGACATTTTGGAGTCAGTATCTGTGTTGTCCCCTTAAAGTGACTCCATATGTGACTGAGACAACATGTTGAGATGTATATCTGTGTCACCTACAGGCACGTAGGTATGCTTACAGAGATCAGTATGTTAGGTTACAAGGAGGCACAGGCCAGCTATTTGGCTGTGTGAACGTCACATGGGTCATTAATGTCAATTATGCATGTTTCCATGCATCTTCAGAGTTTTGCATCAAGGTTGCACATGCAGACTGCACAGGGTGGTGGGCAACATGGGGGTATCATATTCTAGTTTTGTGCTTTGCTTGCATATGATGTTTGTGAGTATGGCTCTATACTGAACCTATGTCTCTGACTATTGCAGCATTTACCGAGGGCACAGAAGGACAGGGGACGGACACCAGTGGTGAAGCTTCTGGCATGACTGCTACACATGAGCTCACTGACACTGATGTGACCAGCGCCTCCGAGGGGGACAGGAGTGCCCTGGAAGAATCATGCCCAGAAACACCAACCTCAACATCATCTGACTCCAGCGGTGACTCCTCGATGTTGGCGGGCACAGGGAGTGGGAAATCTGCCTCTTCTTCCACCACACATCGTCCAGTGCCCACCCTCCCAGCTACTACCACTGGTGCTGTCCGTGCCCGCAGCACTAAGAAGGGTAGAGTGTCCTTCCCCCCAGGCACCGCTGCCCCTGTCTCCCCTGCTGCCCTCAGTGTGGAGGCAGTGAACCTTTTGCGCCAGCTGTGTGCGGGTCACACTACTCTCCTGAATGCCTTCCAGGATCATGACAAGAAGCTGGCACAGGTAGTTGCCTTCATGGAGGGCATTCATTCTGACGTGGGTGGGCTACACAGGACTGTCCAGTCTTTGTCCTCCACAGTGACGGCAGCCATTCAGCTGTCACAGGCTCAAAGTCCAGCTCCAGTCCCTTCAGCAAGCACCATGCCAGTGGCACCATCTGATGAGAGTGACCACTCACCACAGCCCTCAGGCTCCAAGTACTCCACACGCAGCACACAACAGCAGCACTCCAAGCGGCCCAGAGCACAGACACCATCCCCAAAACAAAAAACAGGCACACAGGAGCGCAAAGGCAAAAGCCCCTCACGTGACACTCAGGGGCAACAGGCCAAGAAGCAGGCCTCAAGCTCACAATCATCAAAATCACCCCCATCCAAGGACACTCCCATCCCCACACCTACTCCCAAGACAAACAAACAGTTGCCCTGCCTGCTGTGAAGCTGGTGCCTGCAAAGAGTCAGCACAAACAGCTCTCTAAGGCAGATTCACCCACAACCTCAACTCCCACCCACACCCCTGTGAAGCAGGGAAAGGAGAGCAATGTGGGGGGTTCACCTGGTCAACAGGGGATGGAGGGGAAAAGGCAAGGCCACCCCAAGCATACCACCAGATCCAGCAAATCCTCACAGGGAGAGCCACCTGCACCTGATACACCTTTGGTGGTGAGTGAGGCTATTGTGCCCGCCCCACTTCCCACTCCTCCTAAAACAATTCTTACCTATCGAATCTCCAAGAAGTGTAGAATCAGCCCTCCACATTCACCCTCACACACTGTGTCTCATGGCAGCATGTCTCCGCCTCCCCGTCCCACCATGCCACCCGGTCCAAGCAGCCCTCCAGCTCCCACAGCCACTGATGCCTCTACCTCTGCGTGGCCTCTCTTTCCCAGGTCCAGTTCTCCAACTGGCCCGGCAATCAGCCACCTCCCAGTTCAACTGACAGCCAAGTCTGAGGCAAAGTTCCCCTCCCAAACCCATCTCTCCCACAGCGGTGCCTGGACTGCCCATTTGTATCCCCGGAGCTGTGGTGATTCCCATGGCAGTGTACGGTGTTACCCATTCCCTGTGCAGTTTCTCATGCACACATGTACATACTTTGAACTATGGGCTGGCCAATGGCCTTGCTGTTTTCTACTTTTGATGCCTATCTGGGTAATATGTAATAAAGACAGTTACTCCTGTTGTCTGCTTTGTCAATGTCCTTGCTAGATGAAAGGTTTTCTGTATGGGTATGGTTTCATGTGACACATGCTCTGTATGCCACTTTAACATTGCCAATTGCTTGTTTTACTTTTTCAGAGTTTGCCAGAGGTGACAGGCACTTTAGTTCTTCTTGACTCTGGGGCTTGAGGGTGCAATGATGGTTGTTTGTGATGATCTACTCTTATCCTAATCATTCTATGGTCAGGTTTGCTAAATTGTACAAATGTCATGTTAGGATGCAATACCAGAACTGAGGTGAATTCTATCCACAGCATTACCTGCGGGCTGGCCAGGGTCCATCATATCCGTGTGATCTTTCTTGATGTGTGAACAGCAGTGTTGATGTGTGGTCATCTTGTGTGGGCCTGTCTTCCTAGTCACATGGGTACATTTGAATATGTGAACTTGAGTGGTCATACAATGTGATTGGGCTGTCATTGTCAGTAGTGTTGATGTGTGTGTGCCCCTGCAATGCCAAATGCACGCATGTATGATCCAGGTAATGAGTGCCTGTTTGTTTAAATTGTCTGCCATGTGCTTCAGATTGTGAGCACATGTAGGAGTTGTAGGTTGGGCACTGTGCAGTGTGTTGGTGCGTCCTTGCACTCCTGGGGGACACCTACTTGTTGTTGCTGCCAGTTGTGAGTATGCAGAGTGTGTGACTGCCACGTCTGTGTTGTGTTTTGTTGATCAGCCATGTGTCTTGTTACTGTTTGTGCTCACTTTGCAGACCTGCTCAGCCACACTGACATTATTTGTGAGTTTTCTCATGCATTGCTGTCACTTGACCCATTTTTGGCTCCAGTATGGTATGTGGTATGTGGAGTCATGCCATCCCCTTTATGTGCTTCTGATGCCTACACATTGTGAGTAACTTCTTTATGTGTTTGTGTACTGTACACTCCTCACCTATCCACTACTGAAGTACACACCACTTCAATCTCATGTCTTCCACCCCATGGCTTGCCAGTGTGTGAGCCTCCCCACCACTTCACAGTGTGGGACTATGCTGTGTGATTCTGATCTGTGTACAGGACCAATGTGACACTCAGGACAGTTTCACAATTAGTTATGTGTTATTTTCTTCTACTGGTTTGCTGTCATGGTTGCTCATGTGCAGTGCATATGTTTGAGCAGCACAGTCCTCTAGTCATGTTCTTTGCATCTGGGTTTCCCTGGGTTGTGCATATGTGGGTGAAGGCTAAGCTGTATGTGTGTTTGCTGAGGTACTGCTACCCTTCCTGAGTGTGATGTTCTCTGTGTGCTGTGATGATTTGTGTTGTGGGAGTTCATGGTGTGGCACTCAGATATGTGTGCTACTGGTTTGGTTGTTGTGCACACACTGCTTGGTGTGCATGCAGTGCTGTCAGTGTATGTTGCCTTGTACTTGCCTGGTGTGCATCCCCCTGATGTCCAGCTGAGTTTGCAATGTGATGGATTGGTATGTGCATCTGTTGTGTTTTTGTTGTGGATGTATGCAGTGTTTGGCCTGTGTTGGCTCTTTCTACTGACAGATGCTGTGTGTGTGATGTTCTATTTGCATGACATTGTGTGTGAGTAGTTGTTGCTGTGTGAAACATTCAGATGTGTGTTGCAAGTGTAGTGTGCATTACTTGTGTGTCTGTCACATGCAGCAAGGTGGATCCTTGTTCATGAGCTTGTTTTGAGTGCACAATGGTGGTTTGTCCTCCTATTTTTGGCCTGTCACTTGTCAGGATTGTGCATGTGCATGCTTGTGGTACAGTATGACACCATGTTCACTTGATGAGTGGTGTGGTGTCTCTGTCTGTGTTAGCTGATTTGTCCCATTGATCCCAGTTGGTGTTCATGATTGTTTTTTGATGATGCATTTCTTCTTTGTGTTGGGGTATGGTGTCTGTGCATTGGCCTTGAGTGACAATGTTGTGTACTCCTGTTCTGTCTAGGGTCACATTGCCTTTCCACTGTTTGGCTGCACATGTGTGGGCTTGTTGGACTTCAGTGGATGTTGTTTGTGAGCTTTGTGTTTGGCTATTGTTTTTGTGTCAGCATTGGTTCAGGCATCCCTGAGTGTGAGTCTGATATTTGTGGATGCACCACAGGGAGTGTGATTGGTTGTCATTGAACTCACAGGACATCATTTTGACCATTATGTGTTTCTCACAGGTGTGGAGTGTTGCAGGTGGGAGATGGGTAGATGAGGGGTATGTGTGAAGGTCCTACTTGTGTTTGACCGTCAGAGAGTGTGACAATGAGCCATGTGTGTTGTGCTGATAACATACACATGTCAAGTAAGTTGACACAGATGTGTGGCTGGTCACTGTATGACTTCAGACACTTCCTATCATTCCTGTGCCTCTGCATGGCTTGCCTTGATGTATCCCCGAGTTGTTGCACAGAGGTCACTTTGGTTTAATTTCACTCACTGTGCCACCCATGTCTGATTTGATGGCCTAAGGGTGGTGTGATATGTTCCTTCTCTTGCATGTGATGTACAGATGCTATGTGGCTTGCTCCATGGTTTTCCAGCACTGTCCACTTCACTTTTGGCTGGCACATTTATTGTCCTCCATTGCTGCTGACCTATGGTATGAGTATCTGGCTGGGTGTCATGTTGGGTGTTTCTGAGTGACTTGACACGCAGTGTGGACAGTTCAGTGGATGTTCATATGCAGTGTGAGTCTTCATTTTGTGATTATACTCAGTTTGCTTCACATGAGTGGAAGGTTGGTGTGAGGAGGAGGTGTGTCTAGCCCCTGAGCTTCTGTGCAGGGTGTTTCTCTTCACCCCCACCTTCCCAGGCAATCTACCTTGTCCTTTGATGTGTGAGGTGCGAGGTCTGGCTACACCTGGCAGGTTAATTGTGCAGTGGGGGGCACAGGAGGAGCACACAGCATGTGCCCAAATGGGTGTGGGAAGCGTAGTGTGCGAAGGGTGAGGGTGGAGCCCTGTGAATCTGGGCGGACTGCCCATGCTTGGCGCAGGCCCTGCCTACTACATTGTGCGCAGGTTTTCCCGCGTCTTCACCGCTGCAGTGACGTGACCGGGACATTGCAGTGATTTCGCGGTTGATGGGTGACCCGGATGCAGAGGGGTGAGTTTCTGAAAGGTAGGACATGTGTGGGGACACTGGGGGATATGGTCCTGTCCCCACCAGAGTGTCTGATGTGGACAGGAACCGTATGTCAGCACAGGAGTTGTGTGTTGTGGTTGTGTGCGGACTTGTGTATTTGCGTACCTGCAGCGTTGTCCGCGACGGTGTATTATTTGCTGGTGGTGGATGAGGTACAGCAGCGGAAAAGCTTGAAGAGCTGGATCCATTGCTGTCAGGCCGGGTGGAGGGGACCGGGAGTCTGGTTTCGCTCTCCGCTGTCATGCTTCCGCCATCTCAGGGTGGGTGGATTCTCCGCTGCGGTGTGATGGGCTGTTTGCAGCATTGTGGTTTGTACGGCGGACGGGACGTCATTCCGCACGGCGGTGTGTCTCTATTGGCTCCCTCCGCTGCGGTGGCGGGCGCAAATTTCTGGCAGTTCACGTAACTCCGCAGCGGACAGAAAATGGGCTGTGTTTGCCCATCGTAATATGGCGGGCGCGTGGACCGCCACTGGAGTGCGGAAAAGGACATTTTCCGCCACCGCCAGCACCGCGGTGGTGCCTCCGCCCGCCATCGTAATGAGCCCCTAAGTAACAAAGACATTTAAATGAATATGAAATATACATGTTAAAATTGGATCAGCACTATTTACCATGCATGAGTACCATCATTAAGCGATAGCACTTCGGTTTTAGAGAACAGATGAAGGATGAATCAGTAGAGGACTACATAACTAGCCTTGGGACATTAGCTGCAATGTGTAAGTTTGGGGGAATAGCAGAGGAAGGAATAAGAGATCAATTTGTTCTAAAAATTGACATTGACAAGATCAGAAGAGAGCTGTGACTCAAAGATGAGAACGCACTTAAAGAGGTGATCAAAAAGGGTAGAGCACATGGTCAAATGTGTAATGGAATTAAGTAGCTCTAACAGACAGAAAAGTCAATATGAACAAGTTGAGGAAGCAGTAAGTGTTGTGAAACAAAAATATGATAGTATTAAGGAAGAAAAACCAAAATTCAAAGGTGCATGTTTTTGATGTGGCAGGCCAGGTCACAAGGTGAATGTGAGGGGCTGTCCTGTCCTGCAGTTCGGGTTAACTGTAATGTTTGTGGAAAGAAAGGTTGTTTCTGAATTTGTTTAAAAGTGATATAAAGAAAGAAAAAAGTAAAGGTGTTAAGGAGGTCACCCAAGAATTATATTTCAGGCAAACAACATGACCAGTAATTTCTCTGATGAAGTAAATATTAATTGTATTCAGGAATATCCTTCTGAGTTGATCAGAATTAATGGCACAGATGTTCTCATGAGATTTGATTCCTGTTCGCATGTACCCATCACTTCAAAAATTTGTATTATAAGACAGTCAAGGGGAATGTGACTATGTGATTTGGATAAATGTCCGAGAGGTCATGGTGTGATTCCAATCAAAATGTTAGGCGACCTTAATGCTAAATTTGAGCTAGGCTCTGCTAGTGTTCAAAAGAAAGTGTTTGTTTTAATCAGAGGGGATAATTTCATAGGGTGGCTTCATCAGAAACTCTTGGTTGGTAAGTTAGAACCCAATGCCAGTTCTCAAGTCCAAATATATGAAGTTGAACATGCTAGAACCAGTATTGAACCTGAATTTATACAAGTATCCAGTGATCAACTAGAGTGTCCTGTAGGTTACAAATATGCATTAGGCTTAAAAGAGATACCACACCATTTGTAGCCAAGGTTAGATGCATTCCCCCTAGCCATGCAAGAAAGCGTGGAGCTAGAGTTAAAAAAAAATGGTTGACTCATATGAAATTGAAGCAGTGGAGGCTACTGAATAGTTGTCTCCCATAGTTGTGGCCAGGAATGCTACTGCGAACACCCGAGTGTTATTTGAAGGCTATCAGTCGTGAAATAGTTTTGAACAGGTTTCCTCTACTTAACATTGAGCAAATATTATGTACACCTAAAGGGGCAAAATACTTTACAATACTTGAGTAACATCTGGCTATCATCAGGCCAAATTGGATAGGGCATCACAAGAGTTAACTGCCTTTATAACATCAATTAGAGCTTTCAAATTCAAGATCATGCCCTTTGGTCTCATTTATGCCTCCTCAGTATTCCGAAAATGTCTAAAGTTCTACCAGGTATGAAGGGTGTTCAGTGTTACCAGGACGATGTGTTGATATAGCAAGACATTGATTCAGCGTGATGAAAGAGTTGACTTGGTTTTAAGGAGGTTGTCGGAGGCAGGTCTGACATTAAAGAAGAACAAGTATAGGCTTGAGGGTTAAGAGGTAAATTAACTTGGACATCATATTTCTGGGGTTGATATCACACCTAAAATGGACTTAGTTGACGATATTGTAAATTTAAAAGCATCTATCAACAAACAAAAAGTGGTTTCCTTTTTGGCTTCTCATTAACATTGACGTTAATAAAGAGCGTGCAACGTTTTTATTACACATGCATAGTTGTACATAGCTTCTGATTAATGGCCTTCTCTTACATTGCTCCATTTCTCTTAGTAAGTAACATGTTGTAATAAAATGTGCCCCAAACAACAGAATACATTTTAATTTCAGTCTCTATTCCTCTAAGGCCAAGCTCCGATTGATTAGAATGTATTGGAGATACCTTGAATGTATTACTTAGCTGATGTCTTAAGATTCAAGGTTTACTTTGCTTTGTTTTCCCATGCAGTTCACCTGACACTCGCAAGAAGGTACGCCAGATTGGACAAAACAGTGAAAATGGGATGTATGTTGTGAAAACCCGGCGAAAAACCTGTTTATCACGTAAACGCTCAACCACCCAGAACTCCTTGACATTTATATATTTTCGACATTTTACACGTGTGTGGCAAGAGGGTCAGGTTAATAAAGACATACAAATGAATAATTAATTAAAGATAATTGGCTTTGAAGTTTAAAATACATTTAACAAGTATTTGCAAAGCATGTATAACTGGCATTAGCAAGCCTGAAATGTTTTATTTTTGCAAATATATTCAATAACCATTAAAAGTGTAAAACCATTAAAACATAAATATTTCTCTGCTGATGAGTGGCATACATATTTTTGCAAAATAACAATAATTAAGAACGGACCCATTGCATAAACACATTCTAAAAAGAAATCATGAAACGGAAGCAGAAATTGGCCCACCAGCTCTGCTGACACTGACGACTACATTTTAGGGAGATGTGCACAAGTGAATATGCAAAGTGTTGTCCCTCATAGTGAAGAGAGCATGTGGCTTAGGTTGGCTGACACATTGTCCCATGCTACAAGCTGTGGTAGGTGAAGCAAAATATGAATTGTACTTGAACAGACGAATGAATGAAGAGGGCTGACCAAAAGCGAGAAAGCTAAAGCAGTGTGACGCCCAGACCTAAAAAGGGGATTTGATGGAAAGTAAAAAAAAAAAAAAACTCCTACTTGACCCCATAACTTAGTGACCTTACAATATGTTTTGTCATTTTTGCCAAAAATATGCTGGGCTCATAAGAATACAACTTTGCAACAATGCAGACCGCTAATGCCAATTAAGGGTAACCAGCGATAGCAGCTGCTACCTCTTGTTTGCCTTTTGGTTCCCCAGGCATTGTCCTTGTTATTTCTTATCTCAGTGGTCATGAACACAGCAGCAATATCATAAAGACAGTACGTATTGGTACAGACATGTTTAATGGAGACCTCACTCATAAGCAGCTCAATATATTAATGAGAACATGTATACACAAATTAATTGAAATGAAGTTAAGTAAGCCCTTGCATCGACACTGGGCATAAAAAGTGGCAAAGCATCAGGCTGTGACAGATTATATAATTAATTGTAATTAAATATTCTAAACAATTATGATTGTAACTTGACTAGCAAAACATATTAAAGAATAATGTAATCTGTTACGAAGATATTATTCAAATTTTCTTTTATACATAATGTTCTCTTCCACAGCAGGAATGTCCATGGAGGATTTCTTCCTGCTGTCAGATTCCCTTAGACAATGGAGCAGGGACAACATCTTTATACAATTAAGAAAATGGAGGAAAAACACTTGAAAATGGGATAAGGACTGCTTTAACCTCTGGCAAATTATAGTTATTTTTCGTAACATTCCTTCTTCAGAATACTTAAGTCAGGCCATTGAAAAGTGCATGTTCTTATTTAATGTTATGTTACATACTGGTGAAGCTTGCAGATTCTTGTGATCAGCCAAGTTTTTAGATTTACTTTTAAAAGAGTGTAACTCAGCTGTGTTTTTAGTGACAGTGGAAGTCTAATGAACCTGACCAAACTTGTCTGTCCTATTACGTGTATGCATTTGTAAATCAAAGTGTATAGTTTGCGCCTTTTGAACTCACTGATTGTTCTCTTCACAGCACTTTAAATTGCCCATCACAGTCTTCTAAATGCCCTTCACCTGAGTTAGATGTCAGGGGTGTGTGAAATTTTCAAAAAATTAGATTAAACTAAGCACAATTACATGATTTTATCAAAAAACAATGCCGGACGTGTATTGTGTGTATAAAGAAATAGCACGACCAGCAGTACACATTGCATAGGCGCTCTGCCATTTTGTTTTAGTCCAGCCTTGCTATCCATTTTGTGTATCAACCTCTCTCAGCCCCATCCATCTCCATTCACTTAATTTTGGTCCACCTCTCCACTTATTTTCAATTCTAGTCTCACTTTGTTAGTTTCTTACTGTCCCTGTGTGTTTCATTTCATTTTTTGCTCCCTTTCTTCTGTAGATATCACCATTCCCACTTCCCACCTAGGGCAGAGGTAGATACTCTAAATCTGCTAGCTTCAAAGGTGTAAGGAAGTGGGTTTCTGTTGCAGTAACCCCCCCACTTTTTGCCTGATAACTGATGCACTTTTCCTGAGTGTGCCCTGGGCTCCTGCCCATCAGGTGCCCAGGGCCTGTGTTCCTTCCCTAAAACTGCATTGAAGCCTAAACCCAATTGGCCTCTCTGGCCACAGGTAAGCCCCTGGTACATGGTACCCTAGGTACCCAGGGCCCTGTGACCAGAGAAGGCCCCTAAGGGCTGCAGCACTTATTGTGCCACCCTTAGAGGCCCTGTACCCTGACACACACACCCTGCCTTTGCAGGCTGAGTGTCATTGTGGCAGAACTAAACAGAGTTTCGACATGGCACACATCCCTGTGTGCCATGCCCACAAACACACTGCCCTGGCATACCTCAGTCACCCCTCTAGCTGGGTGCACTATGCCAGTGGTGTGGGCACAGGTGCATGAGCACTGTGCCCCTACAGTACCCAGGGCCATTCCTGGGCACTGTAAGTGCAGTGATGCCATTAAGAGTATATGGTGCTGGGAGGTTGTCATTACGAACTCCACAGCACCATAATGGCTACACTGAAGACTGAGGAGTTTGGTATCAAACTTCTCAGCACATTAAACCCACACTGATGCCAGTGTGGGATTTAATGTGAAATGCACAACAGAGGGCAACTTTCAGTTGTCCCCTGAACCTAACCTACAATCCACGTCTTGTCTGAGGGGCTGCCCCGGCTGCCACACAGCAGACATGTTGCTTTACCCCTGGGTAGGGAGCCATCCGCTCCCCCGGGCCTGCAACAATGCACGTTCTGGGCGAGGTGCTAGGCCTCCTCCCCCAGGATGGGCAGGGGGAAGCTTCAAAGGCATTCCACCTTTGTGAGCTTCCCCAGACCACTTCCTGTACTCAGCAACTGGTCCCCACTGGTTCTAGCCCCCACTCTGGCGGAAAGACTGGCGGGAAACACCAAGGGAGGAAAGGGGGTGTGCCAGCCTCTGCCAACCCCACCCCTCAGGTGGGGGAGGCGAGGTGAAGCACATCTCCGGGCTCTCGCCATCTTGAAGATGGGGAGCCCTACCCAATCAGGACTAGGCTCCTGCCCCCTCCTACTGGAGAGTGGCAGGATAGGGGGTGTACCCACCCCAGGGAAGGGACCCATTGGTCCCTGCCCTTACCTACCTGTAACGCCCCTAAATCTAGTATTTAGGGGCACCCTGAACCTTCCTTCCTTAGATCCAGCAACAACCAGAAAAGGAAGAAGAAGAAGAAGGACGAGAAGCCGTGCAGAGCTAACAAGAGGACGACGCCCACTGACTTGGCCCCAGCCCTACAGGCCTGTCTCCCCTCGAACCTGCTCCTGCAAAACCCCGGCGTGTCCAGCGGCCAGCAACCTCAAAAACCCCGGAGGACCTGCCTGCCTTCACTTTCCAAGCTGTTTCTCCCGTGAACACCGGACGTGTTTGAACTGCAGCTTCTGGTGTCAGCCAGAGACCGCGAATCCAGCACACTCTGCACCCGCCGACCCCGGCCCGAGCTCGAGTGAACAAATACCCTGAGGAGGTCCCCCCGGCGATCCTGACCTGAGATCCGGCGACCCCTGACCTGCCTCAAGCCTCCTGACGACGCCTGCAGCCTCAATCCAGAGGACCCCCCTACCACGACCAGAGCATCCGACGTCCCAAGGCACCCCTGCACCCGACGCCCCACGGCCTTGTGTGCCCAACCCAGCGGTGCCTAACCAACCCTCTACATCCCAGCTTACCCCTCGAAGTGGTGGTAGCTCCTGGAAGGTCCTCGTCCCCGAGCCTGCAGTGTTTCTTTGTCCCGGAGAATCTCCAGTGAAATCAACAGGGCACCCGACCTCAAAACAGCACCCTGCACCCGGCCGCCCTAGTGCCACTGAGGGTGCCCCTTTGGTGCTAACTTGGTCCCCAACGTGCCCTGAGCTTAACCCTGCAGCCACCAACCGGAGTCCCCCTATCCTCCATAGGATAACATTGGGCCTCAACACTCTGCACTGAGGGTGCAACAACAGTGCATCACTGACCCTGGGAGACCCCTGAGTCTAACCCCAGAACCCTAACTCAAAAGACCGATTACTTACCTTGAAACCGATAACTCGTTTTTCCTCATAGGATAACATAGACACTTTTTCTCCCAAAAAGTTTGTCGAAACAAGAAAAACAAGAAAAACAGTCACCCAGGCCCTCGTCACCAGCAGGCTGGACTACGGAAACGCCCTCTACGCAGGAACGACGGCTAAGCTCCTGAGACGGCTGCAACGCATCCAGAACGCCTCTGCACGTCTTATCCTCGACATCCCCCGACGCAGCCACATCACACCCCACCTGAGAGACCTGCACTGGCTCCCTGTCAACAAGAGGATAACCTTCAAGCTCCTCACCCACGCACACAAAGCACTCCACAACTCCGGACCAGCCTACCTCAACAGACGACTCAGCTTCTACACCCCCACCCGCCAGCTCCGCTCGACCAGCCTCGCCCTCGCCACAGTCCCCCGCATCCGGAGAAACGACCGCCGGCGGCAGATCCTTCTCCCACCTCGCCGCCAAGACCTGGAACACCCTCCCCACCAACCTCCGACAGACCCAAGACCTACTGGCCTTCAGAAGACTCCTCAAGACCTGGCTCTTCGATCAGTAGCAGCACCACCCTCCTCTTCCCCCAGCGCCTTGAGACCCTCGCGGGTATGTAGTGCGCTTTATAAGTGACATGATTGATTGATTGATTGACTTTTGAAAAATACAAATATTCACCTAAAATCAGCCGAATCACGAAAATGAAAATACTCACCTGTTATCAGGAGAGATCCCAGTGCTGGATCTTGGTGCCCAGCACTGACCCTGAAAAGTAATCATAACTGTACTTACCAGTAACTTGAATTTCCTTCCATAGGATAACATTGCCTGGTTTTTGCTGAAAAAGTTTCTAAGTGTCGATTTTTGAAACTTACAAATATTTGCTAAAAATCGCCTGTGTGACATAAACGCATTCTTTCAATTGTTTACAGGAGATGCACCAGTGCTGGATCCAGGATCCAACACTGAGTAAGAAAAAGTAACGATAACACTACTTACCTGCTAAGTGAATTTCCTCCCATAGGATAACATTGGTGATTCTATGTGAAAAAGTTTCTAAGTGCCAACTTTTAAAATACAATAATATTCCTTAAAAATCACAACTGTAACCAAAACGTTTTTACTCAACTGTTTACAGGAGATGTCCCAGGACTGAATCTAGGATCCAGTCCTGTGGTAAGAAAAGTGATCCAAAAAGTAATCTATTGCATTTAACTAAAAATTCCCATTGAGCTCAATGTTATATTGTGTTTGAAATTGTGTTGCCTATTGCAACAACTGCAACTATTGCATTCAAAAGTCTATTGCCTATTGAAAGTATTTACCTAAAGCATCTCATTCTGAGAAAGTATATTTTGATACCTATTGTTGGTTCTAAAATAAAACAAGTATATATTTTTATATACAAACCATTGGCCTAGAGTTCAGTTCTTTAGTGTGTGAGACCATTTGCTGACTGAGTGTGTACAACAAGTGCTTTACACTGTCCTCTGATACTGCCTTACTGCTCGACCAAGCTACCACTTTAGAGAGTAAGGATATATCTAAATTTAGCCTCTGCCAAACCTCTGGGGACTGTGGACTCTGTGCACACTGAACCTTACTTTGGTGCAGTATATACAGAGCCACTTTCTTACAAAAGGTCAAAAAGCTTTTGTCATGTTTTAGCTCAGCATGGATGGCACCTGCTAATCCTTTGCTTAACAACACTGCTGGAAAAACAGACATTTACATTGAGCAGATTTAGTGTTGGTGTTGGTGGAGTGTGCTCATATTAAGAGGCTGCAATCGGACTAAAACTAAGGAACTACCCAGACTTCCCTACTTCCTTTTTGTATAATTTATGCAGCACTCCAAGCCTGAAATAGCATTGTTTTGACTTCTCTTGGGTGTTCCCTTGTATCTGGGCAAAGTTTATTAATCAAAACATGTAATAATGTGCTTGCAATGGTAAAAGACCTTTGTAATTTTTCAGCTCTGACTGGATGCTGCCTGCTAATTCTATACTTTAAAACTATTGCAGAAATGCAGCACTTTACCACACCACCGACACTTTAAAATTGCTCACCTCAAATGTCTTTTTTTCTAGCAGTTTTTTAGAGCACAGGATTAGCACATTGCCATCCATGCCAAGCTAGAAAAGTGACAGAACCATTTACCATTGTGCCTGCACCTGCGCACTTGAATTATGTCCTGCCATATGACACCAACCCATTGCAGAGGTTGTAACTGAAGCTTTTGTTGTTGTGAATTTAGTAGCAGCCAGTAATGGTGTTCATTGCTGCAGCAGAGACTAACAGCAAACAGCATTGCAATCTGTGGAGGTAGAAGGCCACACTTCACGTTTGCCCTGGCCTTGAATTTGCAGTCATTCTTCTTCCAGATCACCTGCTTCCCTAATAACCTCAGACCTGTAAATTCCAGTTCTGAGAAAGGAATGAAAGTGGCAAGCACTTAATTGTACCATGGATCTAGTATCATGGCATAGATGTACTCCTGGGAGGACACAATCTCTTTTTGCAGCCAGTGATTAGTATTCGAGTAAATGATTAAGATTTTCAACAAAGCAGCTGCTTCTTCATTTACTTTGCTAAATGTTTGTTCCAATTCTGCAAATGTTCTTGCAGTAGGTGTGACAACAAGATCACTTCGCTCATTGTACTCTCCTGCTTGCTGAATTCCTGTGCCATGATCTCAAACAGGAGTGGCATTTTGATCAGGCACTCCACTAGCCCCCATTTTTCCATCATCTTGGGTTTGACAATTACATCCCCTATACTCTGAATTGCATGATTGATATGTGTTTAGTGCTCAAACAGGTGTTGCATGAGGCCTGGGTGAAATTTAGGTCACCCCACCATAATTCATGCACATACGTCGTTACACCACTATGCATAGTTATGTCTTTGTGGTAAAAATTTATGGTGTAAGGCACAATGTGTGCTAATTTGTGGTACAAATTACCAGTGAACACATAGGAACAACAGAACATAAGCTGCTATTGTTCGCAGTGCTCTTGTTTAAATGCATCCTCGTGCCAAAAATCAACGGAAGGATGCATTTTGCCATAAAATATAGTGCAAAATGATTGATCTGCATTTCGCGTAATTATGCATATTGTCACATAATTTTGCCATAATGTCACATAATTAGGGGAAAGTAAATTACGCTATTTTTACACACTGCTAGTAAGAACTGCCTGTACAGGTACTTTATTATGACATTGAATGATCCTCAACTGATTCTGGGCTTTGAATGAATGACTAAAATGAGTGCAAATTCTTTTGCATATGACAAGTATGCTGTTTACTATTTCATGTTTGTTGAGGGAGCCCTGCACAATTTGGTAATGCTAAACAGAACTCTAAATTCTCCTCCTTCAGCCATGACTTAGACAATATTGCTGATATTATCAGTTGCATTGAATAGAGCGCTGAGACATCAGGGCTAAAGCCATTTGTAGACGTTGGTATTAAATTCATCCAAGATGTTGACAGCTGTATGCGATTTATCCACAGTGAACATTGCAACTGTTGCATGCTTACGAATGCCCCGAAAATCATCATCAGTGGTGAGTCCTGCAGTTAAACGTTGCTTTATGTCCTCAAATGAAATCCAGTGTGTATTGATGAACATGTAGTCTGTTGTCTGACAACTGAGCCACATGTCCATCATGAGGTGGAAGGACTGAACAGTGTTCTCCTTCACAGCACCGACAACTAGTTGCAGTATTTGATGATGCAGCACTGGCACAGCAACAATGGAAAAATAGGTCTGGGTGTGAACCTTCCATTTTGGGCACAGGGTCTTCACAAATTCAAGAAACACCTCTCTTTCCATGACAGAAAAAGGCAGGGAGTCAAGCGCTCAGCTTTCAATTGTATAAATTGAGTTTCTCATCTACAGTATGGTGATTCCTTGGTGAGCATAGTTTTGACGGTTGGTTGTTGTGACTATTTTCTTTGTGATATCTCCCTGTAAGAAATTGGAGTAGTAATTGAGGGGATGAGAGCCCACCTCAAATAATTATCACAATCCTTGTCAGGGTGAACCGCAAAAGTCACTAACTAAACCTGCGCTTTGCCCTCTGGTAGCTTGAAACAAAGCAGTGAGGCTTAACTTAGAGGCAATGTGTGAATTTATGCAGAACTTAAACAGTAATAAAGTGCATAAGCACAAGAAAATCCCCAAACAATCCGGAAAAATAGGTTACTGCTTAATAAATAAAATGACCCCAAAATGACACAAATCCAATAAGTAGAACTGGAGATATGAATTTTTAAAGTTCACATTAAAAATAGCATCAAAAAGCACCAAGTGCCAAATGCTGTTATCTGGTAACGCTAGACCAGGTCAAAGTCCAAAGTTAAGGCCGACGCATTGGAGCATGGACCAGAAGCAGGGACCATGTTCACCCTGAAGGAAAATGTACCTTCTGACTTAGAAACTCATGGGGAAAAAGTGGTTGTTGACAAGTCGTTGGTGGAGCAAGCTGCAAGCTGGATCGGAATCAGGGCTTGATAGGACGGGCTGCTGAAGAGTGGGGTCCTGATGCTGTCGACGACGATGGGAGGAAAGCTTAAAGCAGACAAAGTACAAACTCCGTGCCCAGGAAGGCCTCGACCACGATCAGATTTGGCCTGTTGTTGGTCTTGTCGTGTAGTTCCCATAAACATATATAAGATCTGCACGTTTAGACAACATACACTATAGGATTGGTGTCAGACTGATTCTAGACACCCCTACCGGGTATGTTAGCCTGTTTACCAGCTAGCTAACAGTGTCACTAGAATCCCCTCTTACCAAGGAGAGAATAGTTCTTGGCAACTATCGAACATGACAACCCTGATCCCTCAGGCTCGTGGAAACAATGTACTACTTTTCACTCAGTCACTCGTGCTCACTTTGTCTCAGAGAGATACACAGAATAAACGGTGGGGATGTTTTTCAAAAAGCATTTATTGAACCAGCGTCATTCTAGTGTAAAATAGGTGTGCTGAAACAACCATTAGACAGTAACAGATATAAATGATTATGAGCACTAACAGAGTAAAAGGATGGTAGATTTCTACCATAGTGCTAAAACAATGAATACAGGCAAGTATATAAACTACATGACAATAAAATGCGTACTCCTACGATGCGAACCTAACTAGATGTATTTAAGTGTACCTAGCATGTTTGTGGGTTTAAAGCCAAGAATCCCTCTAGGATAAAGTCAACCCCATTACCTGAAGTGAGAGACTGTGGGACCCCATCTTGGTCTCGAAATGGACACCCCGCAAGGGATGTCAGACCACTGCAAGCTGGAGTGTCTGCGTGCAGGAGCCTCAGCGTCTCATGTCAGTGTGTCAGCATGGAAGTCTTTTTCTTCTCTGACTACCTCAGCAAGATATGGTGTATATATACCCAAAGTGGTACCCCCTGGGATATACCTTGCTGTGTCATGTCGGACTAGGATGACGGAAGGAATGACCCTTATACATAGTTATTATGCAGGAGATGGTAGGCCTGCTGTCCTGCTGTGATTCCAAGAATCCTCTTGCATAATGAATGAGGCTTAATCTTTTCGGAGAAAACCCCATGTCATCTTTGGACATTACCGTAACTAGGTAAAAGGTCAGTACTAAGAACCGTTATGTAGTGTAATGGTAGGGGAGAATATAGGTGAAAGGTTAGGTGACTACCTGAGCCTATATTGGGGTACCTAAATGGAACATAACAGTCTTGGTAAAGCCGTCTACATTTGGATGTAGATATTTTCTGGAAGTCGGATCTCCTTTAGCGGGACAAGTCAGCAAGCTGAGGCCAACCAGTGATTCAACATTGGGGACTTCAACAGCAACCCAGGATTCCATCAGTTCTGCAGGTAGAAAGTTGGCAAGACATATCTAAGTCTCACTGGGTAGAAAAGGAGTACACTCTAACACCAGTCAAGGGTCTAGAGCCTAGAGAACACCACTGGGGGGGTAGTACTCACCCATCACTCCAACAGAGACCAGTAGCATGGTCCAATGAAGGTCCAGTTTGACCTGATCAGCTGGGCAGTTGCATGGAAGATTGTTGTCTCCCTGTTGCTCAAACAGGAAGTTAGCCAAGTCACCCTTGGAGTCACTGCTAGGGTTCTTGGTTCAAGGCGAGCAGGTCCAGTCTTCATTCAGGTTCTTCAGACAGAAGGGCAGTCTTTCTTATGATCCTTCACAGGTCCAGGTGTGTTCTGAGGAGAGGTCTGTGGGGAACACTTATGTCCAGTGTCAACAAGTAGGTGGAATCAAGTCTTTGTCTACCCCCTAAACCAGTTCTATCCAGTTGCTATAGCACTACTGGATTTAGTTCCAGAGACAAAGGGGAAGTTGGCCTAGGTGTAAGTTCCATCTGCTAGCGACAAGGCATGCATCATTTGAAGCTCAGGAAGGGACGGGGCCCACAACAAGCCATACTTTCAAGGGTGAAGTCCCCCTCCCATTCTTAGGGCCTTTTGTACACTGTCTTGGAGCAATACACTTCTCACCACAGGGGAGCCATCAGGTGTCAGATGACAATTGGAAACTGGAAGGAAGGTGTTTTGGTTTTAGGCAGAAAAATTACAACTTTCTAAAAGTGCAATTTCAAAAATTTTAATATAAAATCTCACTTCCCACATTTAGTTGGATTTTAAATTATTACAAAAACGAGTCCTTTAATCATTTCTCTAGCTACTTCCATACAGAATTCAGCAGTTATTAAAGGTAATAGTGTAAACCAGTGTAGATCTAGAGGAGGGCCAGCCTGGCCACAGTGAAAAATGACTTTGGATGTTTTTCCCTGCGAGGGCATGTAAAACATTAAGGGCCTGATTGATTTAGATTTCGGCGGATGGTTTACTCCATCAAAACGATCGCCTTTGAGACAGAGTAACCTGTCAGCCAAAATCGAAATCAGGCCCTAAATATACATATCCTACTTTATAAATACAATACACCCTGCTCCATGGGCATTCAGGGCCTACTTTAGGGGTATCTTATAATTATTAAAAGGGAAGGTTTAGACCTGTCAAAAAAGTTTGTTTTGCAAGGTTGAAAAGGCAGATTAAAATGGAATATTGAGGCTGCAATGGCAGGCCTTGATACATGTTTTACAGTACTAATTTAACGGGTCGCACAATGAGTGCTGCAGCCCACTAGTAGCATGTAATGAACAGTCCTTGGGTTAAGTTGTACTACATACTAGGAATTTCCAAGGAAATTGAAAATGTGGCAATTAGGGATTCTCACATGTTTAGAGAGGAGAGCACAAACACTATACCACTGCTTAGCAGGAGTAAAGTGTGGAGAGTTCTATGGTCAGCAAAAATGGGTTCAGCAGAAAGAGACAAAATCTAGGGGAATACCATGCAAAAGATGGTCAATTCGAATACTCTCCCTATGGGAATCTGGTAGGCTGCTTGGGAACTCTGGAATGACTATATCCCTCTGTCCCATGAGCCATTCTAAAGTTGCTGTGGGTGATGACTGCCCAATTCAAATGACAGAAGCAGGGCTGCTTTGCATGATGTGGACATTCTCTTCTCTCACAACAAACAGCTCTGTTTGAGGGGCCCTTCCTACACAATTCCATGTTGATTTTTCGGTATGCCAGTTGGTCTCTGGCACCATAATGTCCACCTAGCCTAGACTGACAATTTATTTTTCTGCAAATTGAGCACTCTGCAATGTGCTTCAAATGTGGTCTGAGTGAAAAACCACCAAACTAGGAAAGAGACCTTTTTTATTGTGCCAAAGAATGAAGAACCTGTTGAGGAGGAACTTGGAGGTCATTTTGGCCTTTCTCTTGGGCTGGCTGTGGCTGTTGTAGTTGTGGAGGTGGTTGCTGCAGGTGTTTGGGATCTTCTTGAAGAGATGAAAGCAGGCGATGTTGTTGAAACTATATGACTCAGTACATGCTAAATAGGGGTGAGTTGTGCTTCCTCTGTGCCACTCTTCACACTAACAGTCACTGGTTCATCATCACCTTCCTCACTTTGAAGGCTTTTGGGAACCTTCTTTACCCATGTCTTTGGAGGTGTGTCACAGTTAGGTTCTAATCCATATCATTGTAAGTGGGGCCTGGAGAAGTTGGGGTAGTGCTCCATCTTTTCCTTGCCAGTGATCATGCAGCTGATGTGTCCAGTGGAACAGCAATCCTCCTTTGTAGCAAGCTCAACTTTCTACTCTGCTCCTACTTCCAGAAAATTAGGTGTTGCAGGCTATGGTTCCTGTTTACTTTCCTGGGAAGGTTTGGTTTGCTGATGGGACAATCCGATGTCAAACTCATTCCTCTCCATAACTAGAGTCACTGCAGTGCTGGGAGACATGATTTTGGTGTTGGTGGGGGTGAAGTTGATCCAGGGGTGATCTTCATCTTAATCTCTACAACAGGTAAGTCACATTTACAGAATAATGAGGAGGGCTTGATGGCAGTGCTAGCACTGACAACATGTTTCTTACTGGCCACTTTCTTTGCAGGAACACCCTTCTTTGGTGCCTTTTTTGTTTATTTTTTATAAGGGTTAGCACTTAGCAAGGAACTCTAGAATGCTTGTCAGATAACTTGCAGACATCTCGCCATCTCAGTATTGTGTGTAACTTGAAGTCTCATGCATGCACAGTCAAGTCAAGTCAATTCAGCTTTATTCGGTGTAAAAATGTACAACCATAAAAGCATACTACAAAAACAGACAAATATAAACATATGAATAATTCATTAGAGGAGCAAACATAATTTATAAGTGAAAATATTAAAATGTCCTCCTTATACACAATTAAAATATATACACTTATTTAAAAATAGACAACTATATAGCATTTAATAATAATTTCTCATGTTTTCAAATATGCTTATTCTACATACTATTTCTTAAATTAATTCAATATTAAACAGATCTAATTATTCTCATTGGATTTCTCATATAATAATGCATCTAAATATGTTAGTTCTCTTCTTTTCCTAAGTGCTTTTACAATATAACAAATAACTGAACAGACGATTTTCATATTATCCAGGCTACATAGAAATATAAAGGCCTGTTTATAATCAAAGAGCCTGTTAGTTATGAACAGTGGTTTTAAAACAGTTTTCCTAATATCACTATAAAAGGTACAAAATAGTAAAAAATGCAACGTGGACTGTGGTGTGTTTCCATTACACGGGCAATTCGGTAGATTATAAGACCAACTTTCCTTATCGGAGAATGCAAATAAATGATGTAAAGTACCAAGTCTAAGCCTTGTTAAATAATATCTGTGTTGGGTATTCCTTACTAGGGTTAAATATGTTTGTATACCCTCCACCAAGGGAATTTCACAATAAGTAATGACACTTTGCTTCTGTCTTGTATCATCCTGTCTGTCTTGTTCACTGGCCAGAGTATATCTCAACTTCAGATCTTTCTTACTTATATCCAGGATAGACTCTAGATCCATTTTATTAAAATTCAACTTACAATATTTAAATAAATTAGAGATATGCTCTAGCCAAGGAATTTTTTTACAGTGGTCAAGAGCCAGACAGTCCTTTACCAGGTCAGTTGTAAATTTGGTCTCCTTTTTAGCCCATAGCCCACGCCAGAAGATAAGTCCTGCAATATTTATAGAATCATTAATATATGATACTGACAGTTCTTTATGTATTATAAAATTGGCTGTAGAGTTCGGGACAGCCAATACTCTTTTTAAAAATTTATTCTCCTGTGTTTGTAAGGACGTAATATTTGCTCTTCCCCATATCGCTGACCCATGGCATACACCAGTCACACACTTAGTTCTGTATAAAGTGAGAATTTCCCTTATGGGTTTATTTCCTATTTTTGCCGCAAATCTGAAAATTCCTTCACTTATTCTTAGAAATTTCAGATTGCATGAGTCGATATGAGGTTTCCATGAGTCCTTACTACTAAATATAAGACCTAAATAGGAGAACGTTGACACTCTCCCTATAACTACACCTCCAGCATGATGTTTTTTATGTTTCAACTTAGATTTCCCGCATGTCATTACGAATGTTTTAGTAAGGTTGCACAGTCATTAAAATGATGAAGGAAGTCAGTGAGACATGGGCAATCTAGTCAATTTAAAGCAAGTCATCATCATCATCATCATCATCATCATCATCACAAATGCTCTACAATAGTGTACCCATGCATAAACTAATTATTTTGTGCTAGACATTACACAGAAAAAGCTAACTTATTGTAACTCCAGGGCTCATGGCGACCCCATGAGAGTCAAACATAGAATAAAAGAATTAAGTAATTGCTGATGCCCTTACATGGCCCAATGGGGACTCAGAGGCAGGGGGAAGACAAAAATCAAATCAATTAAAAACAATAACTGCCACATGTACAAATAAATAAAAAGATGAGGAAAAGAAAATGAACAATAATGACATAAGCTTCTTCTATAAATGTTCCAGGAAAACGCTTTTAAAAGTTGAATAAAAAGACAGAAACACACCGTGGCTGTACAAAATGGAAGTAGCTATCTCATCCACTATATGACCAGCAAAGGAGGAGGCATGGAAAATAAAGACAAAGGGTCTCATTTATGAGCCCCTTGCGCCGCCTGTGCGTCACTTTTTGTGATGCACCGGTGGTGTAAAATATGCACCATTCTGCGACATATTTACAAAGTGACGCATCTAGGCAGATGTGTCACTTTGTAACCCCCTACGCTACATTATACCTGTGTCAGGTATAATGTATGCAGGGTGGGCGATCCCCTGTGAAAAAGGCTGCAACACTTCTAGGGCGCCACTGCGTCAAATCCTTATGGCTGCCTCACAGCAGGCATAAGACTGACGCAGGCCCTTTCACATGGGGCTTGCTCCATGTGAAAAGATACATTGCTGGAGTTGTGTCTGTTTTCAGACACACCCCAGCAGTGAGCCACTTTTCTTCCTGCAGATACGTCAGAAATACTGACGTATCTGTAAATCCTTGTGACATGGAGCACCATACAGTAAATACAGCGCATCCATGGTGTCGCAAGGAGGGTCACTGAAAAGTGTTTCATCGCTGTTTTCACACAGCGATGCAACACTTTTCATAAATTAGGCCCAAAATGTCCACACACACACACACTTACTAGCTGAATAAAATGGCCACTGTTGCATGGCCAGCAAGGAAGGAAGCATGGAGAACAAAAACAAATGGTAGACTATGACAAACACAGATGCTTGCTACACAAAATGGACAATGCCGCATGGGTGCAACAAAGTAGACATGAAGAACAAAGAACATGGTTGCCCTATCCCACCCGAAGCACCTTCACATTCCCCATGAAAATATCTTGTAGCATTGCATGGAAAGGATTGTGCAGATATATATAATTTTTCTAAAAATGTGTCTTGGCCCATGAATGGGACTGCCCTTTACCCACTACCAGTAAATCAGCAATGTCAGTAAATAAAATTAAATAAACTTTAAAAATTCCCCAAACACATAAAGTCCAATGCAACATCAATTAGCCCTCTAAAGTACTTTTAATGGGTTCAGAAAATAATAAAAACACAATATCAACCTATGTTACACATATAGAAACTCACACAAAAATGGTGGACAAGCATAAAAGAAGATAGCTGAGAACAAAGGAAAAATGTCTGGCTACATGGGCCTGGACTCCATGTGCCAACCCAATCCAAGCCACCAGCAGGCGCAAGCGGACAAAAATTAACCGACATTTGCATTTAAAACAAGGCAATCCATCAGCCACTAAAATGATTTAAAAAACATAGAGGACAGCAGCAGTGAGAATGTCAAAAATTCATTCAAAATACGTACAGGGCAGACTAGGGTCTATACAGTAAAACAAGAACACAGTATAGTGATTAACAAGTCTGTACTAAATTCACAAAAAACAAGGAAATTAAGAAAAAGTATATATAACCCCAGGCCTCCACCAGGCCAAAAATGTGCCATCATTATCCCTTAAAAAATGTAATCTGAGGCATGGCCAAGATGGCAGAGTGAGTGGACGTGCTTTCAAGTCCCTCCGCTCCAGGCACCGATGTAACCGCTTGCAGCCTCGGCACCCTTGCACATCCGCAGGTGGGACCGACACCCAGGAGCCCCAGGGGGTCCTTGAATCCTTCTGTGCCAGCTCCTGCTCTCCTGGCCTAGACTGAGGCACCCCATCACTGTGGGCTTGAGTAGAGTGCCAGGGTGGCCCTGGAGGTGATAGCACTGCCCCTCCAGCAGGCCTCAGAACAAGAGGCTAGACTTGGCTCTGAGCTGGGGAGGTCGGCAGAGGACTGCAAGTGCGAATCAGCCTGTCTTGTGCTATGGCGGTCCTGAAACGCACAGGCCCGGTCGTCCCTGCGGCCCTCACCACTGGCCAACAGAGGACTAGGCCACACAGATAGCTGCCGAGGTGGTGGAGGCCGGGCACGGCACTCGAGCGTTACCGCCCGCCCACACGGGCAGGATTGGAGTTTGGAGGGGACGGCCAGCAGCGGAAGCGTTGACCCTTTCCCCCAGAGAACCTGGATGGATTGGACCCCAGAGACTGAGGTCCAGGCCTGAGTTGGGCTGGGCTCAGAGGCCACAAGAACCTGGCCTGCAGGAGCAACTCGAGGTGGCCTGCTCATGTGTGGCCCTGTTACAGGTGGTGAGTGAGCAGCTGTGAGAGGCGGGGCAGGCTGCAAATGGAGCGCTCTGGGGCTGACCCAAATCATGTGACAGCGCAGACCCCCCGTGAGGACAGCCTGGCTGGGTTTACAGAAACCATTCTGAATGAGCAGCACACCAGCTTAGACGCAGGCCCTGAGCCCAGCTGAGTATACCCCACCCAACTTGGACTGCTTGCAGGGTGCTACAATAAGCGAGAGGGACTGTCTGGCACACACCTCCTGCAGCCCTGCACTGATCCACGGGCGGCTGTGCCCCAACCCCTGCCTAGTGTCGGGGCTTTGATCATGCTGTGGGGCTTCACATTAGCGTGGAACCTCCCTATACTTTGGCCGTGGACAGCACCGGCCCCGGTGCTAGGGAAGTGACAGAGGCCTAACCAGAGGAGGAGTAATGGCAGCACCTCGTGGAAGAAGGACCGCTCCCTTTCCAGCCGCTTGAGGGGATACTCGCCCCCTGAGGATGGGGCCGGGGGGAGGCTCCAGTCACTTAAACCTACCTGGAGACTCTGTTTTCTTCCCTCAGGGAGGATCTACAGTCAATTAAGAGAGACCTAGCGCAGGACCTGCGGGGGTACGGAAAGAGATCTCCGAGATCGGAGAAAGAGTGGATGCCTTGGAAAATCATGAAATTAGCAGTGACGAGGACATTGAACAGCTCAGGCAGGAACTCATCCATCTCATGGATCTGCAGATCGATCTCCAGGCCCATGCAGAAGACCTTGAAAATAGATTGTAGCGCAATAACATAAGAATCAGGGGGGGCCTGGCGGCCTCGGAGGCAGGGAGCATGGAGGAATATGTCACATCCCTCTTTGCTCAACTCCTGGAAGACACACAGGCATCTGACATCCAACTGGATAGAGTCCATGGACTTGGTCCCCCCTGACCCACAAATTCACCTCCTCTGGACATCCTGGCATGTGTCCACAGCTTTCCCCTGAAGGAACGAATCATCCACAGGGCTAGCTACACCAATTCAGTGCTTTTCCGTGGCCTCCAGCTTCAGCTGTTGTTTCTGGACCTCTCACAGATCACACTACAGAAGCAGAGGGAATTTCATCCGGTGACAGCTTTTCTTTGCAAACATAGCACCGTATATCCCTGGGGCCATCCTTTTCACCTGCTCTTCACCTGGGAGGGGAAAATTCATCAATTGTTCTCCATCAAGGCGGCCTGTGACCTCCTCCAGATTGAAGCCCCTGAGGGGCCCTTGAGTGGCGTGGCGGCGCCGGGCCCTGGAGCCAATGGCAGAATCGATGGCAGCAGAAGTCTCGGGCAGAGGCCTCTTGTGGCTGGACCCAGCTACGATGGCCCAGGAGAGGAAGCTGGTTTTGGAGAGTCTTGCGGGGGATTCACCTTTGCAAGATGCCGGATGAGGCACAGAGGCAGCTTCTCTACAATTGCCTATGTGCATGGTAGATGCTTCACGGGGCCGAGAGAGGGAGGACCCTCATTGAGGCGATTGGCCACCATGGACCCCAATATTTTGTCTTTCTCTTGGAGTGGCTCGGGTAGTCCTAGACATCCTGTCCCTTCCTGGGACTTTGCTTTTGTTTGTTTTTCAATTTTTTATGTTAGTTATGTATCAAGTTGGGGTTGACCCGAGGGTTCCAGAGCCTGTGAATCTAGCGCTATACACACTGATGCTTCCACGCCTGGGGGGTTCCTTCCAGATTATCTTACAGCATGGGGGGGCAACAAGGTGGGGAGGAGGACTCTAGCACAGCCACAAACTCACTCTATGGCACCAGCTGATTCCTTGAAATTGATCTCCCTAAATGTGAAGGGACTTAATAACTCTGTCAAGAGGAGGGCCATCCTTTCGTATCTGGAGCTCACAGGGGTGGATATTTGCCTCCTCCAGGAGACTCACCTACTTGCAGGGGACTGGAACAGGATTAAATCTAGAGCATTCCCACACCAGTTTTTCTACTTGATGGGTCGTAAGGCGGCTAGCGTGGCTTCCTTGATTTCATGCAGGTTCCAGGGGTCGATTGGTCCTAAATTATTGGAACTCAAGGGACGTCTACTGGTATATAGCATATGACTGGGCACCCAGACACTTGCCTTAGGTTCCCTTTATGCTCCGAACAAGGGTCAGGAACACTTCCTTCGGATGACATTAGAGGATATCCTCACAGGACCAGTTAGTCTTAATAGGGGGCAAATTTAACTTGGTATTCAATAACGACATGGATCGCTCAGCCCTCACGAAGGGTGGCGCAGGGGCATTCTCAGACAAGGGGCTAGCTTGGCTGTGGGAGGTGGGTCTGTCAGACTTGTGGAGGGTATTACATCCCCATACCTGTGACTACACCTTTACTCACATGCCCACAAATCCCTTGCCCGATTAGATTATCTTTTAGGATCCTGTGACCTCCAGCGATTACTCCTGTCGGATTGTACCAAGATCCCTTTCTGACCACTCGGCGCTCCTTCTCAAGATCCATACCCTCCTATTGAGGGACCCTCCCCAGTGGTGGAGGCTCAGGGAGACGCTGCTGCAAAGGCTGGAGGTGGTGTGCCAGATTAAGAAAGCTATTAGTGATTATCTTGACCTTAACAACACCCCGACATACCTGTGTCCATCCTTTGGGATGCTTATCAGGTGGATCCTATAGCGCTCTCGGCGTCAGAAAATAAGCTGCGAAGGACTAAGAGGACGGAACTCCAAGGGAGGGTCCGCAAACTGGAACGTATCCATCATCACACAGTGGCTCCGAGGATCTGGCGTCAGCTAGAGACCACCTGGAAGCAATTGTTGGGCTTCACCTAGATTGGGCAGAATATTCCCTGCTGCGCCTAAAGCATTCCTTCTATGTGAACGGGAACAAATGTGGGAGGCTCTTGGCTAGTAAGCTCCAAGCCCAGAGACAGTCTATGAGAGTGGACTCCGTGCTGTCTGGGAGGGGGACTTGGTTGAAGGGGATGCTCCGATAGCAGACCAGTTCAGAGAATTATATGCAACTCTATATTCGGAGCAGGACCTCCCCCGATTGTCCATCACGGTACCTCGGCACCGCGGCTACAGCCTGACTGACTGACACCCAGGTGGCTTCTCTTGACAGCCCAATTCGAATTAAAGAGGTAATTTCTGCCATATCCAGACAGAAACCTCTTAAATCCCCGGGACCTGATGGCTTCTCATCACGCTTCTATAGAGCCTTTTGCCCTGAACTGGCCCTGGTCCTCACGAGACTCTTCAACACTATCTCAAACACAGCCACCTTCCTGCACTTGTCATCCCCAAGCCTAGAAAAGATAGATGCCTGTGTGTGAATTACCGCCCCATTTAGCTCTTGAATGTTGATGGCAAATTATTTTCAGGGATCTTGACAGCCCGCCTCAACCCCTTTATGCAGGACCTGGTAGGCCCTGATCAGGCCGGCTTTATCCAGCAGAGACAGTGCGCGGACAATACCAAAAGGTTCCTTCACATTATTGATAAAGCCAATTGCAGGGAAGGTGCTAGCATGCTGCTCTCGGTCGATGCTGAAAATACATTCGACTGTGTTTACTGGCCCTATATGGAGGCAACACTGAGCCACTTTGGTGTTGGGGAACGATTTCGATTTTGGGTCCTTAGCAGCTATGGGACCCCGGTTGCCTCGGTGCAAGTGAATAGGCAGGGCTCCAAGAGTTTACTGATACACCGGACACGGGGAAAAGGTTGTCTGCTCTCGTCCCTCTTCTTCTCGCTATACATGGAAACTTCGAGCAAAGAGTAAGAGACCACCTGGGAGTCAAAGGGGTCCCCTTTGACGGGGAGGAACACCGGATTAGTCTATATGCAGATGACATCTCGGTAATGCTAGACAACCCCTTTGAGAGCCTGGCCCACTTCCTAGAGGAGCTGGCGGAGTTTGACGAGGTGTGAGGATTTCACATGAACCGTCACAGGCCACAAGCCCTCAACATTTCGGTCCCGCCTACTACACTGGCCGATTTAAAACAAACCTATCTGATACAATGGGCAATGGAACCCATCCCGTACTTGGGAGTACTACTTGCCTCGACCCCGGAAAAAACAAACACTTTCAACTACCGCGAGCTGGTGAAGCAAATACGGGCCAAGCTGGACCGTTGGCAGCACTGCCCACTGTCTATGCCAGGCCGCATTGCGGCCCTGAAGATGGCCACCCTTCCTAAGATACTCTTTCAATTTCAGGCCTTGCCTCTGGCTCCTCCGACAGGTAGGATCCCTGCCTTACAGGCTGCACTACATCATTTTATATATGCAGGCAAATGCCCCAGACGAGAAGGGAACGAAGCTGGCTCCCCCCAGTGGAGGGTGGACTCAGGGTGCCATGCCTGCTCTATTATTTTCAGGTGGCTCAGCTTCATTATCTGGTTGAATGGTCTAGAGCAGAGTCAGAAAAACCATGGCTGTTTATAGATAGGGCCCTAGCCAGGACCTAATTAGGGAAAGTTCAGTTTCTTCAGCGCGCACATCGGGCAACTAGCCTTTATATATCCCCAGTCTCGAGCTCCCTGCTGGGGGTGTGGGACTCCTGCACCTCGAAAGGGAATTTAGCCACCCTTCCCTCTCCTCTGACGCTGGTGGCTAACAGTCCTGCCTTTATGCCCAGAGTTGGGTTGGCATTTCGAGTTTGGAGTGGAGCAGTCAGCAGGGCGGCGGGGCACTTTGATAAGGATGGCCCCATCCTCTTCGACACTCTCAAGAGGGACTATTCCATCCCTGAGGATGAACTGTTCCACTATTTGCAGATCAGACACTGGCTGCTACATCCGTCGATCAGAAAGAATGCTGAGAGGCCACTAATGCCATATGAAAAATGGTTCCGGGGCAAAAAATCAGACAAACACCTCATTACTGAACTGTATGGCCTGCTTCAGCCAGCGCAGACCGAGGACAAATCCCCTGCTCAGCGGCGCTGGGAAGCGGAACTGGGGTGACAGCTCTCTTACAAGGAGTGGCACAACAATTTCTACAGAGCGAGACACTCTGTCTATAATACATCTAGCACTGAAACGGCGGTGAAAATTGCCACTTATTGGTATTTAACCCCCGCCAGGCTACAGAAGGGAAACCTGACCCGTAGCGAGTGCTGTTGGTGACAATGCGGAGTGAAGGGCACACTCACCCACATCCTTTGGGATTGCTCAAAGGTAACCTCGTTCTGGGACACTGTCCTCGATGATATTGTTACCCACTTCTCCACCCAGCTCCCCAGGTTTCCGTCCGACACCCTGCTAAGACTTCCCAATGCTCTTACTTATCCACTCACATCACGCAGAGGCACCAGATTAGCAAAGCTCTAGGGGCGGCTCACCAGACTATTCTATCGATTTGGGGAACCACCGACACACCTAGGATGGCTTCAGCACCTTTGGTTCATTCTGGAAATGGAGAAGCTCACCCTTGCACCCTCCACCCAGGGCGACACATACAGAACTCTTTGGGGACCCTTTATAGCTTTGCTGTCTCGAGAATTCAGGGAACTGACCTGCCCCACTACTTACGGTTATTACGACTCACAGACCCAGCCCCCACAGAGGAAACAGACGGTACTCATTAAGTGACACTGTACTGGGACTCTCTGTTCTGCATATTCACATGGCTACTGGTACTCGGGAAGGGAGGATGTTGTGTAGTTCCTATATTATCCATACAGGATCTGCGCGTTCGGATAACATAAACTGTAGGATTGGTGGCAGACTGGCTCTGAGCACCACCACCGAGAATGTTAGCCTTTCTGTTTTAGCTAGCTCCCAGTGCCACTAGAATCTCCTCTTATCATGGAGAGAATAGTTTCTGGCAACCTTAGAACATGACAACCCTGATCCCCCAGGATCGTGGAACAATATACTATTTTCGCTCAGTCACTCGTGCTCACTTAATCGGTCTCAGAGAGTTACACAGAAGAAACAGTCGGGCGTGTTACAATAAGAATTTATTGCACAGTTGTCCTTCTAGTGTAAAATAGATGTGCTGCAACAACCGTTAGACAGTAGCAGATATATATGATTAGCAGTACAGTGAAAATAAAAGGATAGTATAGTTCTACCATCTTGCAATAATCATGAATACATAGATGAATATAAAATGCATGATAAAAGTGTGCGTACTCCTATGATGCCTATCTAGATGTACCTAAGTGTACCTAGCATGTGAGTAGGAGTGAAGCCAAGAATCCCTCTAGGATTTAGTCTAACCCCATTACCTGAAGTGAGAGAGTGTGGGACCCCGTCCTGGTCTCGAGTTGGACACCCCGCGAGGGATGTGTTAGACCACTGTCAGCTGGAGCATCTGCATGTAGGAGCCCCAGCATCTCTGGTCAGTGTGTCCGCCTGGAAGTCTCGGTCTCCTCTCCCAACCCTAGAAAGATGTGCTGTATTTATACAAAAATTGGATTTGAGGATGACGTATGGGATGAACCTTGTACGTAGATATTATGCAGGTGGTGTAGTTCATACTGTATGAGTCTATTGATGGAGTTATAGGATGCTATTGTTCAAGGAAAACCCTCCTTCTGTGCTCAGGACTAGAACTAGGTAAAGGTTCAATCCTAAAGGCTCGTTACTGTGTAGTATAAGGGAGATAATGTAGGTGAAGGTGTATGATATTACCCGGGCCTATATTAGGGTACCTATATGAAACATAACACCCACTCCTCTTCCGAACAGTCAATAATGATAAAAATGCAAGTGAACTACTCTTTGTACAAGGTAGCGGCGCATAAAACCATCAGTGAGCTTCATAAAATAATGTCTTTTAAAACCATTTAAAAACAGTCTAATAGGGGGAAGAAAAATTATTTTTTGAAAGTTTAGTATTGGTGATGTCACTCTAAGCCAAAGTCCTAGTTGAGGTCGCCTCGCAGAGTACGTCAATGGAGCATAGATGATATCCAGAACTGCCAATAGCTAGTGCAGAGGCAGCCGGTGCTGTAGTCGATACCTGAGTGCTAGTGGAAGAGCTGATGCTTAACCCAGTTGTAGTAAACGGCACCTGCGGGTTCTCGAGGAATGCAGCCATCAGTATAGGAATACGCTGGGGACATTGCCGAGCATGGGACCTCACGGGTTCCAGCCTGGAATTCAAGTCCGTAGGCATGTCCGATGCAAGTGTCAGACAGAGATCCAACATGCATTCTTCTCCGCAGAACAGGCATCGAAGAACAGGTAAGATGCATTCCATCCAGACCGGTCTAAACGATAGGAACCAAGAGGCGCTCAGTTCCCACAGGCGAGGTGTGCCCAGATGTTGTACCTTGCGTTCACGGTATTTACGCTCCAGGAGTGCTTTTGCCATCTCGTTGGTGATTGGGCCGTCCATTGCGTAGCAAAAAAATAACAATCAGGATACCTGCTATTGAGAGCAGGATCAGCGGAAGACCTCCAAAAATACTTCCCAATACGGAGTGTATAAAGTTTAGAATAACTCCGAGGACAGTCTGAAAGGTGCTCAGAAATCCTGACCCTATGGTCTTAAATAGGTGTACAATACTACTCGTATCAGACATATTAAAGATACGTCCCACAATTTCTGTGAAATGAGAGGGGCAGTTTGTATGTATGATTGCCTGTATCTCAGCCGAGGTCCTTGCGATTTGAAGATCAAAGGTCTCCCGGGCAGAGGTCATGGGCACAGTCTGCTGTAAAAGCATGGCTTTCATTCTGCTCGAAGTATCAAACTGTATAAAAAACATTTAGCAAAGGCCATAGTGGCGCCTCCCTGACTGTACTTGTTGGGGGAAACAATACTTGCATACAGCAAGTAACCCTGGAGTTCACCGTGACCAGATAGGCAATCCCCGGAAGCATCCCACAACAACCTTGATCATTCAGCATCAAGTAACTCCCATTCGAGAGCAGCTTGAATACCGGTGTAATCACGGCTGCTGGAGTCCCTTGCAGGTGGCAGGACAAGTTCGCTACTGAACCATTACAAGCTCCGGTTAGTAAAATATCCTGGCACATGAGAGAACCACTCAAAGCGTTCTTGCAGTTTGTACCGCTTAGAAACACTTCTCGATCCCCACTCCGGCATTGAAATCTGTACGGTAATTCCCAAGATTCCTTAATGCATTCCTTACCCAATTTTTCATATTTGCCTGCCTGTTTTTGTTCAAGGCAATACTGAAATTGGAAATTCGTGACCGGTAGAGTGATGTGGCCATGGATTAGCCATTCTGTGGATGGTGATTCCGCTACCGTAAATGGTAATCTATCCAGTTTTTCAATACGCAGCATTGTATATTTTGCTCCCCTTCGTGCCATTTTTACCTGTTTATCTGTTAGATTATATTCAGAAAACAGAGACGTACTGCTGATAAAACGCCAAGACACATAGCCTTCACGCAAAGATTGCAGTGTCCAACTTAAAAACATAATAGAACGTAACTGAGATTGCCCGAGTTGTAAGATGGCCAAATCTTGTTCCAGTATGTCTATTGCAGAAGATACAATGTTGCCTAAGGAATATATCCTGGAGGTCAAAGTTGTTAACCCATTATCCAATACCGCTAATGCCTTCTTTAAGTTAATACGGTCTATTTCCCATATTCTCTCTGCGGCCTCTTGTTGGGATATTTTCCAATTTTCATTGTAGGCAGCATAAATGCCAGCATATATGAAACATTTCTGATGTGATTTCCTGGGACCTAGTAAAAATCCCTAAGATCCATGTCATGTGTGAGTAATGATAAGTGATGTTTCACTTCTGTGAGTGTTGAGGTTTCTAGCCAATCAAAGCACAACTTCCCAACACTGTAGGATGTCACTACCCCTGGATGTTCTCTTTGTACATAGCGTGGGTCTGACCTATGGATACTGAACCCTTCGATGGTACCCCAGAATCTTTGCTGACATCTGTTCGTGTCTATGGGCCAAACCACCCATCCTTTCCAATTAGGATCTGATCTATTGTACCGAAAAATGTCATCTATTTCTACCCCTTCTTGTGAAGTTGAATTTTGCCACCCCTCCATCTGTGATGGTGTTGGAAACACAGGTTTGTTCAGGTCCTTGTTCTTGGCTAATTCAAGCCAGGATGTCTGTTGCACAGTGTCATTTAGGAATATCATCTGCTGTGGAATGAGGCATGCTCTAAATAGCGCTTCTGTCCCCTGGACTTGCCAGTCTCTAGAACCCCAGACTGATTTTAAGTATATTGTGTCCTTCCATAGGTCAAAACCCTGTTCAGACAATTGGGCGATAAAGGAAGCAGAGTAAATCTGTTTGGTGTTAGTCAACATAATTTTCTGTGCCGATGTGGGTGTGACTTTATAATAAAATGACTTTGGGTCAGAAATGTTAAACCCTGAAAAATATGAGAATTTCTGTGCAAATGTTTGCGAACTACCTTTCGGTAGTGTAGGGCAGTGTTCCCACTGGTGGTACTCAAAAACATTTCTACGTGTTATAGATTTGTGTAGGAAATGATGACCATACTGTTGGTAACAGTACAAAGTGTCATAGTCTGAAGTACGTTTGAGCATTTCAGTGTGTGGAAATGCGGCAGTTTTCTCTAAATCAGACAACATGTTATTAACAGTTTCAGAGTCCCAATCATCAGAAAATGTACTGGAGGTAATGATATCACTCAATGAAATTTTAAATACATGAGAAATTTTTTATAGTTCAGTTGGACCGAATATATTGAAATCCACCTTGTCGCAGACTATACCATCTGGTATAGGAACTGCTGAAATGTTCACTGATGACAAGTCTCTTTGTTCACGATGAGAAGATTGATGTGGTTTCAGAATCATATTTACTTTTTCGGCTGCAGGTCTTTGTTGAAGGTAACGTCCATTAATAAGCATGATAAAAGTTATAACTAAGCCTAGCCAGAAAAGAAAGAACAGTATCCCAGTAATTACCCAGAGTTCTAACCAAGGCGATACCAAGTAAGTCTTTTTGAGAAAGTTCAGAAAGTCTGTAATCTGCTGCTAGGTGTTTGTTGGGCTGGCGTCGTTTCTGGTTCACTTGGATCCAAAGAAAACGTATCAAAGTTCATGAAGTAGCCAGAAGCAGTTCGATCAATTGTTGGAATTGCATCAGGATTTGTTGAAATCGCAGTTTGCTCTCGTCGAAGTATGTTGACGTAGACATATGTATTAGGCCTTATTGCAACTTGTGTGTTATTTTGAGTTTGATTTTGAAGTTGAACTTCGGGTTCAAGGGGAACGAGTTCCCTAGCATTGTTGCATAGCCCTTCATTCCGTACAGGAGGCTCTTCGAACGTGATGAGTCTTTCTATTTGAGTCCACGAGGCCTACTGTTCAGTATCGGCCACATAGTGTGGTTTGATTAAGTCGATTGAGACAAATCGTTTCTCCTTTTTCCCGGCAAAAGGCAGCAAAAGCACTGTTCTTGTTGCTTGAACTGCTAGGACAGTACAGACTTTCTGTATGATGGTCCAAATTCTTTTTTGTCCGCTATTTTCTCTCTGACCAGAAGAGGGGTCCAGACAGGTCTTGCCATGACTGCCTTGACTTCCCCAGTGGTGGTCTGTTTCAGGTGGACGTTACTTTGTTGTGTCCTGGATTCATTTAGATCCTGTAAAACAGCCAAACGATCATGGATATCAAATGGTTTCTCATCCGCCACTGCGCCTTCACAATCAAGATTACGTACCCACATTCTTGTTCCAAATAGGACCTCCTAAGGAGTGACACCCCCTAGAGAACTTCTTGGCATCTTATTGAGAACTCGCTGTACCCCATATATATGATTGACCCACCTACCGCCCTTGCCTAATACCCTAGCCATTAAAGATTGCTTTAGGTCCCGGTTTTTCCTTTCCACAACCGAATTTCCCTCAAGATGGTACGGAGAGGAGTACCGCAATGCTACGCCCATACTTTCCATGGCCTCTTTGTAAGCCCGAGAGCTAAATGCCGGGCCACGGTCAGAATGTAACATGAAACTGCGTATGTCCCTATAAAGACTCACAAATCTTTGATAACAGTTCGAGCGTCAGCCGAGCGCTGAGGCCAAACCCATAGAAATCTTGAGCAGGAATCCACTGCAACCATGATATACTTGTAGGCCCCATATGATTTTAAGGGGCCGCAGTGGTCCAGATACACACAATTGAGAGGTTTGTCTGATTTTAATAACTGTGTCTGTGCCGGGTGTGCTATGGTGGAGCCTTTCATCTGCTGGCAGATGTCACATTTCAAGACGTAGTCTTTAGTTTGTTTTGTTATACCTGGCCACCAATAGCGCTGTTTTAACAATGAAATAGTCGCTGTAATGCCTGTATGCGCAGAGCCCAAACCCTCGTGTGCTGCAATAATCAAACCTTGCCTACGATCCATATTTGGTATTACTCTGTCCCCCACTCCAGGAATCTGAGCATATGGAATGTTGTTTGCATCTAACTTGTAGGAGTATTTGAGTGGAAATCTCTTTGGTACTGCTGAGCTGCCTTTGCGTGAAGCAATGACAGCAACCATAATCTCACGTCTATCCTTGTTTTTGAACGAGTGATTGCAGCTACGGAAGCTGTGCGTACAGCCCCCTTCGCGGATTCATCAGCCAATGAATTCCCTTCAACGTGAACGCCATCACGTTGATGACTCAGTGTATGAATCACGTGAGCCCGTGGTAGTTTGTTTCTCAACTCAACTACCTGTTCCCATAGCATTTTATGCTTAATTGTGCCACCTTTTGCGTCTTTGAACCCGTTTTGTTCCCAATGGTGTAAATATTCATTGTATGATTACACACAGTAAAAGGAATCACACACTATCAGTGTGGGGAATTCGTGATCCGTATTCACCAGTGCCAGTATCAGCGCTTTTAACTCTGCCAACTGAGCCGTGCAGTCTCCTAGAGATTGCGTTTTGGTGCAACTTGGATGGAAGTTTCCATCCTGCATGCGACCTTTAACGATAGCACATGTGGCGCTGTATTGTTGCTTACTCCCTATGGCCGGTTGAGCAGATCCGTCAGTGTAAATAATATATTCATACTGATCTAGAGGCAAGATTTCATTCGGCAGAGGGTATTCTTGTTCGTATTGCAGAAATGCTTGTGTTTTTAGACTTGGATCAAATCTGTATTCAACATCCGTTGCAGTAAGAGAATTAGCCCATTGTATCCATCTCGGATGTAAGGCTTTTGCATTTGGGATGCTAGCCTTTGTAACAGCTTCTAAAGCTGGTACCGGTGTTACGACAATTATGCGCTTTCCCTGAACCAGTGCTCTTTCTCTTGCTACAGCGGTCTGAACTGCTGTCAGGATTTTTTCTGTTGAAGTGAAACGCATTTCTGCATTTGTGTACAGGTGCGATTTGTAAGTGATTGGTACTGTTTCGCCTTCATTGAAGGTTAAGTAAGTGTACCGCATTGACCCGCTATTATACGGATCACTAAGTTGCGTACGTTTACCCACGTCTGTGTTTTGAAGCTATCATGTCTTCTTGTAGTGAACATAGGATGTTTGTGTGTTCCTCTGTCCATTGTCTAACTGAAAAGTCAGGTTTTATTAATTCATAGAAAGGTTTTACTCTTTCCGCGTAATCCAAAATGTATGTTCTGCCGAAATTTAGGAATCCCAGTATTGATTGTAATTTTTTTTATGATTTTGGAGGTTGGAGCAGCGCACACTTTTTTAGAAAGTTAGCTGCCAGACTTTTCCCTCCACTTGAAAGCTCATATCCTAAAAACAGGACATTGAGGTGGGCGATATTTGTTTTTTTAAAATTAAATTTGTAGCCTTCAGAGGCGAATCCCATAATTATGGTGCTCACCCTGGTCAAGTGCCTTTTTAAGTCATCGTCCGTCAGATAAATATCATCCACATAGGACAATGCTTCCTCATCAAAATTTTGGAGTAATTCGGTTACTCTCGCTGAAAATAACCCCGGGCTATTCTTATACCCTTGGGGAAGATGACAAAATTGTCGCTGGGACCCCAACGCTGAGAATGCGGTCAAATACCTGCTTTCAGGCGCTATATTTTGGCAGAAAATTTCATTTGAGATATCAAGTGTAGTTTTGTATTTTTTCCGCACAATGTTATTCATTAATGCGGCACTGTGTGCATTTTGAACTGCAAATGTATTAGTGCAAGTGTTTAAATGTCTGTAATCTAAAACTAGACGATATGAGTTGTCTGGTTTCATGACAGGAAACAAAGGATTGTTCATTGATGAGGTGCAATTTTCGATCACCCCTTGGTATTCAAGTTGATCTAAGATCTCCCTGACCTGTTTTTTAGCTTCTTGCTTTATTGGATATTGTCTCTGTGCATTTGGTGAAACTTTTAATGGGATCACGTGGTGGGTTGAGTTCTCATCCCATCCGGCATGATTTTTCTACAATGCTGGAGCTAGGGCAACTGCCCACTCCCATGCATATGTGTGTTTTAAATGAATGGGAACAAGGTCGGAGAAGGCTGGAAAAATTACTGTTTCTCCCCTAGGGCACTCCATAACAAATGCTGACGGCCAATCTTGTTCAGCTAATAGGATGTCATAACCAGATGACAGATTCTTCCAAAAGAGACCTTTAACATTCCTGGGCTTGTCCCCCTCCATTTGGAGTGTTATTTCATATAACTTATGTGGGACGCTTACCCTCGTATCTGATGTTTCCACCATGATGTAATCATTTAAGTCCGCTGTCACCAGAAATTCCATCAGGTTCTGGCGAGCTATTGTTACTTCTGCCGCACTGTCTAGCATCGTCTGAGCCCATTCCCCGTTCAGAAGTTGTATCCTCACAATTCTGGGCATGTCTGATCTTCAGGCCTGCCACTTTCTTCTTTTTAAACTGAGGTTTTGATTTTGGCTTTTCTTCTTTTTTGGAAGTATAGTCTTGAGCGTGCTGTTTGTCTCTGGACTTTGTACGCTCTTCTTTGTGTTCTGACCGTCCTTCTCTCTTGGAGTTTTTCGTCGAACCCTGAAAGGAACGAGAGGAACGTTTATCACTATCCTGATACCTGTCAGGTTTCCTAATATTATCCCTATTCCTAAGGTTGTACCTCCTTTCAGAGGGCTCCTGTGGAGGCAATCTGCCTCGGGATTGAGATCTGTTTCCTTTAAAGTTTTGTTGTTTTTTATTATCCCACTTCTTTTTAGAAGAAGCAGGTGTCTGCTTGGAAGTGTCCTTTTCAGGACTTCCCATCAGTTGTGGTTTTAAAGGTTTCCCACCTAAACTGTCTCTGCCTAATTCTGCATATGCAGTTTCAATTATTTTGGGTAGTTCATGTTGTTGATCTATAGGACTGAAGTCCCTTAGGCGTTGGCGGATCGCCACCGAAGCTGCTTCCCCTTTAATATTAGCTAGTATTATGGCTGATACCTGATCATAGTTACCTAGTAACTTCATCCCTAAATTTAGGGCAGGCTCTGCTCCGTACTCGGTTTGTATTTGTCTTAATACATCAGGTACCACTGCTAATGAAGGAATACCATGAGTTCTGGTATATATGGCAGCAAAGACTGTACCCCAAGTGGTACAATCTTCTACTTGTGGTGTTATCCCCATGGGCAACCAGATTGTTAGCATTCTGTGCTTTTCATACCGGGTAGTATTCGGGAATACTGCCTCGAGCTGAGTTATTTTCTGAGCTACCCAGAATGGCATTTGTTCACGTTTAGTGGGCATTTTGCCCATTACCGCGTGTAATGTTTGTGGTGTGATTTTAGTTGCTGTACCCTGAGATTGAGTACCATTTGTTGCAACTGTTGCAGGTTGGACTGTGAAAGTCCTCATGACGAATTGTGTCAAGTTTCTGTAGATTTTATTTAAATCTTTGTATTGTATGAGTAAGTCTGCCTGTGGCATTGTGTCAATGTCAGGATGTGGTGTGTAGGCCGCTAATATCGGCCATGTTGCCCCCTCTCCTCCGAGCGGGCCTAATCTTACTCTATTCCTTATGTGGGGTAGGGCGCCTTTAAATCAGTATAAGTGTTCCTGGTACATGAGTGGAACCTCTATGTCCTCGAACGGACCATATTCCACTGGTGCTGGGGGTTGGAATTATTGAGTGAGAAGTTACACTCTAGAATGGAACTTATAGGGGGACTGATCCTCCAGTAATGGTGAGTTTTTTACTGTATTGAGCAAAAAAAAACAGATTCAAACATAAAAAAATGTAATCCAACTAAGGACCCTATTCCAAACTCCAGGCCATCCAAAAACAAACTACTGACAAAAAAAAAGAAAAAGGAACAAAAATAGTGGTGCATACCCTCTCTGAAACAAACTTTTTGTAGAGTGATGTATTGAACTTACTTGATTTCTCAAAAATAGTAAGACTTCTAAGGGTGTGAATACAGCAGAGATTGTAGACACAAAAGAGATCCTTTCCCTCCAAAACCCAAATCCAAAATAACCAAAGGCTAAACAAAGCACAGGGAGGAGTCTTCATGACATGAAGCGGAAATTGCTACTCTATGTATGGTAGCCTTCCAGTCCATATGGCACTTTTTCCTGTTAAAAATTGAAAAAGTAGGTTTCATGCTCTAAAAATTACCTGCACAATACATTTGAGTAAAAATTACATTTGAAAAAATATTTGAGTTGATTTTCTGTTTCCTTGCATTAAAAGAACTACTGCTGTCTTTCATAAATTCACCTAAAAATATTATCCAAACGATCCGCTTGGGTAAAATCAACTTGAAATATATGTTGATCACCTGTGTTGAAGAAATGCTGATTTCAATGGGAAGATACAGCTTGCATTTGTGCCGATGAGCTTGTTTCAGTGTTTCTCGCATTACAATTTTTCCTGAACAGGATTTTTGTTACATGTTGTCATGCAATGGTGAAATCTACACATAAGTTTTCATTATGCAAATTTACCAAAATCACATTAATTACAACAGTATAATTAAAATGTTGCCCAGGACTAACAGATATTAGTGGAATCAAATTTCTACTGCCAAATCTGACTAGTGCTCAATTATTCTATTAAATTGATAATGTTGATTATATTTTTCTTAGTATTCAGTGCTTATTTTGAGACAGTCATTGCAGGTGGGGCCCACTGGCACTCATTTTTGGGAGCCAACACTTATTTTTCCTAATCAGACTTTGACCCAGAGCGAGACAGAGAAAAACAAATGGGGAAAAGAAGGAGAATGGAAAGATAGAAAAAACGTGACAAGGAAAGAAAGCACGGATGAAAAAGAAGTGGGGTAAATGGCCAGGTAGTGTCTGGTGGTGAATGAAAGAGGCATGTGGTGGAACAAAGTCTATGCAGCCCTGGTTTCAGCACACCTGACATTTAATAATGCCAGCCTCAGGTTTCTGAGCAAAACTTTGGGCCCGGCACTTTTTCTTTTACAAATTAAGTACTATCTGTAAATGTCAGTGCATCAACATTGATACTCTCATTTTGAGTAGTCTAAAAATTCATAAAAATTCTCTCTATTTTTAAAAATTGTTGTTGTGTCTCTTTATTTGTGTGTGGCTTTCTTATTCTGTTGTTTGGTGCTGTTAAATGCTTTACACTAAGTTCCTTTGCCAAGCCTTACTGCTTGCAGCCAGAGCTACCTTGGGTTGAGCTATGGTCAGGTAAATGAGACTGACTGGACCACGGATGGTATTTGCTTGTGTACTCCACGATAAGGCCCCACAGACATATTATATAGTACGCCCAACTCCTCACACTATCATTTTCTGGAGTATGAAATGTCCGATGGAAGGTGTGATTCCTCCTTTTCAAATCCAGTACATGCTCTAGAGAGGTAGAACTCAGATTCCCTGGTGTAATTACTAGTAGCTCCATCATATCACTCCCCGCCCTCTCCCAACCTGGCCTAAATCAGACCTGGAACCTGATCTCATGATTGCGTTGAACCCTGGTCAGCCCGCTGGCATCTCCTGAACTTAAATTAGGCTACCATCCTTTAATGATAATATGGAGTCAATTCTCTCCAGGGGCTAGAGAAATCTTACAATGGAGGTACACCAGGAATACTAAGTCCCAACTTTCCAGAAAGACTCCTCACTCAAACCTCCATACCGGGTGCAAGGTATCAGGGATATCAGCACAGTCTCCATAATCCTGTTTTTTTTGCCTCCCAGCCATTTCTCTACACATGGACTTCCAAAACAACATCCATCGTACTCTGCTTTCCAGCCACTCCAACACTTACCTAGGCAGCTCCGTCAGCACAGAAAGATAACTACCTTCCAGACCTGATGAGGGTGACTTAGTCAGCCAAAGGGGGGTAAAGAGGCACTCACCAACTCCTGGTGCTTCTCCCCAACCACTGTGCCTCCCACAGGGTAAGTGCCAGTCAACCTGTTCGTCAAGTATTCGAATATGGCAGAAGGGAGGGAGGGTAGCCAGCACTACCAGAAGTCCCTTGGTCAAACACTCCTGTTACTGCAACCTCTCCAGATTCTCTACCTCTATGAGCGCCAATCCCACCAGAGTCATTAGTAGGAGAGACAGCATAATGAGAGGTAGATTCTGTGACAGCAGAGGAGGCTTCACCTAGGTTCCAGTATGGGAGATGCCGCTGTGAAGCTATGAGAAAGATCTCCGACAGCTCCACATGTCAAATCACCGTAGTCGTAGTGACCGACCTGGAACCTGAATCCCCCGCAGGGTGCCTCCATGCCCATGGGCTCAGCCTTTGATACATCTGCAGCAAAAGTGAAGGTAGGTGTAGGGAGGGTGAGCGGTGCTTGGAGCCATGGCTAGCAGCCGTCCTGCAACTTTGCTCCAACCGCCATGTTGGATCTTCAGAGTCATCAGAAATAGTGATTAAAAGACATTTCCAAAAATGTTCAATTATAAGTCATTTGTATTACATACATTCTTTAATTTAGCTAACTGCACGCTAATTACCCATTAGTACCCATTAAACTTCCCATCCATGAACCTTTAAAACTCCAAGCTACCCTTTTATTCTACCCACACACAATTAGATGCTGGTACATGTTTAAGTTTTTTGATCTTCCATGTTCGTTATAAGATGATGTTGCCATGGCGCAAGGAGGCATCTCAGAAAGGGGCATCGGGTGCAGAGAACTAGGAAAACAGATGGTTCTGCTCTGCAGAATGTTATGTTATGTTTTTTGGGGGTTTTTTAAAGTTAATTTTATTGGCATTTAAACTTCATAAAGACAATGTTAGAGGCATATATATAGACAACAGTGAAGTCCCCTATTCCCCATCATTCTTCACTGTATCAAGTCAGTGCCAACAAATTCACATTGCGCTGTCTTATTCAGACAAGGTGCAAACTCCAAGCAGGGGGATCCCTCCCGTCGATCCATACCTCCCCCACTGGAGTCTTGTGCGTCCTGCATACATTCCCCTAAAATGTATAAACATTATGCTAATCCAAACTTAGGTTTCCCCTTCCTTTCCCCTCTCCCCCCTCCCTTCCCTTCCCAACTATAGTCCCGGTTGTCATGGGTTTTTATCTGGTGGCCTTTACAACTCCTGTATTCCAGGCTTATATCACACTGTACTCTCATCTTAACGTTCTCTGTGTGGTGTAGCTCCTGTCGTACTTGTGGGTTCCTGAGTCCCCGTGTCCTGTTCCCCCTTAAGGTCTTGTAACATCTGATACCATGCCTGGAGGTCGGCTTCTAGTTTTTCATCTTTTCGAACCATCATCATTCGTACCCTTTCCGCTGTGGCCCATTCACATATATTTTTCAGCCATTCTTCTACCCTTGGAGGTCTCGGACGTAGCCATACTATTACGATTCGCCTCTTTGGTAATACCAATCCCAGGGAGATAAAACGTCTACTTAATCTTTTTTTCTTGGGAGTGGACAGCAGGCCAAGGAGGACTTGTCTGATCTCTTTAGGGATCACCCTGTGGCTCTCTGAAGGTGTGCCAACACCGCGTCCCAGTAGGGGTCCAGCTTAGGGCATACCCAAATCATATGGAGGAAATCTGCCACTTGTGATCTACATCTGGTGCACTCATCCCCCTGGTTCGGGTAAATACTGTGCAACCTGTTCGGGGTGAGGTACACTTGGTGAGTTATATTATATTGCAGAAGCTTGAATCTTGCATTAGAGCTAACTGATCTCACTCCCTCATGCACCCTCTCCCATTCTCTGTCTGTAAGCGGCTCCTCCAGCACTTCATCCCATTTTTTCTTCACTGGTAGAGTCCCGTGTGCTAGATCATCCCTCAAGGCTCGGTATAGGTAGGAAATGAATCGCCTCCCCCTGCCATATACAACATTACTTTCAGTATATTAGTACTGGGGTGTTCCTTCGGAAACTCCAGCCAGATTTCTCAAGCGACCTTGGATATTTTCCCATATTGGAAAAATTGTCCCGCCCCCAAGTCGAAGAACTCTATAGCTTTTGCGCGTGTTATGAAACCCCCTTCTGTGCATAGATCCCCTATTGTTTGACATCCTCCTTCCTCCCACCTACGTACGGACATCGCATCCGCTATACGGGCAAACGGTCACATCAACCAAAGGGACAGGTCCGGAGCATATGGAGCAAGTTGAACCCCTCTTCGTACCTTCCGTTCCCATATCCCGGCTACATGCCGCAGAATGTATGAAGCTTTGACAGGGCTCCCCCCAAGCATCAGCAGTTCCGGTAATGTATATCTGGTGTGTGTACCCGCCATTAGTTCATCCTCCCATGTACTATCTGGGTCCAGCCAGTGCAATGCATGCTGATGCTGGGATGCCATAAAATACAACTCCAGGCATGGGACCTCCAGACCCCCTTGTTACCATGGTCGTGTAATGTCCACAGACTTAACCACCTTCACCCGCTATCCCACAAAAGATCCACGAGGAGTTGGTCTAACATTCGGAAGTAGCTCCGAGGGATAATATAAAATGAGTGTTGTAACGCGTACAACCACCTGGGCACAATAATCATTTTTACAACCACTATTCGACCCATGAGTGACAATGGTAATTCTCGCCAGAACCTTATGGACACCTTCAGTCCCTCTATTATCCTGCCAATATTAAGGTCCAGGAACCTAGTAGGAGTGTATGCCAACCTCATGCCCAGATATTTCGTTCCCTCCCCGCCCCAAGGCAATACCTCCCCGGCTTCATCAGGCAGTGGTCCTTCTGCCAATCTCCCAATGGGGATGAGTTTGGACTTCCCCGTATTGATGCGGAGTCCCGAGGCCTCCTCAAATCTGTGCAGTCCGCTGGCCGATGTAAGTAGACCAGGGTATCATCGGCTTATAAGGATACCACATGGGTGGTCTCTCCCACCTTGATCCCCCACTCATCTAGCCCACTCCGCAATGCTGCCCCCAGTGGCTCCATCCCCAGCGCGAATAGCAGCGGGGAGAGCGGGCATCTCTGCCGCGTGCCATGGTGCAGTTCAAATTGCTTGTATACTTGGTTCCCTAGTCTGATTCGCGCCACGGGAAGGTGTACAACAGCCTGACCCATTTAAGAAAATCCTCTTTGGCCCCCACTTTCCGCAAGACCGACCATAGGTAGTGCCACTCCACCGAGTCAAATGCCTGTTCCATGTCTAGTAGTGCCATGGCATAATCGTCAGACATCAGGCATGGGGTGTGCCAGATGTGCACCGACCTCCTAAGATTGTGGGCGGTACTATGTTTAGTGATGAACCCCGCCTGATCCGGGTGAATAACCCGGGGAATCCCAGGGAGAAGCTGCGCCGCCATAATACCACTGAGGAGTTTTATGTCTATATTTAATAAAAAATTGGTCTATAGGAGCCTGCAAGCAAAGGCTCCTTGTCTGATTTAGGTATCATTACAATTAATGCTTCTCTCATGTTGGGTGGGAGTTCTCCCCGTTCCAGTGCCTCATTGTACACCTCCACTAAATGATCCACTAATTGACAGCGTACCTTTGATATAATTCTGCCAGCAGGCCATCGGCCCCCGGACTTTTAGCAGTGTTCAATTGTTGAATAGCCGATAAAACCTCTTCCTTCCATATGGGGGCGTTTAGATCCTCTGCCATCTCCTCTTCAAATCGAGGGAGTTCAATCAAGTCCATGAATGCTCAGATTGTCTCCAGCGGGGCGGAGGGCGGCCTCTCATATATTCGCTCAAGATGCTTGGCCAGAGTGTCTGCGATTGCAGTTTGTGAGAAAACCATGGTACCATCACGTCTCCAGAGTTGCACTATTGGCACGGCCTGGGTCTCTTGCTTAATTAATCAAGACCGTAGGGCTCTTGTCCTATCCTCCTCTCCATGCAGTCTTTGTCTGTATGTGGTATGCACATGTTTTTCTAATCTCTGCATTGCAGTCAATAGCTTCATCGCTGATCGCCACTACTCCAACCTCTGAGGAGCTCCTGGGAGGGCTCCCTCTATTTCCCTCTATCTCCGCCATCGCCGCTTCCTGTTTAACTATGTCTGCTTCTAGCTGTTTGCGCACCCCATATGTTGTTTTGATACACTGCCCTCTTCTGACCACTTTCATGGCTACCCACTCCATAGCACGTGTCGAGGTTGTCTCCCAATTTGTTTCAAAATAGCGTTCGAGAGCCGTCAGCACTGCCGATGCAAATGGGATGTTATGTTAATGCCACTTTATTGAATGCACACAAACCATTGGTTCCTTGGTACAAATTGAACATGCAATTAGGGATTGTTGGCTTGTCTAAAGGTAATCAAGTCCGTATCATCTTGAAGCAAAACTGGGAGAGTGCTGCAGAGTTTGGGGGGACACTTTGCAAAACTCCTTCTCCTCCTTTAACATTAGCAAATTTCAGTCTATATACAGAAGGTGAGCAAATAAAGAGTGTAAGATGTCGATGTGAGCATATCTCCACACTTGCTAAGAAGGAATGCTGGTGTCAAACAGTGAAGTGCCTTAAAGAAAAGAAATACGATTTTGAATTGAACTCTGCAATTTACAGGTACCAAATTGAGTTGTTTCGACAATGGTGTTGCTTGTGTTATTATAGGCATGCTAGTAATCAAGCTGAACCCCCTGGAGTCGGTGTAAAAGAAAGTTGGGTAAGGCCCAGTGCAATGAGCTTGCATTGCCCAATCTGGAGCTGGTCACAATAACTAACACTGATTTTAGCCTGGCTGATGTTCGAACATGAGATATTTTCCGAAGTAATGGAAAAGTACACCTAATAGCTACTGATACAATGTGTAATTTCAAGGTTAAGCTGGTATCTATATTAACACACAGGGGCAGATTTACAAGCCCCTTGCGACACTTTTGTGCCACCGTTGCATCACTTTTGTGACGCAGCGGCGGCGTAACCATTCGGCCAATTTACAACGTGACGCATCTAGGGAGATGCGTCACGTTGTAAAGCCTTGTGTCACATTATACCTGCGTCAGGTATAATGTATGCAGGGTGGGCATTCCCACGCAGGAAAGTCTCATAAAAGTGATGCAGTGAAATCTACAAGATTTCACTGCGCCACTTCTAGGACGCCACGGCATCAAAACCTTACGCCTGCTTGAAGCAGGCGTAAGGGGTTACGCAGTACAATAATTATAGGCCTCAACATGCATTGCTGGAGTTGCGTCATGCTTGCAACACGACTCCAGCAATGCGTGAGTTTTGAGCAAACAGATGCGTCAGAATTTCTGACACATCTGTCAATCCTTGCGCCATGGTGCGCTGTATTGTAAATACGGCGCATCCATGGTGGTGCAAGCGTATTGCAGGCTGGTGCAGGGAAACAGACACATCTCTACAGATGCCTCAGTTTCTTGTAAATCTGCCCCACAGTCTTTATGATAATACCTCCGCGATGGGTAAAGAAAACACCATTTCAGAAGGCCACATAAATCTAACCAAGTGTCACTATGTTGTGCATAACAATTATGTCTGTTCTATCAGAGTGCCATTTTAATCGATTGCTACCCATCCAATTCGAGATAAATTACCCTATATCCTGAAATGCAGATTGGGAAGACAAGTCATCTTCAAGATACACAAGAATCTGCAAATCATCTGCATACATATACAGTTTGCAGAGTTTAAATGTTAGCTCCAAGTGTTCTTACATAAATATTAAAAAATATGGGTTTACAAGGATGATTCTTGAAGTTCTCCGAAAGGAAAACAGACCAGACAATTTTAGATGACACTTGCACCTTTTGCGATCCACCTGAAGATTTCGTACATTTTTAAAGCCAATCCCTTCAGTCCGGCTGCCTGAACAACGTTCAACAAGACATTATAGTCCACCGTTAAATGCTATATGCTATATGTGAGTTAGCATCTTCAGTACTTTGCTGCATAGATTTTGAGACTGTCAAAGACATTAATCCAACTTCAAAATTGTAGTGTCAGTGAGTATAGCACTTAAATTAAGTCAAGGGAAGAATCCTTAACTGTGCAGCTCGCAGAGGCCTTTTCACCATTAAAATTGGATGGCAAGATTTTTTTGAACATACTTGTATCTGTTGAATAGTATGTTTATTCTACAGGGGAGGTTATTTTAGCCCAACATATTTTGGCTGCTGTCAGTTCAGCAGCGTTCATAAATTACTTTATTTCAGTCTCTTAAACAGTACAAACTACACTTTGTACAGTAGAAACAACAACATACAAGTTCAAACTTAAAATCATTTATAGCAAATAAATATATTGCTAATGCGCAAGCTACATCTAAAATGTAATTAAAAGTAAACATTTCACTGCCAAGATCCTACATCTTTTCGCATAGTTTAAAAAATGTGGTCCTAAAAACCAACGTCTTAAAGATAAATAATATCAGCAACCTGTAACCAGATGAACAGGTGCACTTTGCTGCGCCAAGCCACAACTGCAGTTCCCATGATGATTCTTAAGACTCTATACCTAAAGGATGGGCATGCAGAGGTGTAGCCCTATTCTAAATTTTAGGAATATGCAACGCATAGACAAGTTAGGTGGGTAGCATAAATATGTGAATGTGATATGCTTCTCCCAAGACTCTCTTAATTATGTCATTGAAATCTTTGAAGTGTTGCTGTGGTAATTTATGTTGCAGAGAACACAATAACTCACCTTGGGATAATAGCAGATGCAATTAAAATGTTCATAAGAGGGTGGAATATCTTTGAGCAATGTAAAACTTGCTTTATTAGCTGAAATAAGGAAGTCACAGAGTAGATATTATACCACTTTGTCATTAGTATTAACCATCCAATCTTGGCAGTATGAAATAGATATGTCTTGTGCCTCACGCACTGAGTGAGTTCTACTTGGAGCCATTCCAAAATATTGTTAGAACATAGAGATATATTTAGCCATTCCAGTACCAAAGCATTGAGGAACATGCCACCATATATATTCATTTGTGATCTGATGTTGCTTAACTATCATTTAAGTCTGGCTCTTCACACATTCCTGTTTTTCGCAAAAATATTTAAAATTATCTCCACCAACATTGTAGAGGTGTGAAAACTTTCCAAATGTGGCACTTGACAATTTTATGAAGTACATTCTTACAACTACACTGACTTCTTGAACTCACTGAAAAAAACAAAGGTTACAGGTACATTATAGTTAGGAAATGGAATAAAAAAACTGATAAATTCACACCGAAAAATAAAGGTTACAGGGACGTTATAGTTAGGAAATGGAATAAAAAAAACGGAGAAATTCACAGAGAAAAACAAAGGTTACAGAGACATTATAGTTAGGCAAACATTTCACTCATACAAAGCCAGCGAAAATTCAGACGTTATAGTTAGTGAGCTAACTAAAACCCACGCCCCCACAATGCACTGCTTATGACCTCACATATTACATCTTTCATGAAATGGTCAGTGACATCACTGGTGACACCTGCTGATGACACCTCAAATGGCATCACTGAAGACATCATCCACAGTTGGGGACCGTGGGGGAGCCAGAAGGCCCCGTGGTCCTGGCTGGTTTCCCGCCTCCTGAGGGAGCCGGCATTGCTTTTTACACACAGGGAGCTGCTGATATGCAGCTCCCTGTGTATAAAAAGAAAAGTGTGCTCTGCTTTGAACAAGTGAGAGCAAAATGTTCTTGCTTACTCAAAGCAGTCCACTGTTTGCTAAGGCATGGCGGGAGCAGTGCTCCCACCATGCCATAGCAAACTGCAATGTCCTGGGTGGGCACCCCGGGACATTACTGGAGCCTGCCCTGGGGGGCAGTCCCCAGGGCCATGTATGGTTCCAGGAGGGGGGCCCCTCTCCTGCCTTGATTAGGGGCCTGCCCCAGGGAGGTGGCAGTCCCCGGGGGCCGAGAACGGCTGGTGAGGGGGCCTCGCGGCCCCCCTCCCATTTCTTTAAAATATAGTTTGGCCCCAGAGAGGTGGCGGTCCCCGGAGCTGGGGGTATCCATGAGGCCCTCCACATGAATATTTAAAAGCCTCCGGGGGTGGCCTTTATTTAACAAAGCGCGGGAGACCGCGCTTCATTTTTTAAAACATTTCGCTGTGAGTTGCAGATCCAATGCGACTCCTGCTGAAATTGTTTCAAAAAAATGCTTTTATGGCCTGGGGGTTCCCTAAGAGGCCAAGGGGGTTAGGGGGTTTCTACCAGTCTCTGCTCCTTCAGGTAAGCGCGGTGGGGTGGGGTGGGGGGAAGTCAACAGACAACCGAATAGGATTTATTTATTTTTCCTATTCCATCGTCTGTCAACTTCCCACCCCACGCCCCTCTCCTGCCCCACTGCCCCACCACCTCACCACGCTTAGCTGCAGGAGCCGAGATTGGTTTCTACCCTGCACCCTTAAATTTCTTTTTACATTTTACATTTTTTCTTGTGACTCAGTTCACAGGATGGCTGCCAACACTTCCTGGTTTGAAGTGTTGTTAGCCAATCAGATCTCAGCCACAAGATCAGGAGGGATTGTGGATCCTTCGTATCCCTAGATATACAACTGGGAATTTCTTTAAATTTCTCCACAACTACTGAACGGATTTACGCCATTTAACAAAAAGGTCACTTTCTGGATCAAGAGCTACCTTTCTGCCAAATTTGGTGTAATTCCGTTCAGCAGTTCAGGCTGTAGCCATGTCTACATTTTCCTATGGGAATTACCATGGATAAAAAGCATTTTGAGACCCCCCTTTTCTCAGCCCCCACTTGACGGATCACCCCGAAGTTTTTAAGACAGCAGCTGAAATGAGCGTCAAACTAGTTTAAAAAATGTTATGAAGATTTGCCAAATGACGCCAAAGTTATTGGCAAATGAAAAAACGCTCTACCTATGGAAACTAGGTCCTAACTATAACTATCTACTGGCTATAGGTAGGTATATGACCTACTGGCGGTCGCTAGTAGGTAGTTATAGTTAGAACCTAGTTTAAATAGGAAAAGCATTTTTTGATTTGCTAATAACTTTGGCGTCGTTTGACAAATCTTCCTGAAAGTCTTCAAACAAAAAGTCTATCCAGGTCATCTCCTATCCTGAAAGTTTGGGGGTGATTCGTCAAGCGGGGGCTGAGAAAAAAGGGGGGTCCCAAAACTCGTTTTCTCAATGTTAATTTCCATAGGAAATTTTGCGACGAGCTACAGCCCGAACTGCTGAACGGAATTACCCCAAATTTGGCAAATAGGTAGAGCTTGGTTCAGAAAGCGACCTTTTTTTTAAATGGTGTAAATCCGTTCAGTAGTTTTTGAGAAATTCAAAAAATAAGAGTCAAAAAATCAATTTCCGATAGGAGAATTTGTGCAAGGCTACAGCCGAAACTACTGAACGGAATTACTCCAAATTCGGCAGAAAGGTAGTGCTTGGGTCAGAAAGCGAACTGTTTAAAAATGGTGTAAATCCGTTCAGTAGTTTCTGAGAAATTAGAAAAATAAAAGTTTCAATATCTGGGCGGAGCCTAAGTCGCGTGCGCGAGCTTCACTGTGATTGGCTGCTAGTAGTCCAAACCAGGAAGTGTTGGCAGCCATCTTGTGGCTCGGTAGAAGCGAGTCACCCAAAAACGGAGAAACAAAGGTATAAAACAAGAGAAGGGGGCAGGGTAGAAAAACCCTGACCCCCTAGGCCTGCTCAGGGGGTCCCAGAAGGACCCCCCAGGGCCCAAAAAGCATTAAAAAAAAAATACCAAATCGGCAAAAATTCGCGCTGGGGTCGCGGGTTCTCGCATTTCATTTTAATGAGGCCCTTGGGTGGGCTAGGTTCCGGAGGTATTTCTTAAAAAATAATAGCAGGGGCTCGCAGGGGTTGCGGGGGTGCGCTGGGGTCCGCGCAGCCCCGGGGCTTCACTCATGTTTGGAGGGGGGTTGCGTGGCCCCCCTTCTGGAGCCTTCTATGTGCTTGTAACTTTGGCGTCGTTTGACGAATCTTTATGAAATTATCGAAAAAGTTTCTCTTTTTTTGATTAGCTCTTATATTGAAAGTTTGGGGGTGAATGGTGTAGGAGGGGCTGAGAAAAAAGAGGGTCCTAAAACGTGTTTTCTGCATGCAATTTCCATATGAAACTTTACAGAAGACTACAGGTGAAACTGCTGAACAGAATTACGCCAAATTTGGCAGGGAGAAAGGTGATGGTCCAGAAAGCACGCTTTTGTTTAAATGGTGTAAATCCGTTCAGTAGTTTTTGAGAAATACCAAATTTTACAGATATCAATATTTGAGAATTCTGACATGTGATTGGCTGAGAGGTTACAAGCACCAGCTTGCGGCTTATTGGCTGTGAATGGTTGAAACCAGGAAGTGTTGCCAGCCATTTTGTGATTTACTCCGTCAGCTCGCATCTCTCCGTGTAGAAGCCATTGGGGTCGTAGTTTTACCTCTGCGAGGCAACACTGGCATCTGTGTCTGTGTGAGATATGCCTTTCACGCTGCCTCTCTTCATATCACCAGGTCGCGGCTATGCCTTTAGATGGCCGTCCGTCGGCTCGGAGCTCTGTGAGTCAGTCTGTCGGTACGATCCCCTACACTTCCCAAAGACTACCCAAACACCACTGCACTGTCGTAAACTCTAAAACACTACCCCCAGCATGATCCCCTATACTACCCAAACACCACTGCACTACCCTAAACTCTAAATCTACCCCCAGCACGACCCCCTACCCAAACACCACTGCACTACCCTAAACCCTACTACCCCCAGCACAACCCCCTACACTACCCAAACACCACTGCAGTGTCGTAAACCCTAAAACACTACCCCTAGCAGGACCCCCTACACTACGCAAACACCACTGCAGTACCCTAAATCCTAAAACACTATCCCCAGCACGATCCCCTACACTTCCCAAACACCACTAGACTACCCTAAACCCTAAAACACTACCCCCAACATGACCCCCCTACACTACACAAACACCACTGCAGTACCATAAACATTAAACACTACTCCGAGGACGAACCCCTACACTACACAAACACCACTGCACTACCCTAAACCCTAAAACACGACTCCCAGCATGACCCCTTACACTACCCAAACACCACAGCATTTTCGTAAACTCTAAAACACTACCTCCAGCACGATTCTTACACTACCCAAACACCACTGCACTACCTTAAACCCTAAAACGCTACCCCCAGCATGAACCCCCAAACAGTACACAAACACCACTGCACTACTCTAAATCCTAAAACAGTACTCGCTGCATGACTTCCCACACTACACAAACACCCCTGTGCTACCCTAAATCCTAAAACACTACTCTCAGCCCGGCCCCCCTACACTACACAAACACCACTGCACTGCCGTAAACCCTAAAACACTACTCCCAGCATGACCCCCTACACTACCCAAACACCACTGCACTGCCATAAACCCTAAAACACTACTCCAGCACGATTCTTACACTACTCAAACACCACTGCACTACCTTAAACCCTAAAACGCTACCTCCAGCACGAACCCCCTACAGTACACAAACACCACTGTACTATCCTAAAGCATAAAACAGTACCAGTCCGTCAGTTCGCAGGTCTGCGTCTGCCGTCGTGTCCCTAGCTGTACATGTGCGAGCCAGTCCATTAGGTGATACGTGTGTCTCTGCTAGCAGGGCCGCTGGCCCGTTGGTGTCCCCTTGCGAGTTAGACCCGAGCTCTCCCTCTGCAAGCCAGCACGCTGGTGTGCGTTTGCGAGCCGACGGCCTGTAGCTCTCCCTGTGCGAGCCGAGCCGACGGGCTGCAGCTCTCCCTCTGCGAGCCTGCCCGACGGCCCGCAGGTCTCCCTGTGCTAGCCGGATTGCAGCTGTCACTCTGCAAACTGATATTGGGAATATAAGGCGGCTCTAAAAAGAGCCCTTGTGTTTATTAGTTGGAGCTACATAGAAGTGCGGATGCACAGCTTCAGGTTATTCAGAAAAACTCGATTTCCCTGATCTGTGAAGTGTACTCCATCACTTCTGTAGATATCAGCCATATCAAAACGTATGTTGTTGTTGTAGATCGACCCCATTCTATGGTCTCTGAGGTATGCAGACACAGCTTTGTTGACATTCTTCCTAGATTTTTCAATCTGAGGACAAAATTGGTTTGACCATTTCCACTTCTGTCTTTGGCATATATTGGAATATACAAAGACAGTTTGAGGCAAAAGCAACATCAATTGTCGAAAGGTGTCTTTCATTAGCATTTCCAAACCTACACCAGTCAATGTGCCTAGGTCGTTTCCACCACAGTGCACAATCATGAGGTCAGGGTGTTGAAGATGCAAACAGGTTTTAACCAAAGGCAACAATTGGTGCCACTTCAATCCTCTCTGTCCAAACCATTTAATGTCCACATTTTGTAAACCTAGGTCTAAGTCAATACGTCTCTGTTCTGCATACCTCTTGCACCAGAAAACATAGCTATGTCCTACGATCCACACTAGCATTTTGAAGGTATGGCTGGGAAGTATGGATAGATGTCTGTAGCTCATGCAGTCCGTTCGTAGAATAAGAGATATGTTTAAAGGTGGGGGACTACTTTTTTTCTCATTCAAAACAATAACTGATTGGGAGATGAAAAGCATTGTTTTTTAAAAGTAGGGTGCACATTCGTTTTGTGGAAAAGCATCTTTGTGATTGGTTAAGAAAAAGCAGTTTAAACGTGGAGTACATATGATAGGATAAAATTTGGTCAACTCAACCACACCTGCTACTTGCATTTGGAAGGCACTGTTCAAACTTAAAACAATCGTGAACTTTTAACCTGCAAGTGCCGTTAAATGTTCGAGAAAATGTAACACAAAAATATCGTTAGGTTTAAAAAAATTGATGAACTTTTAACCTGCACGTGTTGTAGAATGTTCTTGAAAGTGTGTTGATAGAATACGTTGCACTTCTGACTTCTATGTGTCCTTGAATATTAAAAAAACTGTTTATATGGAAAATTCAAAAATAACCAATAGAGAGAAATTTTGCAATCTAAAAGAATCAAGGAACTATTCTAATTTGTTCTTTACATGTATTTATGAGTGGAGTAACAAAATTACAGACGCAACAGCACCAGGAAGAGGAACAAGCAGGGAGTGGGGGGACGGGGGGAGATGGGCACAATGGCACACATGCACAATTAAGTACAGCACAACTACAGAGAAACCATGGCTAAAATGAAACACACCAACAAGGAGCACAAGTCACACAACCCGCCAACATCACACCACTGAACATGCACAGAAGTGAAAACCACACTGCCTGAAAGGGAGAAGGGTGAACAATACCTCACATGAAGGGACATCTCACACAGAATGCAGCACACACACATAGGAAGCAGAGCACACCAACATCCAACACAATGATGTCCAAACACAAACATTCGCACAATCGAACACAGGACACAAATGCACTCGCCTGTGGCGGATAAATGTCCAAAAGCGTCAGTACGAAACAGGCACATGAGAACGCATAAGTACAAACCCACAGTCCGGATGGGGTAGCAATTCACGTATGGCAGGCAGCCAGAGAGTCCGTGACACACACATTGGCATACACATGAAGACACAACACATTTGGAGACAAGTGAAAATGTGGACATTTTATTTAAAAAAGTGCGTGTCAGTACGGCCAAGAGTAGTGCCACGATATGCAGACAAATGCAGCAGCATGCCTGAATAAGGAACGTAGGAAAATGTCCATGTTCACCTCGGGGTAGTCCATCACCAACACACGTCAGTGTCAAGCAGCGTTGGTTGTCCGCGCCTCGGACATGAGTCGACACCAATGCAGCCATGTCCACTGTCGTCTTGGGACATGTGAACAGATGCACAACGTGCAATGATGCGGCGGGACACGTGCAATGTGGCACATCGAGTCGTGGTTGCAGGTACCTTGTCACTCGTCCATGAACGCGAGTGCAGCTGCGTAAGCCACTATCTCTAATGAGTGATGGTTGGCCACAATATTTGACATGTCGTCGACGTAATCCATCAGCTGACCGGGACAGATGTGCTGACTCCAACCACTGTACCCAATGTGCACCAAAGCAGAATCGGGAAGTGGGTCAATTTGCTCACTGCATACTCCGACACGTGCAATCTCCCAGGCCCAGTTCCCAACATGCATGCCAAACATCCATGCATGCCATAAACGGGCATCACCATGACACTCCTGGTCGTGGGCCAACAGGGGGCGCACACACTCGTTGTAATCCATGTCAGCTACGCACATGTTGGAGAGGCACACGTCCATGCACCACTCGGATAGGCACGTGCGACATTGCAATACAGGTTGAACGCAGGTGACGTCCGCAATGCGGAAGCTCAGCCGGTAAGTGATCCGCAGCACTGCCAAAGGCAGTGCACCCAGGACATGCAGCAGACGTGCAAGGTATAGGTGGACGTGAATGGAGTCGACCATGTGTTCGGGATGCCCTGCCATTGCGTCAGTGGCTCTGCTTGTAGCTGCACTGGCTTGCCGTGTGCCAGTCTTGTGGATGAAATGGCACAGCTTGGTGCAATGAGCCGGGTCTGTGTGCAATGGGTGCAGGGCAGGGGTGTGGTGGGAGTACGTGTGAAGGCCATTTCACGCACGCTAACTATGATGAAGGACTATTGAGTGTGGGATGTGTACTCGTTGTTCTCAAATCAGGCAGTGCGTAGTGTGGGAGACGGATGCAAATATTATCGTATCTGTCAGGGGGGGCTGGGCACTTGCAAATTCCTTCTTGGAGCAGCAGATGTGTTAGCGCAAGATAGCTCAGACAAAGAACCTTTCATCCCTACAGTAACTTCTCCAGCTGCATTCAGACAGGATGTGTACAAAGGCCGGTCGTGGGTGTTGTGGGATGTCTGCAACCCTGGTCATCATGGATGAGATGCCCAGCACGTGGCACATGGGCGGGTTCACTGTGTGTTACGTTGCCAAACAGCTGCTCCTCCCTCGCACGAGCCCCCACACTTTTGTGCGCTGTGCTGTTGTATCCCGTGCACTCCTATGGCACACCATTGTAATGCCTATTTGCCCATGTCCTGCGGCATTCCAATCACACCGTGACACTGCCGTTTGGAGGTGATGCATGCCACTTTACAACATTGACTGGTGCAGCCCTTGTGGCGGCCACACCAGAACACAGAGACACACTTACCGCACTTCTTGCACACGGACATGTCCGAGACACCCCGTTCCCCTTGCCGGATAGGCACACCCCTGCGCTGACCTGTGTACACCGGACCAGCACAGGCCGCTTGTGCATGCAGGAGGATGCGTGCGTAGCGACATGTCCAGGCTCACTGCCAACGCTGAGGTGACATGGTAATGTCCGCTGAAGACAGCACACTGTGATGTTGCAGGGCCCGTGCCCATCATACTAACACAATGACCACACGGACACACTTGCTCAGATGCGGGTTCGGGGCGTTGGCGGTCCTGGGGTTGTTGCGATGAGTGTTGTGGCCCTCATGGGTATCCGTGTATCATGCTCATTGACTCTATGGCACCTGTGGGTGTTCCGGTGTGGCTCTTGGTTGTGTTCCCTTTCATGCTGCAGGTAGTCGTCCTGCTTAACACCAGCAGAAAGCAGGTGTAAAATCCCTGGTGCTAACGCGGCTTATCGCCGGAATTTGTTTTGCATCGCAGTTTTTGCCTTTCGTTGTGAAAGTTGTGATGTGGTTTTTTCGTGTACAGAAAAATAAATGAACTGGGCAGTGTATCCCGTCAAGATTCAGCACATGACCCACTATTCCCAATTAATATAAATACAATGAGATTTCTTCATTGATTTTGTGTGTACACTGTAAATGCACCCACTACCACAGTGCAATTCAATACAGGATTTTAGTATTTAGAATAAATCGCAAAGGTGCACCTCGTGTGTTTTTGCACGGGAACGCCTACTCTGCATCTCATTATCAGCACTTTAATGCAACTAAAGTTGAGATAAATCTAACACACTATTCAGAAGCTGGTGCAAACTGCAGACATCACCAGTATTCCAGCGATAACCGCCCCAAAATTTAACACCATGGTGGACACCACCAAATAACAGTAATAAGAACGAGAAAGAGTCACACAGCACTTAAGTAACAACCAAAAACTTTATTGACATTTTTTTTTCTTTTTTTTTCCAAACTTTAATTTTCCGTTTACGTACATATAGAGGATAAATTAAATTTAACAAACTTAACACAAAACAACAAGGTGGAAGACTCCTGTCGGGTCCATGAATGTTGACGCACAGCCTGGAAAATAAAGCACAAAATAAGGACGTGTGTAATGCACATATCAAAGGAGTGAGACACAGAGAAAGAGAGAAGGAAAAAAAAGCCAGAGAGAAAAAGAGAGGGAAGGAAAAAAAGGGAGTGAGAAAGGGAGAAGGGAGAGAGAGTGAGAGAGATAAAAGGAAAGGAAGGAAGAGAGTGAGAGAGAGAGTGAAGAGAGGGAAGTGAGAGAGAGAGAGAGAGACATTGCCGCCCCTGCGCATCCATGACCAAATAATTACCTGCTGCCACCGGAGTGTCTACCAGTGGGCACTCCACGTGCCCGTGAAAGCTCCAGGGCCCGTTCCCGCCACCATGGCTTGGTGCACATTATCTGGACCCGCTCCACAGCCCAGCAGATCCCACACATGTCGCTGAGTCCTGAGTCATCAATGGCGGAGACCACATCAGCTTTTGGTGCCGCTAACCCTGTGCAACGCAAGTCAGCGCCACGTGGTGGTAGGCCGCTGACGGCCATACAACTTAGGGTGCGACTAACCCTGTGCAACTCAAGTCCGCGCCACGTGGTGGTAGGCCCCTGACGGCCACATCAGCTTCGGGTGGTACTAACCCTTTGCAACTCAACTCCGCGCCACGTGGTAGTAGGCCCCTGACGGCCATACAGCTCAGGGTGCGATTAACCCTCTGCGCAACTTTTCATGGACTCTTTATGATTGAGACCCGTGGAGCGTCCGCCATCCAGTCGCCACCGGCAATAAAGGATGTGATGTTGTCGATCCATTATATTTGTGTGGTCACATGGCCTATGACGCATGTGCCGGATAGGTGTGGTGTGTGTGCAAACCTGCCCTCAGGGAGTGGCCGTGACATGTTGACAACTAGACCACTGACCTGCAACCAACAGCGAGTACGCCTGCGACAGGTAGCTATGTGGGGGGGGGTGTGAAAACGTATTTTCTCAATGGATTTTCCATAGGAAACTTTAGACAAGGCTACAGGTCAAACTGCTGAACGGAATTACGCCACATTTGGTAGGGAGAAAGGTCTTGGTCCAGAAAGCACGCTTTCTTGCATCGAGTGAAAATATAAAAGAAAGGTCACGGGGGCAATTTAATATACCGGAGCTCTGTCTGTGCGAGATAACCCTTTCACGCTCCCTCTGCCCAACATCACCACTTCGCAGCTTGGCCGTTAGAAGCCAGTCCGTCGGCTCGCAGCTGTCTACCTTTGCGAGGTAGTACGCTGGTGTGCCTGTACCTCTGCGAGCTACTACGCTGCTGTTCCTTTGGGAGCAGACCGCTCCTAGTACTGCGTCTGTGAGTCGAGCGGATGGGCCGCAGTTGTCCATCTGCGAGCCTGGGTGCGAACTGTTCATAAGTCACACTACATAAGCATTGAAAAGCCATTTTGTGATTCAGTCCGTCAGCTGGCATCTGTCCGAGGCATTTCTGAAAACATACCGGAGTTCTTTCTGTGAGAGATACCCCTTTCACGCTGCCTCTCCCCACATCAGCAGGTAACGCACCCTCTTCCCACATTAACAACATACCCCCAACAACCTTCTTGGACCCGGAATTGTCTCTGTGCAGTTGGACAAACAAGAATCTTAGTCATGTATAGATTTACACATAAAACATTTTATTTAAACAAAACAACAACAAATAAAACTGAAGGGAGTCTGGTGCTGTGGTCGCTGCCATGAAGTTGGGGTCACTGCCATTCAGGACTCAGGACACAGTTCCACATGTGGGATTGGCTTGTATTGAACAAGGTTAGTGGCACCACGTGTCGCGCCTTGTGTTGTACAGGGTTAGTGGCAACACGTGTCGTCGGCCTTGCATATGGAAATATGCCTCACTGATCGAAGGGAGTCTGGTGCTGTGGTCGCTGCCACGGACTTGGGGTCACTGCCATTCAGGACTCAGGACACAGTTCCACATGTGGGATCGGCTTGTGTTGAACAGGGTTAGTGGCACCACGTGTCACCGGCTTGTGTTGAACAGGGTTAGTGGCACCACGTGTCGCGGCTTGTGTTGAACAGGGTTAGTGGCACCACGTGTCCAAAATTCAAATTGCGAGCTCTGCTGCCCGCAGTGTAGACTGCTAATGAGTGTTCATTTGCACTTGAAGATGAATTTGGTGATTGTACTAAAGCTATAACTGATATAAGAAAAGTTCTTGAAGCAAGGATACTAAAAGGATATTATGTAGGTTTTAAGCCTGTGATAGTTACTTGCCTACTGGACTCTGTAATTAATGAATGAAGACTTAATTTTAATTGTGAGCCCTGATGACCGCAGTGTAGGCCAGAGCTGGCGGTCAGCAAGGGCCCATAGCCACGTGGCGCTGAGTTGAGGTGCACAGTTAGTTGCACCAGAAGCATTGAGAATGTATGAGCCTGTGATGCTGCTTGGTGCCGATGGGGCGCACTGGGAGCAATGTCTCTTGCCTACTGGACTGCGTCATCTGCAATCGCGACTGTATCTGAATTGTGAGCCCTGCTGACCGCAGTGTAGGCCAGAGGTAGCAGTGAGCAAGGGCCCACAGCCACGTGCATAGGTTGGTGGCCCCACCGGCCTGTGTAGTTCAGGTTCAGTGACACCACGTGTCGCAGGCCTTCCTTATGCAAATACGCCTCACTAATTGAAGGGAGTCTGGTGCTGTGGTCGGTGCCACGAAGTTGGGGTCACTGCTATTCAGGAATCATGACACAGTTCCACATGTGGGATCGGCTTGTGTTGAACAGGGTTAGTGGCACCACGTGTCGCCGGCCTTGCATATGGAAATATGCCTCACTGATCGAAGGGAGTCTGGTGCTGTGGTCGCTGCCACAGACTTGGGGTCACTGCCATTCAGGACTCAGGACACAGCTCCACATGTAGGATCGGCTTGTGTTGAACAGGTTTAGTGGCACCACGTGTCGTCGGCTTGTGTTGAACAGGGTTAGTGGCACCACGTGTCGCGGCTTGTGTTGAACAGGGTTAGTGGCACCACGTGTCCAAAATTCGAATTGCGAGCTCTGCTGCCCGCAGTGTAGACTGCTAATGAGTGTTCGTTTGCACTTGAAGATGAATTTGGTGATTGTACTAAAGTTATAACTGATATAAAAAAAGTTCTTGAAGCAAGGATATTAAAAGGATATTATGTAGGTTTTAGGCCTGTGATAGTTACTTGCCTACTGGACTCTGTATTTAATGAATCAAGACTTAATTTTAATTGTGAGCCCTGATGACCGCAGTGTAGACCAGAGGTAGCGGTCAGCAAAGGCCTACAGCCACGTGACGTTGACTTGAGCTGCACAGATTGGGAGCATACAGTCTTCTTAACCGATTATACTCTCTTACACAATTTGCATCGGCACTAATCTTGAATTGTTAGCCCTGCTAACCGCATTGTAGGCCAGAGGCAGCGGTCATCAAGGGCCCACAGCAACGTGGCATTGACTTGAGCTGCACAGAGTTAGTGGTACTTGAAGCACTTAGCCTGTGCGCAGTCAGCGATGATGCGTGGTCCGGGCTGGCCGCACTGGTAGCAATGTCTGTTGCCTACTGGACTGCGTCATCTGCAATCGGAAGTCGCTCTGAATTGTGAGCGCTACTCACCGCAGTGGAGGCAGGAGGCAACGGTGAGGAAAGGCCCAGAGGCACGTGTTGTTGACTTGAGCAATGTCTGTTGCCTACTGGACTGCATCATCTGCAATCTCGACTCCATCTGAATTGTGAGCCCTACTGACCGCAGTGTAGGCCGGAGGCAGCGGTCAGAAGGGCCCACAGCCACGTGTTGTTGACTTGAGCAATGTCTCTTGCCTACTTGACTGCGTCATCTGCAATCGCGACTCGATCTGAATTGTGAGCCTTGCTGTCCGCAGTGTATATCGAAGGCAGTAGTTTGTACAGACATAAGTCCGCGGTGCTGTGCCGCTGGGGGCCTGTGTGGCGGAAGCCAGCGATCGGCTGAGGAGGCTGGCGGTCATGTCGGCGGCCTCGTGGCAGGGTGAGGGGCGCCGCCCTGGCAGACGCTTTGGCGTTCCCACAAGTGAACCACGCCCAGAGCTCCGGCCTATTTTTTCACACTCCTACGCTGAAGTGGCGTACGTCGGACTAGCCCACTCCGGTTACGCTTATGCTTACAGGGGGGGACGACACAGCTACATGACTGAGATCTTCCCTAGTGTTTGACGTAACATGGTTGGGTCCACTGTCCACAACACTACAAGCACCAGTAGTATTTGTGCACATGGAGAGGTGTGTGTTCTGCATACTGAGATGTGTCCAGCACATCACTGCTACACTTTGCATTGTGTGCATTGTTAAACATGGGTGTATTGCTTCCTTCACATATAGTTTGTTCACACCTGTCCCAGTATTCAGCTATTGTGTGGCTGAGGGCCATGCCGTTTTCGGAAAGTTCGCTGCCTTGTTCTGCGCTGCCTCGGTGGTAGAGGGGGGGGTCCTGGGGGTGGTGGTGGGTGTTGTGGCGTTCTTGGGTGTCGGAGCTGCTTGATCAGTAGGTCTATGACATGTGTTGGTCGTCAGATGTGGCTCTGGGCTGGGCTCCCTTTCATACTGTAAGTAGTTGTTTAATATTTAAAAAACAAGAAGACATTATATAGTTTAAATAACAAATAAAAAAAATTACAGTAGGGAGAGGGGTGGTACGGGGGGAGGTCCTGAGGGTTGTGGCAGTGGGTGTTGTGTCCTTCTTGGGTGTCGGAAAAAACTATAGGTTAAATGAACATTATAATTAGAAGTTAGCATTAAAAAAAACATTGAAATTCACTGAAAAAACCATAGGTTTCAGGCACGTTATAGTTAGAAATTGGCATTTAAAAAAATCTTTGAAATTCACTGAAAAAACCATAGGTTTCAGGCATGTTATAGTTAGAAATTAGCATTTAAAAAACCTTAGAAATTCACTGAAAAAAACATAGATTTCAGGGACGTTATAGTTAGTTGGACATTTCACTCATACAAAACCATAGAAATTCAACCGTTATAGTTAGTTCAGCTAACTATAACTCGCGCCCCCGCAATGCACTGCTGATGACGTCACATATTACATCATTCATGACATGGTCAGTGACATCATTGATGACATCATTGATGACATCTCAAATGCCATCACTGATGACATCACTGATGACATCATCCATGTGACAATCTGACGCACCTCCTCACACACTAATGTAACCTTTGATACACTCACTGTAAAATACAGACTACCATTTTCGATACCATTGACACACTAATACCAGTTACTACATACCCACTCAGTGATTCCTAGGTCTACACACACATCTACCCATTCACCCATAGAATCAGTCATAGATGCAGTCACTGATCAATAGAACACTATCAAATGCACTCATACACCTATATAGACATTGACACACCAGCACTCATCCTAGTCAGTTATGTACTCATCCTAGTCACTCATGCAAAGAATCAATCACAGTTCCATTTACTCACCTACAGAGTTATACACACACCACCTCATTTATTCCTACAGATAGTAATGCATACTTAGTCTCTTATATAATCACTAATACAAGTATACACTCATACATACAGCCACTCTCACAATCACTGACTCTCACGTATAGTCATTTCTATACACCAACTCTCACATACACTGCCTTTTATATATGTACTTAGCTGGACATGTGCACTGAGACATCAATTCACTCACCAAGATGCCCATACACACAATTACCCACCCATACAACTGTTTCCACATGCACTCTTAAACTCATACACGCTGTCAATCAACCACTCACACATCTATGCACAGAGTCACAGACCCCCCACCCAACCACACACACACTCAGTCTCCTATACAAATACGCAGGCAACTAATCAATAACCCATATAGACATTCATGTAGCTACTGACCAGCCGATGCAGCAGCTTACACAACAACAGACAGAGTGATACAGACATTCACACACTTTAGACACTAACCCATGTATTCAGTAAGATACATTTAATCATTCACTTAAACAGTCAGTCACACACCTACTAAATCCTCCATCCAGACACTTATACATCCATTCATTCTTCAATACAGCTTGGTATATATATAATACATATTTAATTTTTAAAGAAAACCACATTCACTGGGTGATGTCATCAGTGATGTCATTTGAGATGTCATCAGTGATGTCATCAGTGATGTCACTGACCATGTCATGAATGATGTAATATGTGACGTCATCAGCAGAGCATTGCGGGGGCGCGAGTTATAGTTAGCTGAACTAACTATAACGGTGGAATTTCTATGGTTTTGTAAAATGTCCAACTAACTATAACGTCCCTGAAACCTATGGTTTTTTCAGTGAATTTCTAAGGTTTTTTAAATGCTAATTTCTAACTATAACGTGCCTGAAACCTATGGTTTTTTCAGTGAATATATATATATATATATATATATATATATAAATATATATATATATATATATATATATGACAGCTTCAAATCAACAATCCAGCACTCGCGAGGGGTACAAACCAAAACTTTAATTGGTCTCAAAAGACGCTCAGACGCGTTTCAGCAAAACTGCCTTTGTCAATGTCGGCCAGCGTGCGCATTGCTAGCATTTATACATCAGTTTCAAAATCACTGAAAAGACATTCATCAACATGGGTGAAGGACTACAAAATTACATCATTCGGCTTACGCGATTGTGGGCGCCATTTTGGAACATCTAAGAGACAATTCATCTTGCCATTTGGTGTCAGCAATGTAGCATCAAACCCTCATTACACCATCAAACTGGATAACATATATCCATTTAATCAGTGATGCTGGATTACGGTAAAATTATAATGAGCCAATGCAATCATTTAAACAATTCATTTTGTTTGATGCTACAAATTCAAGCATTTTTTCCCCCCATCACATTATACTGCCCTGTATGGGCTTTGTGCCGCTTTGCATTTGTTGGCTGTTTATTTACTATTTATTTGGCCCTGTATGGGCCTTACCAGAATCTCTGTTGACACTCTATGTTAAGATCGGACTCCTCAATCCCTGCTTTGGCCTAATTCTACTTATGTGTCCTTCTCATTCATGCTGTGGATAGTCTACCTAATTAGGAGTTACAGGTGAATTGCCAATTCTTCTTCGCTGTTTAACCCGTTTGGTGCTTTTGTTTGCATATCTATTATATATCTGGATTCCAGTCGTCGAAGCCTTAACTCCCGGTTCCCCCCACGTATTTCTCGTGGGACATAATCCAAACAGAAAAATTGTAGTAGATTTCTGTTACTTTTGTGATACAGCTCAAAGTGTCTGGCTACTGGGTACGAGCTATCGCAGTTGGCTCTCATATGCTCCAGTAGCCGCACCTTGGTGGGATGGATCATACTTCCCACGTAGGTGAGTTTGCAGGGGCATACAAGGCAGTATACTGTGTATGCAGTATTACAGTTCATGAGCTTCCTGATTTTCTTTGGTTCTTGAAGACCAGGGAGTTCATAGCTTAGGACTTTGCTACTGTTGGCACATGCCTTAAATTTCAGGCAGGGATAAAAACTTTTCACTGCTGATAGTGACATTTCCATTTGTGGACAGGATAGATGATTTCTCACTAAGGTGTCCCTAAGAGATTTCAATTTTCTAAATGTCATCAATGGGAACCTGGGAATGTCATTGTCTATAATTGGATCTGACCTTAGGATTCCCCAATGTGTCTGTAGGATCTTTCTCACCTCCTTGACCTTATTTGAAAAGTTAGTGATCATCCTAAATGAGTCAGTGATGTCTTCCTCTCCTTTTCCTTTTGTTCTCTGTAGCAATTCCTTTCTATTCTTGCAGTCTACTCTTTGTTTTGCACTCTGTAATATGCCCCGGCTGTACCCCCTCACTCTGAATCTCTCTATGCATTCTTGAGCTGATTTATGATAATCTCTCTCCTGTGTGGTGTTCCTTTTTATCGGTAGCAGTTCTCCATACGGTATGCTACCCACTAGTTTTCGCGGGTGACTACTGTTGGCGTGAAGGACGGCATTCCCTTCTGTTGGTTTCCTGTACAATGAAGTACATAGATTGTTTTCACAGACAAATACCTGTAAATCGAAAATGTTTACACTAGTGGAGCTAATCTCATAAGTAAATCTGAGATGGATTTCATTTACATTTAGGGCTGCTATGTAGTCTTTAGCTGACTCCTCTGTCCCCCTCCAAATGATAAAAGGATCATCTATATATCTTCCCCAGCTAATGACGTTTTCCACCCAGGTGTCATAGGAGTCCGACCAGGCCACCTGCTTCTCTCACCAGCCCACAAAGAGATTCGCGTAGCTGGGGGCGAAGCAGCTGCCCATGCCCATGGCCGTACCCTGAATCTGTTTGTACAGTTGATATTTGAATGTAAATATATTATTGCTTTTGCAGAAATCAACAAACTCCATTAGCATCTCGCTGTCTTCATGAAATTTCAATGTACGTCCGTCCAGAAAATATTTAATAGCCTTCAACCCATCTGTGTGGGCTATACTTGTATATAGACTCGAGCCGTCCATCACAATCATTTTAAAATCAGGTTCCCACATTATTCCTTCCAACTGATTCAGGAAGTCCTTCGTGTCCGAGTATAGGAAGCTAGATGTGAGACAAAGAGAAAGAGAAAATGGTCCCCGTATGATGACATGTTCTCGGTTAGTCCGCCAATTGACGAGACGATGGGACGGCCCGGTGGATGACTTCTATTCTTGTGCACCTTTGGTAGGTGATAGAATGTGGGTAAAGTGGGATGTGTGTTGGTTAGGAATGACTTTTCTTCCACTGTGAGCGCTCCTTTGTGTGTTTCTTGCCGAAACGAGTCTGAGCGTCTTTTGAGACCAATACAGTTTTGGTTTGTACCCCTCGCGAGTGCCGGATTGTTGATTTGAAGCTGTCAGATATCCCACGCCGGCACCCTCGTGGACCAAGCACCTGCCCGCGAGTGTGGAACTAAGGGAGCAAGTGGAACACTACATATATATATATTTATATATATATATAATCAGAGTTTGAAATCACATGGTTTTTGATTTTTGATGCTTGGTAACTACTGCGGCTATCAGTTGAATGCAAGCGAAATTTGCAAATTAACAGAATGTTAGTGAAAATACTGACGGCTTTGATCTTGCCTCTACGTTCTAACTAGAGATTTGTTGGGCCTGCTAGGCTTTTATAAATAATTTTGTTAGACATTGCAAAGTGAGGAGACTGAGTATAGAGGAGTTAAAGAATTTACAGTCATCTCAATTCGAACTTCGAAGTGACGTATTTGGTCAAAACAACTTGAAAATCAGAGGATTATTGTGCAGCTTGGGAAAATTTGAAATTAATAGAGATATATAATGCGAGCTGCTCCCTTCTTGACAGTGGTTGATATGTTTTACGTCTGCACACCAGGATTTGTAAAATAGTGATGTTTGGCATCATGACATTGAAAAGGTGTTAGTATGTTGGGTGTGTTATTAATGGACTAAATGGCGTTTTGTTTTTCAAATTAAAATGTTTGATATGACTTCCATTGAGGGCTTTCCTGGCCACATATCAAACTGTTATTCTTAATTTAAGGCAAGTGATTATTTTTGAAAATCTCACACAGTTGTATATATTTTGTATTTATTTTCTGAATGGATTGCCTTATATTTTTCAATTAAGAATCCCAGATCCTGGTTTTGATTGATGCTCGAAATACTATGAATCATTCTATTACGAGATGTAGGCAGAGCATTTCTGAATACAGGCATTCCACCGGTACGCTAGAGAAATGCATCAGACATCCTTTCATAATACAGCAAAAAGCCAACACAATGTTTACGGCAAAGTCAACTATCTCTACTTAATACAAGTTGAAAAACGCCTCCATTATTTTGGAACCACAGCTAGATGTCAACTATTTCAACCATATAGGCCAGCAAGGCTTTATCAAATGATTGTCAATGCCCCAGCACCAAACTGATTCATTTTCAATCATCGTTATTGCATAGTATAATAATTCACAATTGTCAGGCTTGCTTACTGACACTGAAGAGATATTTGGTTGGCCCTGTCCATTGGTCCTAATATGATGCACCACTGACTAGCGCATTGAAATACTGGAAGCGCCAATTAAAACAATGAAGTGGGTGCAGGCAAAACAGACTTGTGAGATGCTGGAGAATAAAAACCTAATGAAGATAAAGATCTAATGTCCTTAATTGTGGTCTCTCTCTCTCTCTCTCTCTCTCTCTTTCTCTCTCTCTCTCTCTCTCTCTGTCCTCAGAATGTGTAACGTTTTGCAGGGGAGGGGAGAAGAGCCTGTGATTATCAAGAGGACACTTCTTCCCTCCAGCTTTGACCACTTCCGTCATTGTCAAGCAGAGACAGCAGGACCCGTTGGAGAAAGCATAGCAAGCCTTCACAACACGTGTCTCCAATCACCATGAGAAACTGCAGGTGCCTAGCGGTTCGGCAGGGCAGAGGTCAGGGTGGTTGAGGATTAACCATCTCATTGCACTATACTACTGTGACTGAATAACAGCTGACGTATGAACTATGGGGCATATTATCAACGGCCAGCGATAATTATCGCTGGCCGTACATAGCAATAGAAATATTATCGCTGGCTATCGCTGAATATTATCGCCATGATAACGCTATATTTACAACGCATAGCGCTATGGCAATAATATTTCAGCGATAGCGGTGTTTTCAATGGAACATCACTGGTTTTCCATCGAGGTTCCATTGAAAACAGCGATAACATTGCTGATACGACCCTGTGGTCGTATCAGCATAATCCATCTCCCATTAAAAGTATGCTTTAGTCAGGAATTTAACAGACGTTAAATTCCTGAGTTAAGACTAAGGTAGCGCGATTTTTTTATCGCTGCACCTCCTTGTTAATATCGCGAAGCTGCCTTCACGATATTAACATGTGTTGTTTTCACAGCCACGCCTTCTTTGCATCTCATTAGCGATGCGAGGCGAGGCTGTGAAAAAACGGGCTCTACATCAAGGAAACAAGCGCTAGCGTGTCCTTGATGATATTGCGATATAATTATCGCCGCTTTTCGCCCAAAAACGGACGCTAAAGCGGCGCTAATTATATCGCCAGCCCTTGCTAATATGCCCCTTCATTTTCTGTCATTCATCCGCAGAGAGAGATGCACAAGTAGGGATGCAAAGCAGTCAAGAGCCACTGTGTTCATTCACACAAAATCTTTGTTCATGAGGATTTTTATATGGCAAAATGTACTACTTGCCTTATTGACTGCTGACTCCTGCTCTGCCTCTGTAATCAGGAGAGAAAATGATGTGACGGTATTAAAAAGCTGACCTTTAGCAAAACACTGACCTACATGAGACAAATAACATTTTCGAAAATTGGTAAGAAAAGATACAATAAAATATTATGTTCTGTCCAAGGCCATTTGCAGTTCTTATTTGACAGTGATCCTGCATCTAATGCAGTACATGATATACCCAATAAACACACACGTCCTTTACTTGGGTATAACAAGCACTCTGTCAGAAAAAGGATTGTATTTATTTCTTCAGCTGTTGTCTATTGTAGGTTATTCAAGAGTTCTGCAAAGTATAGAAGGGATCAAAATAAAAAATAGATGCCAGCTTTAACGTCAAAAGCCCATCCTGGAAAATATATATTTCTATGGACTTTAGGGGTTTGAAAAAGATGTCCCCATTGCATCTAAAATTGCTAGAACTAAGGATGTGTTTACTGTACAAATGATATTTAAACTGATGATCAATAGCAACATTTGGTAGATAGACTGCAATCTACTTATTCTTTCAAATAAGACATTATGGGCCTTATGTCGGGTAAGATACCGTTTCTCACTGATTAGTGAGAGTACATTTTAACTTTTTCCTGAAGGACTCTGTTTAGCTAGTTCCCCATCATTCGATTATCAGCATCAGTCAAACCAAAATCTAAACTAATTTCCCTTACTGTTGACTTTTAAAGGAAATTTATTTTCAGATTGCATAATTTCCTGCAAAAATATTGCTAGTTTGTCCCTAGTAAGATCATATCTGAGGCCCTGGAAAAAGCAGAAAGCCTGCGCTCTAGCACTCACAGCCCACAGTTTGAAATTTATCTTCAATCTCACTGCATGCATCAAGGCATTTTTAGGGAGCGATAAAAGTGTTTTCAAACAGAGACTTTCTAATAAATACCCGTCAGACCGCCCAGTAGCTCAGCCTCATAGAGGGCCTGCAGGATCAACTTTTCTGTAATGGCCTTTTTAAACTGTTCAATGGATAGGCCTCTATATCTCAGATCAAATCTTTTCAGGGCATTTGTTGTACTTAAAACAGTAGTTCTCACCTTTTTAAAGTGATTTTCCTAATATAAACTCTAGGCAAAGGTAATTCCTAAATATTATTACTACTTTACCTGATTCAAAGGTGAGGAATTAAGAAACCAAGAGTACCTCTTTGTTTTTTTTGGGGAGAAAATAATGGTCTTAGTTTTGTCACATTTTACTGTCAGGGAATTCACCAGATAATAGTCCTTTAGGGCTTGTAACCTTCTTTTCAACCAAATAGGGGTCATGTCCATTGTGAATATGTCATCTACATACATTAGGGAATGGGTTTGCAGCCTTCCCATCCTGGGGGACAAGGAGTTAACTGATCCTAAGGCATCGGGAAGGTCAGAGAAAAATGAACTAAAAAGCAAGGGTGCCAAGACAACCTTACCTTAGCCTGTTGCGTGCCGAGATTTGATCTGTTATATTTCCTAACCCATCTAGGTTGACCTGTACCCAATTGACTTCATGAAATTTCTGGATTATAGTCAGCAGGTCCTTAGGGATTTTCCATCTTTCTAATTTATCTCATGAGATTCTGTACTCCACCTTATCAAATGCAGCTTTAAAACCTTAAAGCAGCAACCCAGATTACCAACTGTGCTTAGTGTCATATTGGCAACGTCCCAGAGTGTAAAACAGTGATCTACTGTGGATTACTTAGCTCTTAACGCCCCTTGCTCTTTGGGGATTATACACTTGCAGAATGCCCATGCCTCAAGAACACTGCGGAGCGTCTGAGCATAGATTTTTAGATGCCACATCCAATAAGGAGATTCAACGTTAATTTCCTGGATAATATCTGCGGCCCTTTATATATATAGATTTGTCTATAACACCCTGTGATGTAACAGGGAAACATACAGTACTGGTCACCAATGGGAGACCGAAAGAGACCAGACCACAGCAGCAGAACGGGTAGGAGAGGGGACTCCATCCCCCAGCCCGCAACGCGGCCCATGCACCATTGCTGCCACCCCAGTGACGTCAGTCCGCGCCAGGAGGCGCATATCTGGGCCCCGGGTCTCCCGCAGCGTGGGAGACCGAAACAGACCAGACCGCCGCAGCAGAACAGGTAGGAGAGGGGACTCCATCCCTCAGCCCGCAACCCGGCCTGTGCACCATCGCCGCCACCCCCAGTGATGTCAGCCCACACCAGGAGGTGCATATCTGGGCCCCGGGTCTCCCGCAGCATGGGAGACCAAAACAGACCAGACTGCAGCAGCAGAACGGATAGGAGATGGGACTCCATTCCTCAGTCCGCAACGCGGCCCATGCACCATCGCCGCCACCACCAGTGACGTCAGCCCGTGCCAGGAGGCGTATATCTGGGCCACGGGTCTCCCGCAGTGCCAAGGGTGGGCCCGTCCACGCCCATCGGAGACCGAAGGGGGCTGGGCTGGGCCCCCCCTAACGTCCATCTTTGGGGACCATAAGGAAATGACAGCTCCATCGTCCCTTCGAATAAGGTACCATCTCTTTTCCTTTTTGTGATACCCTGAGTCTGCCGTGTTTCTTTGAGACTGTTGTACCTTTGGGAAAATGGGAAAACGTAAGGCGGGCGAGGCTGTTAAGAACGTGACATTGGCAAAAAAAAAATATATATTGGAAACTTAGATCAGGTGTGGCTCAACCGAGTCTGCAATCCCTGGCGGATATTGACAACCTTATTGAGGAAGCTGAACAACTTCTGAAAACTAACAAGGATAAAAGGAAAGAGAAGAGCCAGCTGCCAAGAGTTCCAGCAATGTTTAAAAAATCAAAAGCTTGCAAAAAATCATATGTGACAAATATAGATGCCTGTGATCCATTGGAACTTGTGGAACCTTTAAATGAATCAGCCCCAGACAGAATTAATATGAGTAGTTCAGTTATAGCTGAGAGCTCCGAGTGTCCCTTGTATCCCAAAATAAATGAAGTAGCAAGCGTTCCCTGCCATAATCGATTCGCATCACTACAGTTGGTCGATGAAACTCCGGGGTCACAAGTTGAGCCCAAGGATATAAATCAAGCTTTATCATCTGCTACTATAGCTCCTGTTACCACACAAGATTTGAAAAGCTGCCTGGGAATGCTGGATAACAAATTGGATCATCTCAAAAACGTAATTTTGCTATTTTGGGACAAAGTTAATAAGTTATCAGCTAGAACTTGTTCTTGTGATCACAATAACATTTGCCAGAATGTCACAGAATCATTGTCTACAGTTCAGACTAATATGACTGGTGAGCTCCCCTCCTCCACTATATTGAACAAGGCCCCACGACAAGCAACCTCCACCATTTCCTATAGACTTCAATCAGGGAAGACGGTTGTGGAAGGGAAGATGCCGAGCAGTTTTCAACATGTAGTGACCAAACTGAGCTCAGATTCACCAAAACTACAAAATTGATCAAATTGCTTTTCCAGCAATCCGCTCCCTGCTACTCACCCAAGGAGGATGGGAGACCATTTCAATAGTAGGAGTGCACTGCCCAATGCTAATTCCTGGCTGCCAACCCTGAATTCATCAAGGAGATAGTGTGATAAAGATCGTCTTTTGGCTCCACAAGACCATCCACATCCTTCTCATTCCAATTCTATTTACATGTCCCAGTTCCCGAAGCTAAAGCCAGGCACGTATGAGGACTCAGACGCACTGATCAACAAAACAATCCATTGGCTGAGAGCTGAGAGGAAGTGTCACTCTGTGATCAGATCTGATATTGTGCTTGCCAAAAGGTATTCGTTGAGCGCATCAATGTATGACTATATACAAGTTGTCCTCACATCACATTACCTGGCAGAAAATGTAGTTAATTTCAAATTGCGTACTTGCAATCTTTACAGGATTCAAGCACTGGGAATGAGAATAAAGGCATCTCCACCTTCCTTGGAAATTTCATGAATTCTGCTGTACCAACAAATTTGAATGAAATTGACTGACCAAGGTTGACTCCTAAAATGGATTTTAAGTCACCAATGAAATCAACTGATGTTGAAAAAGTTAAATCCCTTAGTCTATACACAGTTACCTATGCCATAGGATGTTCTGATGCTTCTGTTTTATCTCTTGTTGATTTGAGTAATTCTTCTGTTTATTGTGTTGGGGATGAACTCATAAAGTCTATGGCTAACCCTCAGGAGAAGTTGGTAGGCCAACCTACCCTAACAGGAAGCAATGGTTACACCGACTCACAATCGATACTTTTACCCCTGCGTAAACTTGTTATTAATTATGTAGATAACAGATGTGATGTCACTTGTCAACAGTTCAAACACCCCCGTAATCCCGGACCATGAGGAGATAACAGTTGTCCAGACTGGAAATGACCAGAATGGCCAACCCCTTGCCTTCCATTAAACTATTATCTTGGAATATAGCTGGTCTAGGGTCAAAAATAGCTGACCCTGATTGGCTGACATATATAGCCACACATGATATTTGTCTGTTACAGGAGACCTGGTTGACAGAAAAGGTGTTTATTGACGGGTATACTTCTTATAGTGTGGAGACAAAATCGGCAGCCCACTTTGGGAGAGCTATAGGTGGGCTTATGATTTTAATTAAGAATGAATGTGTTAGCAGCTCCACGCTGCTGGCGATTGATAGTTTGGACTTAATGGGGATCATTGTGTCATTTTCGTCAGGAATTTGTCTGTCGATTTTTAACATTTATGTTAGAAGTGCAAGGGGATCCGATGAAGGATCCATTGATACTTCGGATCCAAATATAAACATTGTAGTAGCGGGTGATTTTAATACCTCTTTTGAACCCTCTATTTATTTAAACGAGATAATTAAAGAGGAAGATGAAGCCTCGGGTATTCCCCCATTGCTAGGTCCCCCAAAGGAAAAGATTTCACATCTTGCTCTAGAATTGGCATCGCTTACAATAAATAGAGGCCTTAGAGTCTGCAATGGGCGTACCCCTTCTGATTTTACAAGGGCCGTAACAATTGAAAGATGGATTGCACTATTGATTATGTCCTAGTTGATGTAAGATTATGGCCTCTTCTAGATGATATGGAAGTGATAACGCGTCTGGATAGTGACCATAACTCACTTGAAGTAACTTTGACTGGTGACACCCTGAGTCGAGATAAAAATCTTTACACTACCATTGTGCCTGCCCCCATGGTACCAATCAACCGTTGTTATGTTTCCTGGGCGAATGTTATGTCCAATCAAAAATTATTTACACAAATTTACAAACTCTATGTAAAGTACCTTGAGACATACGAAGGGCTGAGAGAGGACGAAATCCCTATCTTAGATATACATGTTGGTTTCTTTAAGGCATTACGGGATTTTTTTTATCAAAATAGTATTGTTAAGAATTCGAATTCCCCGAAGGTGGATAAATGGTTTGACCAGGCTTGTAAAATAGCAAAGTCATCCTTGAGGAGGGCTATAATAGAGGGTAATTGTGCAAACATTAAGGGGGCAAGATCTATGTACATGTCTACCCTAATCAGGGCAAAGAAGAATTGGGACACTACTTGTGGCAAGACATTTTGGATGCCAGTAAAAACAATGATATTAGATTATTTTGGCGCCTTATTGCCCAAACTAAGCAGGAAAAGTAAAAAACACATCACTATAATATTCCTCCGGATAAATGGGTGGCACATTTTTCTGCTCTATATGCTCCAGTTGGCTATCAGGAGCCTAAATGCACTCTCACTTTCAAAGCACCAACAGTTTTAGACTCTATTGCTCCTGTTGTGTTTAGCTTGGAAGATACAGCTAGAGCGATTGATTTGTTAAAATCTGCAAAAGCTCCTGCCCCGGACAAAATTCCAAGTGACCTGTATAAATTGGAGCCATCGATCTGGGCTGTATATTTAAATATGTTGTCAAATGCCATTGTAGCTGGTGGCAAGGTTCCAGATTCTTGGCTTGGGACAGAAATTATAGCAATCCATAACAAAGGTGATGCTGGGGAGCCCTCGAAATATAGGCCTATTAGCCTCATTGACAATGCCCCCCCCAAAAGATTCTATACAAATTTTAATGAGAGTTCATGATTGGGTAAATGCAAATGAAATTTTATCCCCCCTCCAGGCAGGTTTTAGAGCTAAAATTAGTACAACAGATCAGATTTTCAGATTCGTGGTTTTATATTGGAAATACGTTTTACTTCAGAATCAAAAACTTTATGTGGCTTTTATTGACCTTAGAGCAGCATTCGACCTCATACCGCGTTCTACTCTCTGGCAAGCTTTGACAAATATGGGGGATAAATTACATGTTAAGAACTTTGCTAAAGTTTGCAGGGGCCCCAACGGTGAGTTAACAGACCATATCCCCATTGAGAGAGGAGTTCGCCAGGGCCTGCGTTTTGGCGCCCACCTTGTTTTCTCTTTGTATTAATTACATTGTGGAAGCCCTAGAATTATGCAGAAATGACTCTCCAGCGTTGAACAATAAGAAGACACCAATTTTACTTTTTTCAGATGACTCCCTCCTTATATGGGTCTCCAAATTTTAATCGATACATTTTTAAGTTTTTGTAAATCTAGAGGCCTAGAATTAAATATAAATAAAACTACATTGATGGTGTTTGAAAAGATCAAGAAGGTAAGTCGTAGTATCCATGTAGGTAATGAGGCTCTTGATAGAGTACACAATTTTGACTACCTTGGTGTTAGACTCATGGATAATTTAAGCTGAATTAGTCAGCTGGAAAAATCTACATTAACTTTGGAGCACAGATCAAATGCCATTTTAAGTTTTTTTTATCAAACTACATCGCGTATAATTTCCCCTGCTATGGAAAATTACTGTGCAACTGCACAGGGAGCCGCTCTCTATGTGGCAGAGATCTTGGGTTGTGGCAATTTACAATCATTGACAATATCTGAGAATAATTTTTTTAGAAAATTGTTAAGATTTCCTTCCAGCTCACCGCTAACCCCCATGTATTTTGATGTTGGGCTAAAAAGAATTGCTGACCCGGCCATTTTAAAATCTCTGGCATATTGGATTCGACTCTGGATTACACCTGAACTTGGAGTCTTTAAAGACTCCCTGATAGTGTTATTGAATCTTCCAGGATCCAGGGATATTCCATGGGTCAAATAAGTCTCATGCTGGTTTTTCAAACTTGGAATGCAGAATCTGTGGGATGACCCTAACACTATTACAAAAAATGATAGCAATTTGTTAAAAACACGATATTGGGCTTATATTATATTACGATCGTTATGTTGCGAACAGCTCTAGTGGGTCTGCAATTAGTACATTTTTAGCTTGCAAGCAATATCCTATGTTTGAAGAATTTTTAGATTTTATATTTCCATCTTCAACTAGGATTTTGTATATAAAATTCTGTTATGGAATTTTACCACTGAGGTCTTTTACAAGTAAATGATGCACCAACCAGGTTCTCAAAATTTGCCCTGCATGTGGCTTGAGCAATGAAGCTAAGAAACATATATTGTTCTCCTGTAGAGAGTATCGTTTTATACGCCGCAAATGGCTAGTGCCAATCTGTCATGGCCACACGCAGTCACCTGGAAGCTATTAGGATTTTAAAAAGTGACACGTCGCTGAAAATAGTATTTGCTGTAAGCAAATTTCTACAAGCAGTGTGGTTTAAGAGACTAATTTCTTTGTTAAAATGCCTAAACGCTACTGATTGATGTGCTTACCAATTTGATGAGTTTCTCTTATTGAAATATTGTTGCACACTTGTTCTTTTGCACTATGCACGGTCACTTTATGCACTATTGCACAGTCCTAATGTATATCTGTGGTCATTAACTGTAAAATGTGTAGGAGGATTATTGGAGACACGTTACTAATGAAGCTCTAAGGCAAGGAAGAACCACAAGTTTACAGTTTTTGGTTTTAATTGCCTGTATCGCAAACCAATATATATCTTAAAATATTTTTGTACTCTAGTGTTTCTTGTATTTTGCATATCTGCTCTGTGAGCTTTTTATTAAATTTTTACTGCCTGGAGGAATGTCATCCATTGTATGAATTGATCTAGTGAGTATTTTTAGGAGGTATTGTTTAGTTGTAATTTTTAGGACATTAGGATGCTGTTTCACTCTGATGTACATAGATTTTTAATGAGCCGCAAGAATTGGCTTCCTATGTATTAAGTGTTGGTGGTTTTGATTTTATGTTTGTTCGAGCATACTTTGATGGTTATTTCAACCGAATAAAGTTTACTACTACTACTGGTCACCAATTTAAAAAGGAACTCGGTAACCTTGCCCACTCCAGCCGATTCGACTTATACAGGACCGAGGGAAGGCCAATTAGACCACCTGCTTGTGAGGGTTTTAACTCAGAAATTATCTCACCAATTATTCCTGTCTTCTGCAATGCAATAGGGTAGAGTCAGCTAGATAAGATTGTAATGGGCATTTTCCCTCTCACTGTTTGGCTCCATATAAAGATCAGAAATATACTTTACCCAAACTGCATCTGAGAACTGAGGCTCTAGGTTTAAGGGAGATATTACATGCACATAATTAGCCAGCAGCCAAAAAAGCTTATTGTTGTCCTTACTGATAGCTTGCTTACTGATAGCTTGCTCCAATTTTGTTAATATAATAGTCTCTTTTTTAAATGCAAAGTGATTGATATAGTTTTTTCAAATTTCTAAAAGCCTCTATGACTGTGGCCTCTTTATTAGTCACTATTCTACGCCTTAGCCTGTTAACTTCCTTTCTGAGGACATGATACTCAGTATGAAAACAGTCCACTTGCTGTTTCTCTAATATTACAATTAGTGGGCTATCGTGTTTCCAAAGGGCTTGCACTTTTCAAATCAACTGACTCTAACATTCAAGGCCCTCACCAGTGAAGGCTACAGCATCACTACTGATGTCAATCTTAGATAGCTGCTACAATTCGGCCTCCATAATCAAGACCTTTAGCATATGTTGATAGCTGACCAGTAATAACAGCCCACATTCTCTATTGAGACCAAAGGTATATTTATACACCAAATCCATCCCATAATGGTTGCTTATCCCCAAGTTTATAATCTGGAAATTTGCAACCACTCTAAAATATTCTTTTGAGACAGAGATGTAATCTATAGGTGTTTTATTCTTGCCATATCTAAATGTAGCAGCCGCTGGGTAATTGCTTACAAAGCATCTATTTAAATTAATCAGACCATGTTGGGCAATTGCTAGCTCCTGAGTATTATTGAACTTTACTCCCAACCACAACGCTTGTGGTATTTCATAACAACTTAAACCATCCTGTGCACAGTCATCAAAGAAGGCTAATGGGATTTTTTTATTAAAATTGCTTGCTAATGCTACACTGGCCGAGGGGTATCAGTCACTGAGCACTTGCAAGTCTTGAGTTAATTTAAACAGTTATTCACCAAGTCTCTTACACCCGGAAGAATGTTCATATTAAAATAAAGTATAAGATTTTGCGTTGAGATTGAGTTTACCATTTGGATTAAACATCCTAGCACCCAGGAACAAGATGTTTCTAATTTGATAGCTCTTTTACCACTAAAGATCCGATTTGGAGATTGGCGGTCTGACTGCCAGACCGCCATTGCGGCAGATGGGATGTCGCCAGACAAGCCGGTGGCATCCAGACTGCTGTATTATGACAACACTGATGGGCTGACGGTGTTGCGTTGGTAGTGTAATGGTGGAGGCATGATTTGACTCATAGAGAGCCTGAAGCATATGCTGTCGCTGTGGCAGCGCCACTTGCATGTCGGTGCACTGTGTGCCATGCACCATGTCATGCATGGCACACTGTGCACGTACAACAGCTAAAAGGCCTTGGAGGCCCTGTGTGGGGCCCCTTTGCCCGCCATGAACAGCTCGTCAGAAAGGCTGGTCGTAATCTGCATGGCGGTGCCGGCCTTGGCACCACTGCCGCCGGACACCGCTTTCTCCATCACTGCCCAGTCGGGATCCAGGATCCTGGCGGTGATGGCGGCCTTGTCTCGGGCTGGTGATATACTCGTGATCAGGCCCTAAGTACTGAAACCAATATCAACTGCCCTCCAGAAGCTCGTACTGTCCTGGAAGATTAGCTAGTTTCCTTACTAATCACAATAAACACTTCTGCTGAGAGGCTCTCCCGCAGCCAGGTTTCTTGCAGTATTATTATTGCATATTCCTCTAAAAGGAATTTATAATTAGCTGAATTCTTAAAATCAATATACCCATGCACATTCCAGATTAGCAGTTTACTTGCTTCAAGTTTCCCAGTGCCCCAGTCACAGAACCACTCTTCCCCCTAGACTTATTTTGCCTGTACTCCTGGTCTACTCCAACCAATCCCTTCTCCGCCTAGCTTCATCATTTGTAAGTGTAACTGTGACAAAGCGATTTGAGTATCTCTCCTCTAATTTCGCCTTTGGCCAATTTTACCTGGGCAGCGCATTGGCGAATGTGGCAATTCAATTTGAGTAGGGACCCAATCCCGATGATTTCTTAACAAGGATTAATTATGGGGGGCTACATAGTTGTTTGCATTTGTCCTATCACTTTTATGATTTAATACTTGGATCAGTCCTGCAGCATGGATTATTAGTAATCAACACACCTTGTTTCATTAATTATTTTTTCTCTTAATTATTGCGGGCCCGATTCACAGAACTAACTTACGACAAAATCCTAAACTTACTACCATTTTGGTATTCACAGAATGAACTTGCTCATTTTGGTATTCACAGAATGAACTTACTCATTTTGGTATTCACAGAAGGCACTTACACATTTTGTGTAACTTACACATTTTGTGTAACTTACTCATTTTGTGTAACTTACACATTTTGTGTAACTTACTCATTTTGTGTAACTTACACATTTTGGTATTCACAGAAGGCACTTACTCATTGATGAGTAAGTGCCTTCTGTGAATACCAAAATGAGTAAGTTCATTCTGTGAATACCAAAATGGTAGTAAGTTCATTCTGTGAATACCAAAATGGTAGTAAGTTCATTCTGTGAATACCAAAATGAGTAAGTTCATTCTGTGAATACCAAAATGAGTAAGTGTATTCTGTGAATACCTAAAAAGTACTAACTTTACGTTTACGTTTACGTTTACGTTTTTGACGTAAGTTAGTTCTGTGAATCAGGCCCATTATCTGCTCTTCTTTCAAAGAAAATTCAACTTTTGTTAGCTCGCCTTCATTAGACATGAAAAATCCTACTAATTCTAAATACTCTGATGTTATTGCATTTAAGGAAGGAAATAGTTTAAAAAGTGCAAGAAGATTTAATTGGTTTAATGGGAATAATGTAATTGTTCTCTTCCATTTTTTAATAGGATTAAGGTGGATAGTTTTTAGAGAATAGCCCATTGTCTTACCTTTACTCAGTGAATGTTGCCCTGTGTTTATTGGGGCTTTCCTATTCCTACACTTTCCCTTCACCCTGCTAACCAAGCTTATTTGCATTTTTTCCACATTATCTATACTTTGGACACCTCAGACTAATTTCTAATCAATCTTCAAAGTGCCAAGTTTGATTGGCTTGCAGCCAGTCCTTTTCCCTGTTTAAGGGATGCTGCAACAGAGTTTTCCTCATGATCTTTTGAAACTCTCCTACTCTTTTGGCACTTATGTTTTGCAAGTATCTACTATTAGTTTTGCGGGCATTGATGACCTTTCTTCTCCAAATATGCAAACTAAACCATTTTTCGCCAGTACTGCTCACCATAGGGATAAATTATTGCAGGGGGGTGGGAGACAAACGTATTCTGTTTGGACAGATTGAGTACCATCATTTGACGTTGTTTGTGGCTTAAAATCATTCAGATCTTCTGTTCTAGTAGTGTTCACCATTTTCTTTTCCTCTCATGAGAGATATGTTGTTCTTCTTGTTGATTATACCTCCAAATGGGTTGTTTCCAGATGCATGAACACTGTTACTTCTAGATCTGTGATCGAGTTTTTAAAAGATGTGTTTGTGTCAGAGGGAATACCTAAGTACTTAATCACAGACAATGGAGTGCAGTTTGTCTCCCATGAAATGAACGTTTTCCTTGAAGAATTGGGGATCGTTCATCAGAAAACAGCCTTATAGTCTCCGCAAGCCAATGGTCTCACTGAGAGAATGAATAGGGTTGTGAAGAGTTGTGCCCAGCGGGCAATGGATTCCAAGATTTCACTCAGCAGTGTTTAGAGGGATACATGGTGGGCACACCGTACAGTTCCGAATGCCATTTCTGGGAAATCTCCTTTCGAAGCCTTGAGGGGAAGGATGGCCAGCTCTAAGCTTAATCCAGTGTGGCTTCCCATTCGGAAGGAGAGAGTTGTGTCAGATGATCTGAGGAAAATTAAGTTGAGAGATTATCAGCAAAAATACAAACAACGGTATGATGATAAGATGTCGGTCAGGGTGAAAAGGTGGTGTTTGGGTGACCGTGCTCTGGTAAAAAGAGCTAAACATGGTCACAAAGGCACATCTAGTTTCCTTGGCCCATTTACCATCATTGCAGTTAAGAAAAATGTTGTTGTCCTAGACAATGGTTGTACGTGGAGTATGTCCAGGCTTGTCAAAATCACCGAGACGCTCTACCACTCTGCTTATACTCCTGATCCTGTTCATTCAGAAGGAGTAATGAATCATCCAAGGAGGCACAGGCAACCTCCTGTGAGATTTAATGATTACGTCTTGAATTAGATGTATTTATTTTTACAATGTTTCCTTTCTTCCTTTATTGTTTGATGCTGTTTAAGTCAACAATGCAGTAACGATGCCCTACATTCATATTTATTGTTTTATTTTGCAATTGCTGTGTTATATGCTAATGTACATGTTTTTGTCAAATTATTCTTCTCAATTCTTTAGTGTTGTATGGGGGATGTGTTGTAATTAACAGCTCGTGTTGAGCTGTAGAATGTAGAATGCTTTTACCTCAATGGATTGTTGAGGGGCATTCTGGCTTTGGACGTGCTGCTGTGCACATCTCTACTCTGTCGGTGGTTGCTTTGAATAAAGCCATCTTCCTAAGACTCCCTGCATCCATGGCTTTTATTAGAAACCAAGGCTACAAATGTCTGGAGAGGGTGGAGCCTCTGACCCATGTTGTGGATATTTCAACTATAGACAAGAAAGAGAAGGAACGTGCTTGAGAGTGTCTAAGGAATGACTGTCTGAGCTTGTCAAAATCTTTGAGGACCTTTTTTTACATTGATGTTTTACACTCAGAGGATGTTGAATTCATCAGGTTTATCAAGGAGTCAATACTCTCTACATACTCAAGTTCAGACCAGGTTAGGCTTCTAGATCCTTATGTCAATCATTTGAAGGTGTTTGAACAAATAAGGTGCATGCTTTTAAGAGCACAGAGAATTCTAAAGAAGTTGTGAAAGAACTAACAAAGTCTCCAGAGGCGCAGGAAAATGAAGCTATGGACAATTCTTATACCAATGTTAAGATCAGCTATAAAGATCAATGTATAACTTGTGGTATACCAAGTAACTCCTCAAAGAATGTAAGTAAGAGTTGAGTTTCCCTGTTCTTACCTTCAAGAGCAAAAAATGCAAGTGGGGTCAAATGGTGATATGCCATCCATCCTCACTGATAAGCAAACTGAATGTAATGATAGTAAAGATGTGACCAAAGACAACGGTATAGGCAGAGGGAGATTAGTGAACGGGAATCAAGAGGTTAAATACCAGGGGATGGTGAAAACGTTGTTAGGGGAGTAGGGTTGTGTGATGTACTATGGGAATGAACACATTTCCGAATGATTCATCTTCCTCGGTTATCCTCCTCCTCGCTGTTAGAAAGATGTTCTTCACAGGTCCCTGCTGAGATGTTGAATTCACTTACCTATGATATTTTGCAAGCAGACCAAAGGAACACCTCTTTACAGAGCTCCTAGATAATGCCCCCCAATTTTCTACACTAAATCTGCTTATGTTGATGCAATCAACCTATCTGGATATATTGAAAGCCCTAGTTTTATCTAATACTCAGCAAGCAAAACCGATCATTCTACTTGAAGATATGAAGCGAGCTTTAGACTTAAAATATAGGGGAGAAGGCATCAACTCAAATGGACCAATAATGTCCAACCCTAACTTAGTCCAAACAACATCAGGCACACAAACAGGAGGCAAAGGGGCATGACTGGTGGTATGAGACTTGTCATTAATGGCACACAAATGACAATCTTTGACCACAGACTCAATCTCACGGTCCATTCCCAGCCACCAATACCTCTCCCTGACACGTGCCTTAGTAAGGCTCCTTCCTAAGTGTCCCTCATGAGCCAAATTCACCACTTTTCCCTTCAGCACATCATGAGGTAACCTTGACAGAAGGTAAGATCATCCTCCCCATCCTCGTCGCCAGTAATAAAAGCCATGGATGCAGGGAGTCTTAGGAAGATGGCTTTATTCAAAGCAACCACCGACAGAGTAGAGATGTGCACAGCAGCACGTCCAAAGCCAGAATGCCCCTCAACAATCCATTGAGGTAAAAGCATTCTACATTCTACAGCTCAACACGAGCTGTTAATTACAACACATTCCTTGGTCTTAATGGTCCTAATCACCTTTGTCTGTTTTCCCCGTTGCAGCCCCCTTAGCCTTTTGGCTGGCATCTTCAAGCTTCATCAGAATTTTGCATCAAAATTTGGTCAAAAACTAACAGCTGTTTGAGGCTAGTAAACTGGCAGGACCAACCAGCAAAACCCCATAGGTTCAGCGGGGGCTGAACCAAGGCCAAACCAAGGAATCACGATGGAGAAGAGCCTTTATATAGCACTGTAACATCCTGCCAGTCCAAGTACTCATAAATAACCACGCCACACACTGAGAGTAGTTGAGTTGTACTCGTCTTTATTCCACTGCATGTCAGTGAGAACTCAACAAATTAAGACTATCTTTAACTCTTCTCTCCAATGCTTATATGACAGGCCTACGGTGTACAGTGGGAATCAAAAGAGTTCCAGCCATCTTATTTATTTACAGACACTACATCTTCCACTTTGCTAAATTAAAAGTTACTTTTTCAAAATAGATACATAAGTAAATAAAAACACAAAATAAATCTGCAAATAAATATACAGATAATCATAGATATACAGGCAATTACAATTCTTCAATTAAGCGTTGTGGTGCCTGAATCACACGTCCTGATCGGGTCAATGGAAACTGGGGTGATCTGTGCAGGTGAGGTGGAATTATCAGCAGACACAGTGTCATCAACAGTCTGTCGGGACCCAGTCTCCACATTGACATTGATGTTTGGTGAGTGATGGGCCACATGTAAAAAATGAGAGAAATCTCTCATAAGGGACTTTCCAGGATGCTGGGCAGTCACCATGTGTCCTTTGGTGTTAGTGATGGTAAAGGGTTCAGCCTCAAAAGGAGCATCAGACTTTCTTGTTCTGTGTTGTCTGACAAGCACTTGATCTCCTCTTGTAAAGGTGATATCTTTTATATGGTGTCATCTGGCAGTATATATTTCCATCTTCTGTTTGCGACCAAAGTCCGTAGCATGAATATCTTCCTCCTTCTTGGATCTGAGGTTAGTCCATTGGGGCAGCTTGGTTGTCATGGCTCTACCAAACATGAGAATTGACGAGCTTTCTCCTGTCGTTGAGTGAGGGGTCGAATGGTAAGTTTGAAGAGTAGTGTTCAACAACAGTTTTGAGGTTGAGCTTCTCCAATGCAGCATGCTGAAAAGCTTTCTTTAAAGTAGACATAATTCTTTCTACCAGACCATTCGCCTGATGCCAAAGAGGAGTACTTTTTGATGCTTTATATTTAGGTGATTTAGAAAGTCTTTGAATTCTTGAGTATTAAAAGGTAGGCAGTTGTCAGATTTTAAGATTGTAGGTACACCCCATGTCGCAAAGATGCCATCTACCTTTGGAAAAACCTTTTTATGTGTAGTGGATGAAAGGGCTTCTACCAAAGGAAAACAGGAGTATTCATCAAAAATAACTAGAAGATGATGTCCATTCTCAAGAGGACCAAAAAATTCAATGAAACACAGTTGCATTTATGACAAGTCTTCAACTCTTTTTCCACCCTTTCATCAAGATACGGAAACCACACTTGCTCATGGAGAGCTCTCTTAGTGGCAACTATTCCTTGATGTCCCTCAAGGACAACGTTGATCAATTGTTGTCCGAGATACTCAGGAATAACAATTTGTGTACCTCACAGAATGAGGTCTTCTTGAGTCATTGAAAGTTAATCTCTTACATTTTTTTACTTCAAATACTCAATGTCATTAGTGAGAGGCCTAGAGTGCTGATTCCACGATTGATGATCAATAATGTCTTTTAACTTTAACATGTCACTATCTTGGCTTGTGGCAGTGACAATTTGTTCTAAAGACATGGCAGCTGGTGTGCTCGATTTCACAATAAAATTAATGTGAGCCTCCTCTGTCGTGGATGGGGTACCAGGGCACTTTAAGGCCACACTTGAAAAATAATCAGCAGGATTCTGATCTTTACCTGGATGATGAAGAATCATGTAGTTATATTCTTGTAACCTCAAACCCCAACGTTCCATTCTAGGAGGCATTTTGGCTTTGGGATTTTCCGAATATCGTCAACAGTGCTTGAGGATCAGTCACTACTGTGGAGGGGTTACAGTACAGAAAGATAGGAAAATCTGCAAGCCCAAACCACTGCTAAATGTTCTTGTTCAGGTTACGAGTAAGCACTTTCCATTTGTGACAGGCTTTTACTGGCATATGCCACAATATGTCTCCGGGCATTTGGCTGTCCGTTGTGCTGTGCAAGAATTGCACCTAATCAGACAGTGCCAGCATCAACTGCAAACACTGTATGAAGTTTGGGATCAAAGTAGGCCATTCCAGTGACACTTTCAATAGCTTACTTGATTTTTTGGAAGCTCTTCTCACATTCATGTGAACAATGAAAAGACACATTTGTTTTCGTTAGTTCTCGTAAGGGTGCACTGACCATAGCAAATCTCGTATGTATCAAGAACAGTAACTGCCCATTCCAAGAAATGATTGTAACATAGAAATGCCTTGTGGAGGATTTGCAGTAGACAACACTTGTACTTTAGGTGGATCAGGGTTCATACCCCCAGCAGAAAAGACATGGCCAAAGAATTTCAAGCTTTTCTTGTGGAATTCACATTTGTCAGCATTCAGAGTTAAGCCTGCATCATTCAGCAATCAACATACTTGCATCCAAGCTTTGTCATGCTTTTTCTGTGTAGCTACGAAAGCCAATATGCCATCACTATTATTAAATGCATTTACCACAGGCTGTATGATATGTCGAATTATGTCTTGGGAAAGTTCTGCACCAGAGGATATACTAAAACTCAATCGCTTGTAGCGAAACAAATCAGTATGCGTAAAAAGGTTGTAATGTTCCTGGATTTTTCTTCAAGCTCCAATTGGTGATATCCTTTATTTAGTTTGAGCCGAGAGAAGAACTTTGCACCCTTCATTGAGTTATCATATCAGTAATGTGAGGACCAGGATGTCACTTTCGTTAAATTGCCTTGTTTGCCTGACTCATGTCAACACATATGCATCAGCTCCTTCACTGTCTCTTTTAGGCACTGTTACAGTGGAAGAAACCCATGGTGTCAGACCAGTGGAGAGTTCAATGATGTTGAGTTTAACCAATGAATGTAGTTCCAATTCAACAGCTTCTTGCAAGTGAAAAACAACTAATCTGTGTCTTTGAGCAACAGTACGAACATCCTCATTTATGTGTAACTTTACTTTCATTGTTTTGAGTTTCCCTAACCCATGAAATAATGAAGGAAATTGACTTACAGGTTCATGATGAGCATTCATATTGTAGTTCACTTATGTCAGTCCCTGGTCCACCATGGGTTCCGATTGAGTGGAGGGAGACAGTGGCACAGTTCTTTACTCACTTCCGGGCAGATCGTAGGTTAGCAGGCTAGCTGCTCACCTCCTCTATAAAAACGCATGCCTAACACGACGTGCAGCGGACGCGCTATAGTAAGGCTGCCATACTGATACTTGTGCTAATTGTGTGCTGTTCTAAGGGCATTAGCAATTTTAAGGGCATTAGTAATTTTTAACCGTGATTTTAATCTGTTACCTTTATTTGTTCTGCCATTCCGCATCTCTCCCTGGTCCACCGCGGGTTCCAATTGAGTGAAGGGAGACAGCGGCACAGTTCTTTCCTCACTTCCGGGCAGATCGGAGGTTAGTAGGCTAGCTGCTCACCTCCTCTATAAAAATGCATGCCTAACACGACGCCCAGCGGACACGCCGCCGGCGCGCCAAAAGCGCGACAAAGGCAAGCCCGTCTGCGCCCGTCCGCGCCCTGACGGCGCCAGAACCCCTGCATGTTTGAGATCAGAACTAGGAACAAGGTGGAAATTTACATATACTAACCCGGAACTCCTCGATATTAAACGAGGTATCTCAGGTAAATGTGCTCATCACACAAACACCACTCACAGGGCCCTCCCGGTTATGGAGGGACCCTTCACTTGTAGGTCCTGCCAATTTCAGAGTCTGAAGTCGGAATGGAAACCTGTAGATTCTACACTCTCAGACTTGGGCATGGGTCAATACAACCCCGAGGCAGACACTCTTCCCCAGACCTCCCTTGGAAATCAGAGGGGCAAAAATGCTCAAAGCTGGAATGGCTTTCTAAGCAATGTAAGATCTTTGCCCAAACACGCAGTCCAAATCTGGGACCTACTTACCTCTAAGAGCCCCGACATGGGATTCCTGACGGAAACATGGCTTAAACCCGGCTCCACCTCCGCCATAGCAGTGGCACTCCCGGAGGGTTACTGCATCCAAAGACTGGATAGACAACTGTGGGCAGGTGGGGGTATTGCAATCATTTACAAAGATTCTATTAAAGTTTCCATACTAGAGCAATGCTGTAATGATAAAATTGAAATCCTAGTTTTTAGAATCGACCTGGGTCCCCAAAACAGCTGGAAGGGTGCACTCGTATATTGGCCTCCAGGCCCCTTTATGGATTTCTCATTCCAATTAATGGAATTAATTGCCCCCATGTCATCTCTTCAAAACATTTCGTGCTCCTAGGAGATTTTAACGTACATAGCGAAAATACAGCAAATCAGGATGCCTTGGCGCTCCTGGCAGACTTAGCCACTCTTGATCTAGATAAGATCAACAATGGCCCCACCGACTCCGCTGGACACACTTTAGATCTCATTTTTTCCAACTCTTCTAGCATTTCATGTGATGCACCCTGCCCACTAACATGGACGGACCACTCATTAATTGACTTTTCAATCAGGGGCCCTAGGCTACACAGCGCTCCCCCTACAACCCTCCTTTGTTCTCGCAGACAATGGCATAAAATCACTCCGGACTATTTCCAGGGTATAATCCCAACACCCTGGATTCTAAAGTCAGATAATGTGAAAGATTGCCTGGCCTGTTTTAACTCTACAGTTAGAACTGCCATTGATCATCTGGCTCCGGAGAAACAGGGCCCTAGCTTGGCAAGACGCCCCCAGACAGCGTGGTACTCCCCCAATTTACGAGCCAAAAAACATCAATGTAAAAACCTAGAACGACGTGGGCGCCACTCCCATGATGCGCAGGATAAAGAGAGATATAAAACTACCCTCGCTCAATACCATAAAAATATAAAAATTGCACGCAGAACCTATATTGCGATGCAGCTTGATCAGGCAGGGAGTGATTCAAAAGTGTTAGATCAAATACTTAAATCCTGCACCAAGCCAAAGGCGTGCAACAACGAGGCCAATCCCTCACAAGCACTCTGTGACAAAATAGCTATACATTTCACACAGAAAATCGATCTGATCTATGACAAAATCAGCTCGGCTGGGAACAATCAACATGATCCTACTCCCTGCAACCCTCACAGCATGCCTAATATACAGCCACTAGAATACTTCCCCCCTCTTGCCGTGAGTGATGTAGAATTATTATTGAAAACAATTAAATCAGGATCCCCTTTAGATGTTATTCCTGCTAAGACCACCGCACTGCTCTCCAAACAGCTATCCCCCCCATCTGTTATATTCTCAATCTTTCTATGAGAGAGGGCCTTCTTCCCATTGAATGGAAGGCAGCACAAATAATCCCCATCCGGAAGAACAACAAGGCCCCAGTGGAGGACTTATCCTACTATTGCCCAATCTCTCTGTTACCTCTCCTGAGCAAGGTACTGGAAAAGCACATTAATAAACATCTATCTGACCATATCGAGGCCGCAGGCTACCTGGATCCATCACAGTCGGGATTTAGGTCCAGGCACAGCACCGAGTCAGCTTTGATTGCTGTGACTGACAAGATCAGGCTGTCCCTGGACAACGGACAGGCAGTACTATTGGTGCTGCTTGATTTGTCAGCTGCCTTCGATACGGTCTCTCACCAGATACTGCTCAGGAGACTCAGAGAATGGGGAATCCAAGGGCTAGTTAAAAAACAGGGGAGATACCCTTCCATTTAGAAAAGGGACAGGGCAAATACACATGAAAAACAAGGGTCCCTAATCTCTATATACACTAATTTGGATCATGGGCATTACACAGTGTTGTGACTATTAATCAAAATGGTAAATACATGTAGGCATACAATATTCAATTAAAAGAGTCAGTATCACATGAAAAACCAATAACAAGCTAAATGGGACATATCAAATTTATTCCATAAAAATGCACAAGCAAAGTTAAAAACATTTCATATTAAAATACAATATTACACTAATGTATATCACAAGAAAACAAAAAAGTCAATGCTGCGTTTCGGTGAGTTGGTAATCGGTCACCTTCTTCAGGACAGTTTTCAAAGGTAGGAAGGTGTATCCTGACCCGGAAGCTGTTCGTTGGTGCAGGGAGGCCGTAATATTTGTAACAGGTTTTAATTTACCGGCTGCATGAACATTCCAGCAACCAGACCAGTCCTTTTGCCATTATATGTGAAATCGGAAGTTTTAAATTTGGTATCTCCAACCACGGCTCATCTATTGGTGGTGTATATGTACCAGTCCACCTTCGCGAACGGTATGACTGCTATTGCTGGCTGGATGAGGAACAACTTCCTCCAGCTCAACGCGGGGAAAACCGAGATCATGCAGTTTGGAGAGGCCTCACTGCTCTGGTCGCCGAGTTGGTGGCCTGAGGAGGTAGGTGCTGCCCCAGCTCCCAAGACGGTGGTCAAAAACCTTGGCATATGTCTAGACCAGAAACTGACAATAAAGGAGCATGCGGCAGCCACTGCGGGCTCCTATTTTCATGTACTAAGCCTTTTGCGGAGGGTATTTCCCTTCCTTCCTCTGTCCACTTAGAAAACCCTCATCCAGGCATTGGTTTTGAGCCACTTGGACTACTGTAATGCCCTTCTGCTCTCAGCTAATGAGTCATCGCTAAGCAGTTTACAAGTAGTCCAAAACCCCGCGGCTCGCCTTGTCTCGACTGCCCCCCCAGAACAGCCTCCCTCCCGCTGTTACAACAACTTCATTGGCTTCCGGTGCGCAAAAGGATAACATTTAAGATTTGCTGCATAGTGCAGAGAGCCCTGCACAGCAGTGATCCCAGTTACCTCGCTGAAAAATTTACCCAATATTTGCCTCCCAGACCCTTAGGCTCAGGTACCAAATCCCTTCTGACTGTACCTCGGTGCAAAAAACCACGTCTGGGGGCAAAGCGTTCTTTCACCTAGCTCCTTTTTATTGGAACCAACTCCCTATCCACCTGCGGCAATGCCCTGACTACCATCAATTTAGAAGACTTCTCAAAACTGCGCTGTTTTAAAATCTGATGTATAGGCTCGACCAGCTATAGCTTTTCCTCAGCGCGGAGATACCCCTTCAGGAGTGATTCGGGCGCTCTATAAATAAATAAATAAATATCAAATATCAGCAGCAGTGTTTAAACTCAAAAGACAGGCACTGGAATCTGTTCCTTGAAGTAAGTGAATAGGCACTTGTACCACATTTTTCTTATGTTTCATTGTGGCTAAAAAACCTTGATTCTTTAAGGGCATTGAGGCAGCCCATGTGTATGCTTTAGTTTTTGTGGTAACGGAGATAATGCTTGATACTTCTCCTGAGGCATGATATTTATTAATGCACTTTTGTCAATTATGAATGTTATTGAACACCCGTTTATCTTCAAAGTTAAAGAGGACAATGTTCAAATGTTTTTGGTGCTTTTTCATGTCGATTTTTCTTCACTTTGGATTTATCCTCACATTCGACTATTCCCACATGAGTATGCCATTTTGAAATAAAAATCAACATTGCACAACTGTCAATGTCACTTTCACTGGAAATTGAGACTGAGGAACTCTTTGTCGATGATTTAGATGACGATTGACTTCGCTGGTGTCGACGTGCCTCAGCTAGTGTGACTGCTTGGCTTTGTGGGAGTGTATCAAATTTCGTTGAGGTAGCGCTCGCTCGGCCATTTTGTCTTCACGCTGTGACGTACTTACTTTTCCCTCTGCCTACCAATTCTGCATGAAATGGTTTGCTTTACCACATCTGATGCGTACCTGCCCAATGGCGCAACATTTACCTTCGTGTGGAAAATGACAGTCCACATCTGTAACACATTTTCTTTTTCTGTGAGGACATTGACATATATCCCTCGGCCTTGTACTTTGGCTTACTATTTATGCTCATGATTGATGCACTTTGGGTGCCTCCGACTCCATGTCAGTTGCTTGACAATCAGCACGCTCTTCAGTGCTGGAAGCCTTGAGTATTTGTTCTAAGCTCAGAGTTTCTTTCAGAAATCGTTGTCAAAAGGAATCTGACTGACATCCATCGATTACTCTGAGGCAGGTAGCTTCCTCATCATTAAATTATTTAAATTTACAGTGCTTCACCAGAACATCGAGCCTCTCAACCAACTCATCAATGGTTTTACCTGGTATCTGGTGTTCTTGACTGAATTCATATCTTTTACAATCCACATTAGGCATTTGATTAAATTTGACATACAAGGCTGTTTTGATTTGATTGTACATCGCTTCACCTTCCTGTGGTATCTTTTTCATGGCTTCTTTCACCCCTTCATCAGCCATGTTCTTCAGATACTTTATTGTCTTTTTATCATCTTTTTTTATCTATTACATCAATTAAATCTTCAAAGTCTCTATCCATGCAGTCCATCTAGTGCCAATATTGTGTTTCTTGGCTGTATCAAATGCAGATGACAGTTTTAAGAATGCAGAAGCCGTATATACATTGGTGGACAGTAGTGGTCTCTCATGTGCTTCTTGTGGAACTTGATCAGACAGATTTTCTCTACTGCCTTGTGTTGTGCTAGCTCGGTCAGCCTTAACTTTTGGAGCTTGAATCTCACCCTGGCTCTCCATCGGAGCTCTTTACTGATGGCAGTCTGTGGAGTTGTTCTGGGCCCCTATGTGGCAGCTTTGGTGGTGGGCTGCTTCATCTGGGGATAGCGCCGCAAGCACAACCCTTCTGACCCTCCTTCTGGGGCCGCTTCACAGCATGCTATGTCATGCTGATTTGTTAATTGTTTCGGTAAGCAGATAATCCTTGTATTCCACTAGTCCATGAAAGCAGGTAATGTTATGATATTTGGTCAGCGTTGCGCTTAAATGTTTTTTCACAAACACCTGATTAATCTCTGTTTCATAACATTTAAATTTGAGTTTGACTTGTACTGAACTATGGCTTTGCGCTGCTTCCGTAACCTGGTTGCATCCGCCTTTAGCATTTTTACTTCGTATAGCATATGACACTAATTTGTGTAATGGTGCAGTACCTTTTATTCACAGCCATTTCGTTCAGTTCCTGGCCACTGATATGTAAACCTTGAATGTCGCTTTCTTTATCTTTAAGCGTTATATACAGGCTGGCATGCACTTAGATTCCACCAGTGCCAGCGTCGATTCTGAACTTCGACTGCAGCACACGTGGAACGCGCAAGCAGTTTGCTGGACGACGGCAAACTCTCTAAAAAAGTGCTCTTAGTGTAGGGCTTCGTATCCCCTAACTTGTCTCCAGGTGTAGCATCCTGCTAGACCAAGTACTCGCCAATAATCACACCACACATGGAGAATAGTTGTACATGTCTTTATTCCACTGAATGTAAGTCACCACCCAACATTCTAAGCCTTCCCACATCTCATCTCTACAATGCTTACATCACAGGCCTATGGTGTGCAGTAAACACAAAAACAGATCCAGCGTTCTTCTATTTATAAGACACTACAAGCACTAGTACAGAGCACAGCATACAGACTTTCTTTCTAGGTGCTTTCTGCTTAAAACTAAAAATCTCCAGTTCCACTTACCCAGTTTTAATAATCTTGGTTTCTTTTTTCTCATTACATTTTTCTCTATTTTTCAAAGCTAGCTAGGGAATGTTTTGTATTATCACTGTTTGACGTTAACATGCATTTTTCTCACTAGTTACTGCTGCTTGTGCAATGCCTAGCAGGAGTTGAACATCGAGTTATGACCTCACATATTACATCACTGATGACATGGTCAGTCACATCGCTGATGACATCTCAAATGACATCACTGATGGCATCATCAATAGAACCACTTGCACCCCTATACAACCTCTCATACACACACTGACACATCCACACAGCCACTCACATACTCATTCACAGACCCATACACCTACTCACACAACCAGTCACTCACCCATAAGGCCACCCATACACCCACTCAATCACTTACTCATAGAGCCACTCACAAAACCAATCAGTCACCCATACAGCTACTAATACAGGAAGTAACTTACTCATACAGCCACACACTCACCCATACAGTTATTCACATACCCACTTATTCACCTATACAGTCACTTACACACCCACTCACTCACCCATACAGTCTCTCAACACAGCCACTCGCCCACCCATACAACCACTCACACACTCATATACCCAGACAACCACTTACATACCCATTCACACATCCTTACAAGCACTCAGACATCTGTTCACTCACCCATACAGCCATTCACACAGATATTCACTCTCTAATATAGCCACTCACACACCAAATCACTTAACCAAACACCCACTCAAACAGCCACTCACTGACCCATACAACCACTTACATACCCAATCACTAACTTATATAGCCATTCAGACAGCTACTCACTCGCCCATAAAGTCATTCACACACACTCACCCACTCATACACCCACTCACACAGCCACTCACTCACCCATACAGGCACTGACACACCCACTCACTCACTAATACAGTCACTCACACACCCATTCACTCACCCACACAGGTACTCTCACACTCATATAACCACTCACACACCCATTCACATATTCATACAGCTACTCAGATGCCCAATCACACACAGATACACACAGTCACTCAGCCACTCACATAATATATCTTAGAAGTAGTATCACTCATTGGTAGTACACCCAGTATACTAATTTAACATTTATAGTAGCTTAGTAGATATGTTTAACAATCATAAATTCTTAGAAAATACTCAATCACACACTCACTAGATGATGTCATGAGTGATGTCATTTGAGATGTCATGAGTGATGTCATGAGTGATGTCATCAGTGATGTCACTAACAATGTAATTAGTGATGCAATATGTGAGGTCATAAGAAGTGCATTGCGAGGGCCTAAGTTATAGTTAAGCTCAGATAAGTATAACTGCTGAATTTCTATGGTTTTGCACAAGTGAAATCTGAGCCTGACTATAACGTCCCTGTAACCTTAGTTTTTTTCAGTGAACCAAATTCCATTGTGCAGACATACGTTGCAAAGTGATGTTTTGCCATGTACTCATTGTACATGCTTTGTTTCCTTATTGTAGTACATTGCAGAGTGCCCAGGCCCGTCACATAATGAGGATTTTGTGTTGACAAATAATCTTCATGTAATGATCCTAATTTCAGGAATGAGTTAAGGGCCGTATTTAGAGTTTGGCAGCTAGAAGACAGCCTCAACGAGTGGTAGCTGTCCCATCTGCCGTTTTAGTCTGAATTGATGTCAATGGCACTCTAAATATGGTGTTAAGGCTTTTACCATTTTTTTTAAGGATGTCCAGCTCTATCAAACTTCATATAAATACAGAAGATTTCTCTTGCAATCCTGATTGCTTACCTTCTCAGAAATTGTTGGTCTGAATAAAATGTGTTATTTATATGATGAAGTGCAACAAATTCCACTAATTATTTAATGTATCATTTTATTGTATTTATTGTAATGGCACAAACCACAAACTGAATTGTATCTAGGGACAGGGATCAATGAACAAGAAACAATCTCAAAACAAGTACCTAAAAAAATAAGCCTTAAAAACAATATGCTATGGAAAATTCAGACGCTGGTTCATTTTTTAATATGAATGTGTTTAGGCCTTTTCTTAAAGGCCAGGAGAAAAGTCTTCCATGAGCTTTGTAGGCAAAGAGTTCTAGATCATTGATCCTATGACAGCAGACACTCGGTGTCCCTTTAATTGTAGTCTGGTTCTAAGAATACATAGGAGTTCTAGATTGCTTGATCGAAAAGAAACTTACAAAATCATGCACTTCATGTTTAATAACCAGTGCAATCAATTTAGCCCTACTGGAACATGAGTTTGTTTCTTTTAGTTAAGGAGCCATGCTTCTTTGCTCTTTTTGAGCCTACCTAATTGAGCCTTAGCATAACAGAGGTCTTCCTGTTTGGGAAAGATGTTTCATACTGGAATAAAGCTTGGTGGCCTTGTACCTTTGCTCTCTTCCCGTACCAGCTTCTAAAGTAAAAAACCTGGGCACAATATTTGATGCTGATCTGTCTTTTGTGGAGCAGATTAATCAATTGTCTTCATCATGCTTCAATGTAAGAAGATTGTTATGGACGTTTTTACCTTTTTCTTCCACCAGAATTGCAAAAGACAGTGGTCATCTCCCTAGTCTTATCTAGATAGGACTATTGCAATTCTCTTTATTTTGCTATTAAATAATACCAATAAAAAAGCTCCAATGTTGCAAAACACAGCCTGTCGGCTACTTTAGAAAATTCCTAAATTTAGGTCTGCTACAAATGCACTGACGGAACTGAATTGGGTCCCGGTCAGAAAGAGGATTGCCTTCAAGTCCTTATGCCTGGGCTCATAAAGTGTTGCATGATTCAGTACCAGAGTACCTTAACAGTAAATTTAGATGGTACTCTCCAAAAAGATGCTTGCAGTCAGCATTTTCATGCTCAGTGATCACACCCAGAGTTAAGAGATTAACTTGGGGTGGTCATAGTTTCATCTAATCCACATGTAACCTATGGAACAGAATGCCTTTGTACCTTAAAAGTCAGGCTCATTTTTCGGAAGCAGTTGAACATCTGGTTGTTCTCATTTTCTTTATAGTTCTCATGCTCCTTTCTTTCTGGTCCGGGTTTAACATTGTATTATGCTTAGTGCTAAGATGCCCTTGGGCATTTGCACACTCTAGAAAACTCTAAATCAAATCAAATCAAATCAATCCAATGCAAATTAATGATGAATTAAAAATGACGTTAATGGAAATATATTCAATTAAAATTAGTTTTCTGATGTTTAAATTTAAAAATAAATTTTCACTTGAAGAAACATTTTATTATGTATTAATTATTAAAAGTGGTGTATAGAAATAATTAATGCTAATTTAAATATTTTTGAATAAATATATTGTTACATTTATTAACATCAGAATAGGTTAATAAAATGTTCTATAATTAATTAATAAAAATGAATTTTGTATAATTGTTTGCAACATTAATTTATATTTAATTATATTTGTACCTATTTTGAGTAATTTATTTTAACATTATTTCCTATAGTGTTTTATTTTAAGTCCATACCTCCACGTTTTTTCTATGGGAGGTTGATGCAGTAACAGTGGTTGATCATGTGTAGTGTTAGACCTACTGCTTTTTTTAAGTAGTAACTTACACATTTGAGTAAGTTTACCATTTTGAGTAAGTTTACTACTTTTTAGTAGTCTGAAACTCTGAGTGTATGTTACCTTTGTGAATCAGGACTCATTTTTTTTTTTTTTTAGAAAAGGATGCAAGGCTTTCAAAAAGCACAGTAAGCTGCATTCCATAACCTTTGGTTTGAACCCAAAACTGCCAACTCAATTTGTCTTGATCGATTTAATATGAGACCACTACCATTTGTAGTTTAAATACTTTATTTCGGCCGAAGGCCATAAAGGTTTTGTACAAACAACCAAACAATTTTCCAGTTACCTATACACGACAGTACTGTACACATGTAGGAATAAATATGATATTCTAGTTAAAAATCATCATCAGTTACAGGATAAAACCATGTAAACTCATCACTAAGTATTTTGGTTCGTCCCGATATTATATGCATACTTAAAATCAATTAAAACTCTGTATATTATAATTAAAATAACAATTGGTTTCATATGGTTAAAATTGCTTTCCCAATAAAACGCATTGTTCAATACAGTATCACAGTTTCAGTCCCATTTTGTTTCTTATGATCCCAACTGCGAACAGATATCGGGATAGGGCAAATATTACATACGGTGCAGTGCTGCCTGTCAGAACCCTCAGGGCGTCTTGGTGCTTCCTAAATCCCAGATTATTGCACAGTGGACGTATCCATTTTCTCCTTGCCCGGGTGTTTGCTGTGCAGAAGAATAGGATATGCGCTGTGTTTTCGATAAGCCTTAAAGTGCATGCAGTACATAAGGTGCAAGTGCGATCTCCCTTTGTTCCCCAGTTTACTGTATAACTCCTAATCTGTAAGGTACCATATCTTAATTTTAGATACAGAATTCTTGCTAAGTGCGGTTGTACGTTGTCAAGGAATTCTTCAAAACTCGGATTAGGTTTTATAATGAGGAATTGGGTTTTTAGCCTTCCCAGAGTTGGGTCACATTCAAGTTGTGTAGCCAGTAAGTTATTTTCAATACTTTTTTACAACTTGATGTTAAATTGTGTGGCACAGACCAGTATGAACTGAGACCCAATTCTGTGAGCCATTTCTTGACAAATCTTAGCCAGAGGAAGGTGAGACAGCTATCAATGGCTATGAGTTCTCTTACACCTTCTCTATATACCGCAAACTCTGGTGTTATCCACAGGCGTACCCAATAAAGCAATGGTCGTAATATTGCAATTTGCCCTATGCACTTCACATTTAAATCATGGAACTTTGGGATAAGTGGCGCTCATGGTGGTAGCCCCATTAATCTCCTCACAAACCTGTTTTCCCCATTTATTAACTGTGTAGTGTCACTGATACCCCAAAGTTCCGATCCGTATAATGCTGCTAAGTGCGCCTTGCATTTGTATAATTCAAGAGCTGGTGTTAACGGTTTGCTTGACGATGAGCTGTACTTTTTAAGGACAACCCCTGCCCCCTGAGTAAGCCGTAGTGCTGAGTTGTTTACCTGCGGTTTCCATGACAGCTTTGAGTCGAGCAATATACCCAAGTAAGGGAAGTTTGGGACGTTTTCTAGATTTAGATTATTCAACTTAAAATCAAGTCTGCACCCTTTATGAGGATTTATTACCATATACTTAGTTTTGCCTGTATTTATTTCTAAGCCTATTACACCGCAGTACCTGTTGAAATCGTTTAGTAGAATTTGCAGACCCCTGGGTGTCTGTGAGTTCAAGATCGTATTGTCTGCAAATAGCAGCGCCGGAACCATGTTCCCACTTAGCTTGGGGGGGGTGTCATTTTCAGTTTTTTGTAAGTAGCTGACCACGTCATTTATGTAGAGCAAGAACAGGGTGGGGGCGAGTACACATCACTGTCTACTCCTCTGTCTATTGGGATCGGTTTTGTGAGCTCCCCATTCGTGCCCCAACGGACTCTTGCATAGTTGTCATGATGTAATCTTGTTATCTGTGCTAACAGAGATGCAGGTACGTCTTGTTTTTTAGTGAGTCCCACAATAAGGGTCTGGGCACAAGATCGAAGGCGGCCCTTAGGTCTACAAATGCCACGTAAATGCGGCCCCCTTTTACCTTGACGTACTTCCAGATGATACATAGGAGTCTAAAGACTTGGTCCACCATGCTTGTGCGGGCTCTAAACCCCACCTGGTACGGAGACATTATGCTATTGGCCTCTATCCATTCATTAAGTCTATTCAGTATTTGCCTGGCATAAATGTTTTGGAGCACATCTATTAGGCTAATGGGCCTGTAATTCTCAGGTTTCTGCTTGCTGCCTTTTTTATGTATTGGAACAATTTCCGCTCCTTTCCATGTTGCCGGTACAGGTGCACCCGCTGCTACAGTAATGATAATTAGATTCACATACGGGACCCAGACATTCTTATCAAGTTTGCACAGGTCTCCGGGGAGTCTGTCTAGTCTTGGGGTCTTCCCCTGCTTGATGGAATCTATTGCATGTTCAGTTTCTTCTAGTGTGAAGGTGATCACCTCTGTATCTCTTTCATTGCTAGCAGGCTCACAGTATTCAACAGGAGTGGACTGAAAGCTCGAAACCAATCTATAGATTGGTAAAGTGATCAATCCAAGCGGCCGGATCCAAGTGATGCTCTGTTAGTGCTACACGATGCTTCCCCCCACATGCAACTATTTTCCAAAACTCTATCATATCATTGGTTTTTGCTGCTCGGAGGAGGTCCAACCAACTATTCTCCTTTCAGGCCTATTTCTAGGGCAAGAAAATCATGTTTCTGTCTTTTTCTATGTAGATATATCTGTGTGTGTTTTGTATGTGCTAGATAATTCAAACCTCTGGCCATGGTGACAGAACTCTGTGGTTGAACAGTACTTGTTACAAGGGTGTATCATTCAAAGCTCCAGACTCAAAACATCTCTCCAAGGACACACTAAAAACTCTGTGGGCACCTGTGAGAAATTGGGTTGTTGATTGACTAGGGTGTGAGACCCAGTCAAGCAACAGTCACAATCCTTTAAAGGGTGAACCGCAAACTCAGGAGGACCGGTGATGCACTTTGGGCAGATCAATGAGCAGGTTGGTCCCAATCTCCCCTCAGTTCTCAGGGGAAGTATTAGCTAAACAGTCCCAAGTTTTGGATTTTGGCTATCTGGGCACCCCTAGCATCCCAACCGAGGGTCTAGGACCTGTGGAACACAACCTAGGGATTCAGGACTCACTCAGACCGGGTCTAGTTACAACTACAAGATGATGGGAGCCTTTTATGTCCCTGTGCCTCTGAACAGGAAACTAGAAGACTAGCCATTGGAGTCACTCTGGTAGTCCTGGGTTCAGATGAAGATGTAGTGCTCAAAACCAGGGCTGGCCTCTGATGATTCAAAGCAGGCTCCAGGCACTAAGTAAATAATAGCTTTATTGTATCTGTAAATATGCCATAACAATTATAAGAAAACCTCCCTAATAAAATCCATGTATAGAAAACAGCAACAAACTATTTAAAACATAAAATACCCTTCAGCCTCCAACCATACAAGTGCATGTAATAAAGTGTTAGTGAGGAAAAAATAGCTACCAATAGAGTGAGAAGATAGTAGCTAAACTTGCATGATTACGAGTCAGTGGACTGCAGGCTGAAAAACCCAAAATACTCATTGAGATAATGAAAAGAAGGCAACATCCGAACAATTTGGGACATCAAATGATCAAAACACATAATACACTACAGCCTCAAACAGTGCCAAATGCGAAATTAAGGCACAGGTGCAAGTTAGAATAAGTGATCAGTAGAGTGAGAAAATAATTACATCTAGTCTTGTGTGTAAAGGGAAGAAGGAAAGTAACCTGAGGTCCACCCAGAGTCAATCCTGAGCCTAACTATTAATTTTATTAAGTAATAGCAGCAATAAAGTGCATAAGCCGATATTAAAGTTTCTTATAATTAAGTTCAACGACAAGGGTCCAAAGTTGGGGGGCCATGCACAATGATGAATGCTGCTTAGCTTACGAAAGTAAAAGTTAGGTTTCTGAGAGAATGAAGGTCGAAACCAGTGTGATTTACTAATAAACAGATTAAATTGGTTGCGTGATCGTACTAGTTAGAAATAGAGCAAGTTCCTTGTACGTGTTTCTGACATCGTTCCAACTGGATGGGCTATGCAGAGAGGGCGGACTAATTTATGTAATCTGTTCTATATGGTATTACATACATCGTCCAGGCGGGATCAATTGCATCCTAGCTTCCTGGGGTCATTGGTCATGCAAATCTGGCTTTTGACAGGTTTTGTAGCCTTCCATTCAGCATGTATATAGGATGCTACAGCCTGATACATTTCCACCAGGCCTGTTCTCTAGCAAAAAATTAGAACAGTCTTACAGTTCCTCAGGTTATATTTTAAAAACAGGTGGCAGAGGTAAAATCTTTATAGATCCAAAGATGTAGCTCAAAGAAGCATAAAGTGAGCAATTGTTTCTAGGCTGCCCAAAGAACAGCAGCACGTATCATCTCTGAGTCCAGAAGACTTGGGCCAGGACTTGGTGAAGGACCAAACCAGAAGGGTTCCTAATCTAATAATTAGGCCAGGTTTGGTGGCTTAGTGTACTAATGCATCCACAGCAGGGGCCTGCGTACGACATCATGGTCACAGGTTCAAATCCTGAGGTCACAGGTTCAAATCCCGTCCACTCAGCCTCTCATCCTTTCTGAGGTGGATAAAATGAGTACCATTGAGTTGGGTAACAATAAACTTCTGTTATTCAGCACCTAGATGCCCCTTTCGGGGTGAACGTGCGCTTTACAAATATACATGTAATGTTATGTTTTATCTGAACTGGAGATATAAAGCCCTTTTCTCAGGGGGAAATATTAGATCAAGGAATGCCTCCCATCGGATTTCGGGCTTCAATATGAAGTAATTTGTCAGATGGGTATGTTTTTCGGCAATATACTTAAACCACATGTGAGCTCATAATTTATTTTTTACCATTTGCAGCATGGCTTTGTTCATCATATATGCGTTGAGCCAGAGATCTGAACAATCTATTGACATGAGAGCATTCTCATCATGTTTGAATCAAAGTAAGCTGCTTCAGTTCTGGCTTTCTTAAAAGCTCCTGCAGGGTCTCCCGATGAGCCACAAGAGCTTGTGTAGTCCACATTCGCAACCAGTAGCTGATAGGACAAAAAGCAATGAACTCCTTCATGGATTTCATCCCCAGCTCTGCTCTAAGTATTGCCATTGGCATGCCGGGCCTAGTTGTAATAGGCATCCAATTTTTTCATGCCTGCACATTTATGTATCCCCAAATTTCAGTGCCATAGGATCTAGCCACTTCCCATACTGCCTTTGTTTTGTATGAAATGAGTGCTGGGTTTATTAGGTGGTTTCTCCAGCTATTTGCAAATCTCTGTATTGCCACAGCCAGTTGACACAGTATTGTTTTAGACTTGGCTACATGGGCTCCCCTGCTGAGCTGATCATCGATCGAAATACCCAGGTAGTCATAGGTCTTGGACTGCTCAATGGGTTTCCCATAGATCCTGAATGACAACTTTAGCTATGATGTTTAACATTAAAATTGATAACACCCACAGCTTCTCAGGTCTGCTCTTCTACCGGCCACCGGGGCCTCGTGCCCCTTTCATACGAACACTGCATACTCTCATGGAATCCTGTTTTGAGTTCCAGACTTTTACTGCCCTCGGTGATTTTCATTTTCACCTGGAGTGTGGGAACAGTGGAGATACATTCACCCTGTTAGACAATATGTAAGGTTTCGGGCTGACCCAGATAGTCACTGGACCCACTCACGATGCCGGTCACACACTGGATGGCATCTTTACAAATAACCCTCATATTGGTTTGGACAAACTTTTGCCACTAACATGGACAGATCATAAAGCGGTGTTCTTCACACTACTCTGTCCGGAAAGGAAAATGCTGTCCTGTTGCAGAACAGCAGGGGTTAAGTCCCGACCTTGGCATAAAATCAATAAAATTAACCTGAAGGAAGCACTTGGTACAGGCCCTCCTAGCCCAGCCCTAGATAATAATAAGGCTGCTGACAATTCCAATAATTGGCTCAGATTTGCAGTAAATCGTCTGGCCCCAGAAACAACCAGTAAACAACGAAGAGCTCAAACTTTGGCACCATGGTATAGCATAGAACTTAAAAATTGAATTATAAGTTAGCCTTAGCGGAATATGCAGAAACAAGCATTTACGCAAAAAAAAAAATATTTTACCAGAAAAATAGAGGCAGCTAAAAGCTCATCAAGAGAACTTTTTAAAACCATTACCACTCTCTCCAAACTGCTGCAGGCAAATCAATTTGCCCAGATCATGTATTCTGTAATAAGTTGGCTAACTTCTTTCAGGATAAAGTCCAAAGGATCTATAATGAGCTTGCAGTAACTACCCCTAATAAAGATAGCAGGACGAGAATAGAGGGTACCATCCTGGATGACCCCTCCTCTTGTCGACTGTCAGATTTCCCGCCATTAACGCAAAAGACGGTAAGCAAACTGTTAAAAGCTTCGAAAACTGGCTCCCCGGCAGATCCCTGTCCCCCCCATATTTTTCATATGGTTGCTGATAGGGTAAGCACCTATCTGACCCCGCTCCTAAATAATGTCTGTCTGGCAGGCTCCTTCCCCTCCTCATGGAAGAAAGCATCTATCCGACTCATTTTGAAGAAATCTTCATGAGACCCCGCTGAAGTAAAAAACTACAGACCCATATCCTGTTACCGCTGGCTGCAAAAATTTTAGAAAAATCCAGCAATCAGCAGTTAACTGGTTACCTAGAATCCAATCATCTTCTTGATTCCACCCAACATGGGTTCAGACCACGTCACTCTACGGAGTCAGCTCTAGCCTTGGCCACCGAGGAGATCTGCAAACAAGTGGATAGTGAGGGGAGAGCCATCCTCATCCTATTGGACCTTTCAGCAGCATTTGATACTGTCAACCACCAAGTATTAATACAGAGGCTGAAAGGAATAGGAATAAAGGGGCTGGCTCTAACCTTACTTACTTCATTTCTGACAAGCAGGGAACAGAGGTTGTGTTGGGGTAACTTGACATCTGAGGCCTTTTCCCTTCCATGTGGAGTCCTGCAAGGATCAGCCTTATCACCGACCCTGTTTAACATCTACATGACTCCGCTGGCCAGACTGATCAAAGCACATGGTTTTGCTTTGATCTCGTATGCTGACGATACGCAGATAGAGATATCTTTATCTTCAAATGTAGAAACAGTGGTGAGAAGGTTTCACAACTGTATGAAACACATCATTGAATGGATGCATTTAAATGTTCTTAAACTGAATACCGAAAAAACAGAGGTTGTGGAATTCGGAAAATTTCCATCCATTTGGAATCAGTCATGGTGGCCAGCGGATGCTGGGCAGTGCCCTGAATCCACCGGAAAGACGAGAAACCTAGGAATTCTGTTTGATGATCAGTTGAACTTTGCTGGCCAGTGTACTTCCCTGACCTCCTCATGTTTTTTCCTCCTAAAGGTTTTGCATAAAGGCTTACCTTTCATTCCTCAAGACCTTCGCAAAACGGTGGTAGTCGCACTGATTCTTTCAAGAATCGACTACTGCAACATGCTATTTTTGACAACGGTCAAATGCTAAAACTCCAAGCCTTGCAAAATGCCGCAGCTCGGGTGCTACTTAACATCCCGAAATACCATCCGATCTCCAACAGTCTCAGGGAGCTTCACTGGCTCCCGGTTCAGAAGCGCGTCGAATTCAAAGCGCTGTGCTTTGTGCACAAGGCTCTGTACGGAGGGGCTTATCTGGACCTTCAGCAACTTTTTCGCTGGCATATCCCGCGTCGAGAACTTAGGTCAGCCAATAAAGGACTAGTCCAGGTCCCAAAAATACATAGAGCTAGATGGGGAGGAAGAACCCTTTCTTACGAGGTGGCTAAACTTTGGAATGCAATGCCTGTCGCAATTAGGCTACAACCTAACAGAGCTCTGTTCAAGAGAATGCTTAAAACCTGGCTGTTTCCAACTAAACCAACCTAATCATGCCCACTCCATACCAGTTACCACAACACATTACAGCTTAGCGCCAAGACGCCTTAGCAGTAGTTGCACTCTATAAATGTTTTACTTACTTACTTTATTGTCGCAGATTTTGTTTTCTCTATATTGATAGCTAAAATCCTTTTATTGCAAAAAAGATTCAAAACCTTCCAAAAGATGACGCATTGATAAATCTATGTCTGCTAGAACAATCACATCATCTGCAAACATTAGAATTGGGATGAGCTTGTTCTCTATCTTGGGTACATCAAGGTCCAGGACCATTAGAAACTTCCCAATGCCACTACATTTGATATTAAATAGGGCTGGGACTAAAATACAGCCCTGCCTGACATCTGTATGAATGTCAAATGTGCCCTTGCATTCACACTTACTACCATACTTCACTTTTGCTGTTTTACCATTGTGCAGATCCATTAGTAGTCTCAGTAAGTAATTGGGAGCATCATATTCCTCCATGATACTCCAGATAATTAACTGGTTGGTGCTATCAATGATTGTCTTTAGGTCTATAAAGACCAGGGGGGGGAGGGGAAGTGTTGGAAGACTACGTACTTCAAGCAGATCATATATATTCTTAGAACTTGGTCAATTGTACTCAGCCCTTTGCAAAACCCTGCCTGGAGGTGAGATATGACGTGGGTCTCAACCAACCAGGACACCAACCAGGACAGTAGCAGTTTGCCAAAGACTTTACCCATGCCATCAAGAAAAGAGATTGCTGGTAGTTAGTGAGATCATCTCTCCTCTCTTTTTTATAAATTGGCACTGTAATGGAAGACCTCCAGGAAACAGGAAATGCACCTTTTGGCATCATGGCATTGAAAGCCAGTGTTAAAGGGTCCAGCCATATGTCAAGATGGTCTTTGAACACATTGAATGCAACCTTATCTGGGCCTAGAGCTTTGCCTGATTTTTTATATTGGATGGCTTTGACTACTTCCGTCTGGTTAAACTCATCTTCTACGTGATGACGCTGGCATGGTAGAGCTTTGGGTACAGTTTAGTTTGATTAATTTATTTTGCGACTTTTAATGTGCACAGATATCCTAAAGGGTTTCTCTTTGCAGGGCAGACGCAAATTGAATGTCCCAGAACGATGACTTAGAATAGCCATGTCTTCAGATTTTTGCCATACTTTGGCTTTGTGAGTCTCCATTGGGGCTCATTTCTGTGTTATATTCTTCAGCTTCAACAGACTCTTGGTATAACAAAGTGAAGTGCTCAATCCATCTTATGGGGCATATGCTGGCCTCCAGGTTTCTGGCAGGACATTCACAGCCCCAGGGGATAACAACCCAGTACTTTCTTAGATCCTGCCATGGCTTGCAGGGCTTGCCAATCATTGGTCCTCTGGTTTCTTTTCTTAGATCTTATAATATGTTTGTAAGTCCTTCTGGCTTCCAGCAGCTGTGCCTTGTCCCCAAACTGGACCTTTTAGTTTTAAGAGCTTACATGAGATCTTTCTTCATTTTAAGGCATTCTTCATTGTTCCACTGAAGATAAGAAAATTGTATTGATATATCCGTAATTCCTCTATGTGTTGATTGAAGGATTTGATCATCAAAGGACCTGGCGCCTGGTCATCCATTCTCAGTGCAACATGAAGTGCAGTCTATTGAGGGTTGGAGGAGAAGTCAACGGTTTCCCATTTCGGTGCAGCTCAGGAAATGTTTTTTTCTATTCAATCAATCAATCAAACATTTGTAAAGCGCACTACTCACCCGTGAGGGTCTCAAGGTGCTGGGGGGGGGGGGGTGGGGAGGGGGAGCTGCTACTGCTCGAACAGCCAGGTCTTGAGAAGTGTTCTGAAGGTCAGCAGGTCCTGGGTCTGCCGCAGGTGGATGCGGAGGGTGTTCCATGTCTTGGCGGCGAGGTGGGAGAATGATCTGCCGCCGGCGGTCGTTCTGCGGATGCGTGGAACCGTGGCGAGGGTGAGGTCAGCGGAGCAAAGCTGGCGCTTCGGGGTGTAGAAGGTGAGTCGTTCATTGAGGTATGCTGGTCCGGTGTTGTGGAGTGCCTTGTGAGCGTGGGTGAGGAGCTTGAAGGTGATCCTCTTGTTGACGGGGAGCCAGTGCAGGTCTCTCAGGTGGGCTGTGATGTGGCTGTGGTGGGGGATGTCGAGGATGAGGCGTGCAGAGGCGTTCTGTATGCGTTGTAGTCGTTTCTGGAGTTTGGCCGTGGTTCCCGCGTAGAGGGCGTTGCCATAGTCCAGTCTGCTGCTGACGAGGGCCTGGGTGACCGTCCTTCTGGTTCCGGTGGGGATCCATCTGTAGATCTTGCGGAGCATGCGGAGGGTGTTGAAGCAGGAGGAGGAGACGGCGTTGACTTGCTGGGTCATTGATAGCGATGAGTCTAGGATGAACGCCAGGCTGCGTGCGTGGTCGGTGGGTGTCGGTGCAGCTCTCAGTGTGGCCGGCCACCAGTAGTCGTCCCAGGCGGAGGTGCTGGAGCCGAGGATGAGGAACTCCGTCTTGTCCGAGTTCAGTTTCAGGCAGCTGTTCTTCATCCATTCGGCAACGGCCTTCATTCCTTCGTGGAGGTTGGTTTTGGCGGTGGTGGGGGCCTTGGTGAGGGAGAGGATCAGCTGGGTGTCGTCGGCGTATGAGATGATGTTGAGGTCGTGCGATCGGGCTATGTTGGTGAGCGGTGCCATGTAGACGTTGAAAAGTGTCGGGCTGAGGGATGATCCTTGGGGTACACCGCAGATGATCTTGGTGGCTTCAGATCGGAATGGAGGGAGGCGGACACTCTGGGTTCTGCCGGTGAGGAAGGAGGTGGTTCAGTCCAGGGCTTTGTCACGGATCCCTGCGTTGTGGAAGCGTGTGCGTAGGGTGTGGTGGCAGACGGTGTCGAAGGTGGCCGAAAGGTCCAGGAGGATGAGGGCCGCTGTTTCTCCATTGTCCAGCAGGGTCCTGATGTCATCAGTGGCGGCGATGAGGGCAGTTTCGGTGCTGTGGTTGCTACGGAATCCTGATTGGGACGGATCCAGAGTGCTGTTCTCCTCGAGGAAGCGGGTCAGTTGCCTGTTGACAATCTTTTCGATGACTTTCGCCGGGAACGGGAGTAGGGAGATGGGCCGGAAGTTCTTGAGGTCCTTAGGGTCCGCCTTGGGTTTCTTGAGTAAGGCGTTGATTTCGGCGTGCTTCCAGCTCTCCGGGAAGGTGGCGGTCTCGAAGGAGTTGTTGACAATCTTCCGGAGATGGGGTGCGATGGTGGAGCTTGTTTTGTTGAAGATGTGGTGCGGGCAGGGGTTGGATGGTGAGCCGGAGTGGACGGTGTTCATGATTTTGATGGTGTCGTTGTCATTGACGTGGGTCCAGGAGAGCAGGAGGTCGGTGTGGCTGGGGGACGGTGAGTCTGAGTTGTCAGTGGCTGTCGGGGGGGCCTGGTTGCTGAAGCTGTCGTGGATGTCTGTGATCTTGCGGTGAAAGAAGGTGGCTAGGGAGTCGCAGAGGTCTTGTGACGGCAGGATGTCGTTGGAGTTGGAGCTGGGGGTTGGAGAGTTCCTTCACGATGTTGAAGAGCTCTTTGCTGTTGTGTGCGTTGTTGTCAATGCGTTCCTTAAAGGAGGTCCTTTTGGCGGTTCGGATGAGTTGGTGGTGTCTTTGGATGGCGTTCTTGTGGGCTGCATTGCTGTCCGGTGTCTGTTCGTGATGCCACTTCTTCTCGAGTCTTCGGCAGGGGTGCTTCACATTCAGGATCTCATTGCAGTGCTATGAGTGCTCTGCCTGGAGCCATGTCTTGGCTGGGTCTTTTGAGAAGTCGAGCATGAGATGAATCGGATCGGTTCAAAATCTTTATTCAGATTTAATACAGAACCATAAAAAGATCACAGAACATTTCCCCATAACAATATTGCAGCTAGCAACCTATAACATCAACAATAGAAACAATATATGGCAGTTCATAAGAAGACAATTGCCAAAGTTGTTGCAAATTGAATGTAAAACTATATGGAGGCTGTGGTGGCTCAATATAAGGTGCAAAAACCATTTAAACAACTTACAGGTTTCTTAAAATCATAAAGGTGCAAATTTAAATATTCATGCATGTTCAATTGGGCTAGGCATCCACTGGAGCGTTTATTGTACTAAGTGACCCATCCCATAAGTTCTGGTAGTTAATGAAATTAAAGTAAGAACAGGATAGCCTCTAAATTCTTCACAACAAAAACCTCTAACTAGGGTATGCTATGTTAATGCACAATAAGATGATTCACCTGTGCTACATCTTTCAAAGAGACAGGGTTCTTAAAATGATAAAGGTGAGATTGTAAATTTATATAGTCATGCATGTTCAATTGGGCTTGGCATTCACTGGAGCGTTTATTGCACTAAGTGACCCATCCCATATGTTCTAATAGTTAATGAAATTAAAGTAAGAACAGGATAGCCTCTAAATTCTGCACAACAAAAACTATAACTAAGGTCTGCTATGTTAATGCAAAATAAGATGATTCATCTGGAGCTACATATTGCAAAGAATAGTTGCATAACCTTAAAAGAACTACAAGTTCCTCTGGGTGATCTTATGTGGTTTCTAAAAATGGAACAATGTGGGTGTGCCCCCTATGAACAGCCCCGCTAGACAAACATTACTGCCTGGAAAATACTTATGTGAATAACTAGATGGGAATTTGATGCATACAATTAAAATGTTTCCTAATGCTAATAGCTTTCCGAATAAAATATTCAACTCTGAAGCACATATCTGGTTTCTCTAAGGAACATAAGAACAGATAAGCTTCCCTGTACTTCCTAATGCTTTTAGCAAAGAACAATAGTTTTAGATAAATGTTTCTAATTTTAATGTAAAAACTAGAAAATAGAATAAAGTGCAAAGTATATTGGGATGATCTTCCATCACTAGGACTTTTTACTGGTGCCACCGGCCTTTGTTTTTTTTCTGGAAAAGCCACTAGTACTTGTGCTATGCCCAGTTGTAATCATGTCAGTGCGAAGCGGTGTTGCATATTAGATGTATTTAACAGATGCTGCTGTAAACCCTCATTTGGTGCCACAGATAGGTGTCCAGCCACAGAAGGCCTGGATATACCTTTGGTGCATCTGGCATCAGCCTTATTAAGTGGCATAAACTTCAGTTCCCTTTAACCAAAGTGCAATATGCTATCTGGACTGTCTAATAACAGGAGGACATTGAGCTGGGCCAGCTCTCTAGAGATATACAAGAGCCACGGGATTCTCAAAACCTTGTCTAATCTTAAACAATCCAATAGGATTGATTTTGTAAGCCCAGAGGCATATTTATCAAGTTACATAAGGCCACTGTGCATGGTCCTGCATAGTTTGATGAATGTAGAGTAACGCAAGGCAACGCAAATCACTGCCTTGCATTACTCTGCGGCAGGGAGGTGTTTCATGGGTGGAGCGTGGGTGTTCCCACACATCCACCCAAGGATTTTGGCACATTCACAAATTTACCATTAGTGGTAGACCTGGGAATGTGTCAAAATACTACACCTCCCTAGATGAGGCGTAACGAGGGGAAATATCTTCATTTCTCCTCTTGTCTTTCTCTTTCTATGTGTGCTGCATTTTGCACCACATGTAGAAAGAGCAGAATGCCACTGAGGATTGTTTTTGTGAAGAAATGTTTTCCCTTCCTGCACAAAAACAATTCTGCCTACAAAGCAGACACTCTTGCAACGTGACACGAGGGTGCCTGCTTTGGTGCTAGGCAGCCAAAAGTGAGCCAGCGGTAGGATAGGACAGGAAAGCACTGTGTAATGTTAAATATGGCATATTCTTACCCTTTCATGAAGTGCAGCAAAGTGGCTTGCTGCATTCCGCTGCATGAAAGATTGTTAAATACCCCCACTCAGTCTCCTCTTTGCTCCATATTGAGTTCCACAGCTGGATAGGTTTTGTCACTAATAAATCTTCCAGATGCAGCATCCCCAGTTCCCTATGAACTATATCCACAAATGTGGATTTGGGAACCACAAGTAGTCACAGAGGAGAATGTTCTCTTGTGTTGTAAAATTGTGAGATGTGCATGGCCCCAAAGTCCACAACCATGAGAGGCAGCAGAAATACATTTAGCTCCATAGATTGTCACAGTTTCCCTAATTGGTTTGCAGCCATTTGTGGTAGCAAACCTCCACATACCCTAGCAAACACATCTTTAACTGGCTATTTTCAATATTATTTGTTTCAAATTCTGTTTATTGAATTTTTGAGATTGATACAGGAATGCAGCACACATGCAACAACTTATCAAAGTAAGCCAAGAGTTACAGAGAACACATGTAGGGTACAGCTTGGTCAAGAGTTCTGTGGCATAAAAAACATATTGGGGCATATCATCAAGCCCCGGAGATAAAATTATCGCCGCTTTAGCGTCCGTTTTCTGACGGAAAGCGGCGATAATTTTATCTCCTAATCAGCAAGGTCACGCTATCGCGTGAATCCTTGCATTATCGCCCTTTCCCCCAACGCCCATCTTTGCATCTCTAATGAGATGCAAAGTGGGCGTTCCGTGCTAAAATAACTGGAGAAATGTCGCTAACCGACATCAATAGCAACGCAAAGGCCACATCACATTTCAAAAATGCAAGCAGTAGTCGGCCCAACATCAGGAATGAAAGCTCCATTGTCTCAACACACAAGGCTGAAGGACACCTGACCCCCGGACCTTGGTCCTGAATGCGGCTGGCACTCCCTGCGAGAGATACCAAACCAGATCGTGATGACTCCCACACCACGAACTGCGAAAATGAAAGACCAACGTGTCCACACCCCACACACACTTGTCCCTGCCTGAGGCACACCTGCTTGGGATGCCCCTGACACATATGTAAGAAACAACCCATAAGCCCAAACGTTGCACACAAACATGACTCATTGCTCCGAGCAGTGGCATCTCATCCACACAACTGCCGCCTGTCAGAAGTGTGCCGGTGCTACGAGACCAACAAAGGCAATGGCTGGCAATCCCGGGCACATGCACAATCCCTGTCACGTGGAACTGTACCGTGCACGAATGCTGCATCTGTTGGGATCACTGCCACTGGCAGTGTTGCGCATCAGTTACCATCTGAGTTTCCGTCTTGCGTACGTCACCTGCGTCCAGCCCTGGTTCCACTGTCGATCATGCACATTCGAGTGGCCCATGGATGTCTGCCTATCCAACACAGCGGTAGCTGAACTGGATTATGACACGTGTGTGCGCCCCCTATTGGCTCATGAACAGGAGTGTAACCATGACACCCGTGCATGGGATGCCTTGATATTTGGCGTATGTGCAGGCAGTTGTGCATGGGAGATTGCACAACTCCTCGTGTGCAGTGACCACATCGAGGTGCTTCCCTATTGGGCTGTGTTGTGGATTGGTGAAACGGCGTGGACGGAGCACAGCTGCCCGGACCAGGTAATGGACTGGCTCGCCCTCGCGTACCTTGACCTCGACAACGACGTACTCTTGGAACAGATTGCCCATGAAGCAGCGCTCACATACATGGACGAGTAACTACGTTCCTGCGGCCACAATTGATTGTCACCCATAGCACAGGTCCCTACACCTTGTAGCATCTCGTAGGAATTTCCACATATCCCACCACAACAGTGAACATGTCTGCCTTCGCCTGGACTCAGAATGCATGTGCGTGGACCAACGCGTGTGTACACACACCTGTGCAAGGTGATGCAGTCCCATGGGCGGAGCAGCACAGCGTCGCCTGGTAACATTTCAAAAGCGGAGAAACTGCTGGGTGGAGAGTACACACATGGCAATGTAGCACGACATGTGACCTTGTAGGATCCCTTCACCTGCTCACTGTCAGCAGAGCACACAGTCAGCGGAGTCCGGTGCTACAGCACTATGCAGATCCCATGAGGGCTGTGAGTCGTGTCCCCTGACACGGGCCGATGAGCAGACGCTAAACATCACATGACTCGTCCAGCAAGGCAAGGTGGGCTGAGACCGTTGGCATCCGTAATGACTTGTGTGCACTTTTTCCACCCCATTACTTGCACCTCGACATGTTCCAAAGCTGCCTGTAAGTGTCTTAAACATTGGTCTGCATGTTGTGGCCCTTGCCTTGCCCGTACTGACACGCACATGCTAATAAAGTCCACGCAACTTCACCTGTGTACAACTGTGATGAGTGTTGATTATGATGACAGATCATGTGCCTACATGTGCATTGTCCGTACACAGGGAGGCATTGACTGACACCTGTGAATTGGGGGTGAGTCCCCATTGCCAGCTCCACCTCTGTGAGCCAGACATTGTGGCTGGGATAGTTGGTGGCAGACCTGTGCTCCTACGTGTCCCCAGCAATGTGCGTATGGTGTCCAACTTCTCGCCATGTAGAACAAGGTCATCCATCAGAACAGACTGTGTCCACACAGATGTGTGTGAGTAGGCATGCGAACAGACGTTCTGTTGTCACATGTGATGGGGACACCACTTAAGGACTGCTACCGATTGTGACATTTCCACACACAGCCCTATTTGATACATGGACGTGGTGCTACGTTTGGGGGCAACGGGATTGTTGTCACTGTGCAATGTGGCCACAGCTAGTTCACACCTTCACAGTCATCTAAGTGGCCATGTGGGTCAGGGTCAAACATGCGCATTGATGACATCTACCAGGGTGTACCTTTTAGTGCTATCGATGTCCCGACATTCATCCAAACATTTATTCGTGAGTGAACATAGACATGACACATCTGTGTGATTTGGAATGTTTTATTCACATTCTGGGGGGTGTCTGACCTGGAGCAGTACATGGCCACTTCAAGCCCACAAGACATGGTTGCCCAGTGGTGGGCCAACCAGAGTTCCTGTGGCAAGGCAGAGTTGATCTGAAGAGGAAGGGTGCAGTCCGCCGCCGGGTTGCTGTGTCATTGATGCCAGAGCAGATATGCCAGTCCATGTCGGGGTCCATGTGAAGGTCGCAGAGTGTTTCGGGGGACAGTGGGAGGTGTTGTTCCAGGGCATGATGCAGAGAGCACGACCAGGCAGGGACAGGCCATATGGCAGGGATGGATGCTACTACCTCCTTCCTCACACAGTCATTACCCTCCACATCTTACTCCTCTGAGACATCTTCTGTGTCCGGTGTGTCAGGTGTGTGTGGTGGGGTTATGGCTGCGTCACTGTGTGCCACTGACTCATCAGGGTGCGAAGGTGATAGGGCTGCATCACTGTGCGCCACTGACACATCAGGGGGAGGATATGTGTGTGTCGAGGTTCCTGCAGCAGTGACCTGGAACATGCTCAGTGGCAGCAATGGCAAGATGCGGATCTGCAAGGCATGGAAGATCGCAGCTATATCTCGCTGGGGTTCAGCAGTAGCAGCCATACTTCCAGCCTGCATCGGCTCCATGGTCTCCATTGACCTCCGCATCTGTGCCAACTCTGTGCTGTCATGGCTTGAGCCTGTCTGCCTAAACAGTTCTTGTAACCGAGTAATGGACCCAGCGATGTCAGCTAAGGATTGTTGGTGAGCATGGTGCGGACAGTGGGTATCCGCTAGGGACTGTAGGTGCTCCCTGATGGGACTCAGGCACCCACGTATGGCATCGAGTTTGTCTGACATGAGCTCGAAACCCAGCCGCAGCTGATCTGCCATCTTCTCCTGGCACCCTAACACACGGAGTTTGAAATCGGTGTGTTGGTCGTGGGGGTCCTGGGAGGCAGCCGTGGTGGTGTGTGCTTCCTGCGGTATGGTCTTTGCAGGGTGTGGGCTCACCGCGATGCAGCTGGGCTGCCCTGCTCCTGGAGGTGGGGGGCGGAGGCTGTCCACGAGCCATTGGAGGGTGTCTGTGCAAATGTGCAGGATGTCCTCTTCATCATCACTGAAGAGATGTGTGGTCTGCTCTGCAGGAGGTGTTGATTGTCCCTCTGCAATGTGAAGGGGAGATGCAGGTTAACAGTGTGTTCCATGTATGTTGACGCATTGTAGATGTTTACATTCAGACTGCATGACGATGTACATTGTGACTGTTTTGGTGAAGCTGGCTATTTAATGGGAGTCAGTGGACATTTCGACTACATGATGGATGTGTGGTTGTACTTGTACGTTATCAGCTCACAGTGTCATGCATTGCCAGTTGTGATTGGCCAGTTTCTACACACGAGCGGCACCAGTTGTGTCCTCTGCCCTGTGGAGTAGGGGTTCCACTCTGTCCCACATTGTCGTCAATGTTGATGTACTGTGATTGCTATGTGTGTGCTGCATTGTTGGCGATTCGCCCCGGCAGCTCTGCATTGGCGGACCCTTATCCCTTTGAGTCGGTGTGCATTTGACTTGTGTGCTTTTCGGGTGCTGGGATGTTTGCGACTTGGGTCATTTGTGCTACTGGAGATATTTGGTACTCTTGTGCATTGTTTGTCTGCAAATGTGTTTTTGACGTCATGGTTCGTAGGTGCACGAGGATGTGTCAGAGTGTGACCTGCTCCTTTACGGATGTGGTCCACACTCAGCCACCTCAGTGTCGTCTTGTGCACCATGTCATGTATTTTGACTTCAGCCATGCTATCTGTCATGCAGTGTCACTTGCATTGTCAGTGTGGCTCACAGAGCCGCTGCTTTTCAGGATTCAGCACATGTGCATGGGTAGGTTGTGGCATTGGTGATATGGAGGGGGGCCCATTTGTGTTGATTGTGGACGGGGGACTACTTGGTGTTTCTATGTGTGCTGCAGTGTGCCAAGGGTATCAGGGACATGTTCCACAGTCATTGTGGATGTGCAGTGTGCTGCACATGATTGTGAATGTGTGGCATTGTGCCCATCTGCCCCCGTCCCCCCAGTCCCTGGTCGTTACTCACCCTGTTGCTGTTGGGTCAGGTCATATCGGGCTGTGTCCAGACCCCCGACTCCTTGCACCGGCTCCAAGCTGATGACTGTGGCCACCATTTCCTCCAGCTCATCCAGCTCCTCCTGTGGCGCAAGACTCCCACCTCCAGTCGCCTTTGCTGCCTTCATGTTGGCAGCGAGTTTCTGTTTGGTTTGGCTGTGCACTTCATGCCAGTGCCTCTTGGCCTCCTCCATTGACCTCCTCGATACTCCGACTGCATTCACGTTGGTGACGATGGACTGTCGTATTTCCGTTTGTGTTGCCAATGATGCAGTGGAGGTGACGAACAGTTGTTGGTAGTGTTCTATCACCTCCGTGACGATGATCTGGTCTTCCTGCGGTCTGAACCGCGTCTTCCTCTTCCTCTTCTCCTTGCCCTTACCCGAACACGGGGTTCCTGGTTGGTCCTCCGTGGGGCTTGTTGGGTTCGGGTTGTCCTCTGCACTCGGTCCGGGTGAATCCATGGTGCTACGCAGTTTGTTTTGTTTCTGGTGTTTATTTTTTGGTTTCTCTTATAGTGCATTTTCACGCATGACACGTGGGATTTGCGGGCCTGTGGCTGGTTGTCGCTGATTTTTGTATCGCGTTTTGGGACATCGCAGGTTTTTTTGCGTTCGTGTTTAGCATTGTTTCTGCGTCGCATTGGTTTTTGGGTGGTCATTTGGCACGTTATCCTGCTACTATCGCATGGTGCCGCAGGGTTGGGAATACCACGTTGACAAGGTGTTATTTTCCCGCGATGGACTGCGATGTGAAGGGTTGCGTTAAGCAACTTTTGCGGTAGTTATCACACCTTCTTGAGAATATGCCCCACAGAAAGGAAACTTAATATACCTAAAAAACCAACAAAACCTTGATGTCATGGTGCAAATGATAATGAGGTGACCATGAGGGCTGGGTGCCGAGGCCCATGGTAAGGCATCGTCCTAGCTTCAGATTACCAGCTGTACTGCCATAACATTAGATATGGAATAGGTTAAGGGCCCTTAACCGTGGGGCGCATGCCATCAATGGGAGGCCTTCCGATAAGTAACTCACCAGCGGGGACCATATGTATTCAAACCCTTTTTTAGTGTCATCCACTATGTATGCCATGCGCTCCAGAGCCAGCGCCCTCCACAGCCTCGCATGCCATTGGGTTAATGATGGTGCCTCTTGTTTTTTCATGCGGCAGCTACTGCCATTTTAGCTGCCCCTAGGCAAAGCCACATGACAGACCTATCACTCTGTGTTTGGCGTTTCAGGGTTGGGTATCTCACCCCCAGCAAGGTGTGTTCCAGGGTATTGGGAAGTGGGTAGCCTAACATGAGTTTGATTTGGGATAGGATCTCTTTCCAGAAAGGCTAGATGGAGGGGCAGTCCCACCAGATGTGACGAAAGTCGCCCAGTAGCCCACATCCCTGCCAGCACCTATCCGAAGTGTTGGGGAAGATCTTGTGTAGTTTCTGGGGATATAAGTACCAGTCACATATAATTTTGTAGTGCGCCTCCCTTAGATACATCGTGCGATTGAATTTCGCTACGTCGTTATGAAAACGCTCCCACTGCTTGTCCGTTAGAGGAGTGCCCAAAAGTGCATCCCAAAAGCGTTTATATCGTGGGGTCGACCTGGGGCTTAGAGCTTGTATGAGAGCGTACAGAAATGAGATACATCCCTTGGAGGTGGATCCCGATTGGGCAAACTTCTCTATGGGGAGCAGGTCCCTGGTGGTGGCCAGCCACACCAGGGGTTGCTGCACCCAATGTTTAAGCTGCAAATAGTGGAACTCCTCTTTGGTGGTCAGTGCAAATTGTTTCATGCATTCTTGAAAGGTGAGAATCTCACCTTTGTGAAACAGGTGGGAAATCGTGAGCCAGCCCCCCTCCCACCATGCCTCGAAGGGTCCCACGAGGAGCGCAGCGGGGAAAGCAGCATTAAAATGTATGGGCGTGTAGGGAGATGGAAAGGTGGTCAGCTGTAACCTCCTAGTGAGAGTGTCCCATACCCGCAGCATGGTGGATGTGGGTGTACTGATGTAGGCATTGGGCGGTCTGTCATGCTTGGGTTTACACAATAGATCCCATATGGTTCGGCCGGTGATCTGTCTATCTACGTGAAGCCAGTGTTTCTCTGAGGCACGCAGCGACCATTCTGTGATTACTCGTAGCTGTGCTGCCCTGTAATATCCCTGAAAATCCGGCAGTGCTAGACCCCCCTCCCGGCATGGCCTCGTGAGCAGGCTCTGGGGCAAGCAGGCCCTCCCTCCCAGCCAGATAAATTTAGTGGTCATTCGTCGCAGCTCCCTGAAGAGACCTTTTTCCACTGGAATGGGTAGCCCCTGAAAGAGGTAAAGCAAGCGGGGGAGCGCGTTCATCTTGATAGCATTAATCCGGCCCATCCAGGAGATGTATGCAGCACTCCACTTGCCCAAGTCAATTTTTAATTGGCGAAGAAGGGGAGGGAAGTTGGCCTTCTAGAGATCTGAGGTACGGGGGGTGAGCTTAACACCCAAATAAGTAATCTCCTTAGTTGTGCAGCTAAATGGTGACACACTCTCCACTTGTTGCCACTCTTCTTTAGACAGGGTCAGATTAAGTAAGAAGGATTCGGCCAAGTTAATCTTAAATCCCGCCGCCCTCTCAAACAGGGCAAGCTCCCCCTGAATAGCCGGAAGGGAAGTCAATGGCTCCGTGACCGGAAGAAGCACGTCATCGGCAAAGAGCGATATCTTATGATCGTCTGAGCCAAACCGCACCCTCGGTATATCCGGGTTAGCTCTAATTTTATGCACTAGGGGTTCAATGCTTAAAGCGAAAAGGAGGGGGGATAATGGGCACCACTGCCTCATCCCACGTGCTAAACCAAAGGAGGGGGAAGCAACGCATTGACCAGGACCCGAGTTCTAGGAGAGTGATAATTGGCGCGAATCATCCCTATAAATGTCTCATTGAATCCAAAGCGTCGAAGCACTCGAAACAAAAAGGTCCACTCCACGTGGTGAAATGCTCTCTCCGCGTCTAGCGAGAGAAGAGCCGCTGGAATGTCCTTCTTCCGAGCCTTCTCTATTATATGGATGATGCACCGCAGATTATCATGGGTCTGTCGCCCCTTAATAAAGCCTGATTGGTCTGGGTCAATAAGGCCGAGGAGCACAGATTTGAGGCGAGTAGTTAAGATTTTGGAGTAAATCTTGGCGTCTAGATTCAGAAGGGCGATCGGGCGGTAAGAGGAACAGGCTGTAGGATCCTTCCCCGGTTTAGGAATTACTGCCACAATCGCCTCTCCCATAGAGGGGGTGACCTGTTGTGTAGAAGTGATGACATTGAATAAGGTAATTAAAAAGGGGGCAAGTTCCGGTGCAAAGGTACGGTAAAAATGTGCCGTAAACCCATCCGGCCCCGGCGCTTTATGTAGTTTAAGTGCGTCAATCGCCTTCTGCACTTCCTCAGGGGAAATGGGTTGAGCTAAGTCCTCATTAACGGTAGCCGGGACCTGTGGGAGGTCTAAAGAGTCCAGGTACCCCTCTTAGTCTTGCGCTCGTGGGAGTTCTGAGGTGTAGAGAGTACGGTAGAATTCTTCAAAGGCTTGCACTTTCCCCTCCTCTGTCTTTTGTGAGACGCCCGCATCATCTATGATAAGTTTTATGTATTTCCTTTCCTGTTTGGCCCGTAATTGACGTGCGAGAAGGGACCCCACTTTGTTGCCTCCCTCATATCCCTTGGCCTGTAAGCGTAAGATGGTTTTTTCTGCCCTGTTAGTGTAAATGGCCTGCAGTTTCCCTTTAAGGGCAGTAACTTTCCTTAGCGCCGGAGCCGAGGGGCTAGTCTTGTGTGCCAATTCTGCAGACTGCAGTTCCTGTTCCAACCTGAGACGCTCCTCTCGCTGTTGCGTTTTCAGGGTAGTGGCTAATTCGATGCATTTTCCCCAGACTACCGCTTTGCAAGCGTCCCAGGTGGTGGCGTGAGAGGTAAGCTCGGGGTCATTCTGCTCAAAGAAATCTTTAATGGTTTGCCTAATTTCGTCGTGCAGCAGTCTGTCCCTACAGAGGAAGTGGGTGAAGTACCAACGCGCATGTTTTGGACGTGGGTTCGGCCAGGTGAGGGTCATTTTGAGAGGGGCATGGTCAGACAAACAAATCGGGTAGAAGTGTGTCTGGAGTATCGAGGGGAGCAGAGATTGGCTCACAAATATGTGATCGATGCAGGAGTATGTTCTGTGGGAGTGGGAGAAGAAGGAATAGTCACGCACGGTGGGGTTACCCTCCCTCCATACGTCCACCAGGCCCAGGAGTTGGAGCTGCGCTCTAAGTGCCTTTCCAAAAATCCCCCCTGCTGCCCTGTGTGGGTGAGTCGTGTCCAGCCCCTGGTCCCAAATGATATTGAAATCTCCCATCAGGAGAACGACCCCTTGCGCAAAGTTCTCCAAGGCCATAAGGAAGGAGAGTATAAAGTCCTGTTGACCCGTATTTGGTGCATAGATAACTGTAAACGTGCATTGCCGGCCCCTCAGATCCCCCCTGACCATAATGTATCTCCCCGCTTTGTCAGCTTTGGTGTCCTGGGCTTGAAACGGGACCCCCGCATGGAAAAGCAGTGCCACCCCATTCTGTTTGTAAGCGTGAGAGGATCTGAAGATAAGAGGATATGCTCTATGCTTCAGACGTTGTTCCTCAGCTTTTTTGAGGTGCGTTTCTTGAAGGGCCGCCACTTGGACATTATGATCAAGTAAATATTTCCAAAGGCGTTGACGCTTATTAGGGGAGTTGAGGCCCTGGACATTCCATGTTATAGCCCGGACTGCCATGGGGATTTGGGTGGGGTTTGGCCCCCCCGTTAAGCCTCCTGCGCTGACTGTGTCCCCGGCACCCCCGCCCCCTCCCCTCAAACCAAAAATATTTAAAAAGGCACCATGACATCGAACTAACTTAACAAAACAAAAGAAAATGTAAAATCGAGTGTAGAGGATCACCATCGTAGCGGTGACCCTCCTTACTAGAACAAACTCAAGGAACGCAACCAATCCCATTCCCCCAGCCCCTACAACATCAACTGTTAAGGCATATGCATAGAAAAATTATGCAGCACTCTGTGGCTGTTGCATTTCTGAGCACCCCTGTAATAGCAACACCAGTCTATCACCTCAGGCGGCTCCATAGGTGTCCGATTGTGTGCAAGTCCTCCGCTCCAATCATTCTCCCAATGTAATCTCCTTACCACAGTAGTGACAGGCAGCGATGTACTCCACTCACACCCATCGCAGCCCATTCATACGTTCCAAGGGTTACGATTCCCTGACCCTAGGCTACATAAAATTGGGTGGGCCATAGGATCCCTAAAGTCTTGTGGAATGCAAGTCGTCCGCACCATCCATTTCTACACAACACCGACTGGTTGTCCCCCTGCGGCGAGAGGGGTGGAGCACCTTGTTTCCTAAAAACGGATCGATCTTTATACCCTCCAATCTTGGAACCCCGAGAGTCAAGATAGATGCAAGTCCTCCGCTCCTTTCATCTGCTCATGGACGACCACGTGTCCGGGGAAATTGTGTTCCACCTGGAATGAATGTCATTTACCTTTGGGGCCCATAGAGCATAGATTTCAGTCTGAAGATTTCTTGCTCCCCTTACCCACTCTCCGCCACTGGCCTCCACCTTGTCGCTCAGACTGCCTCTCCCCTTCAGTGCCCCGTGAAGATGTCGCTCCGGTAGATGAGGAGATCTCTATTCCCAGCAGGTACGCCACCTCTGACAACTTCGTGCAATGGAGATGTTTGTTGGTCCATTGGAAGGCAATCCCGAAGGGATACATCCAGCGGTATCTGATTTTCTTCTCCCTTAGAAATTCGGTGATCGGGCGGAATTGTTGGCGTCGCAGGAGCGTGGCCTGGGCCACATCTTGGTAGAGCGTGCATGTGGCATTCTGGAAGGTGATCTTGTCGGTGACCCTCGCCTTTTGAAGGACCAGTTCCTTCACCTTGAATGAGCTGAACTTCGCCAGAACATCACGAGGCCGCCGGTGCTCTCCAGGAAGCCGCATCCCCACTCTAACTTCTTGACCGTCCTCCTCCATCCTCCCCCAAGGCTGAGGAGAAAAGGCCCACCATGAATGCCTCCAGATCCGGGCCCTCACAATCTTCCTCCAATCCTCGGACTCGAATATTGTCGTGGCGGGAGCGATTTTCTAAGTCTTCGCACTTGAGTAAGGTGGCACGCAGCTGGCCACTCAGGTCCACCGAGCCTTCTTCCAGGGGTTTAATACGATCGGCTAACTCCTGATACTTCACTTCCAGATCTAGCGTACGAGTGCCCACCGAATCAACATCCGCCTGCAGGGTCACCAACTTCTCCTGCATCTCTGACCGGAATGAATCAAAGGAGGCATCCATATCAGCTTTAATGTCCGCACGGAGATCCTTTTTGAACTCCTGAAGGGAAGCCATGAGGTCCTCTCTAGTAAGCGCCATTGTTTCTGTCGGTGGCGACACTTCCTCTCCGGCCGCCCCTGCGCCTGCAGTGGCGAAGTAATTCGAGACCTTGTTATTGGGGGTCTTTTTGGGTGGCATAGGGGGTCCCGCTCCCTGGTCAGCTCCCGGCCGCCCATCCTTTTGCGCAAAACTAGTGCGTACTCTCTGCATGTGCGTGGGTTCCCAACGTCGCTTCTCCGCCTTCTCAGAGGGCACCCCCGGGTCCAAATACAGGGGCCAGGAGGGCTGCCCAGCGTGCCCCTTCTGGTTGCTTCATGGAGAGTGCTACTCCTGCTTGGCGCGCAAATCGGTGTGCCAGGCTGTGCTTCAGACTGGAGGCTGCTCAGTACATGAGCTCCCCGCAGGGCTCTGCGGCGCACGTGCTTGCCCCCCCGCTTTGTTGCCGCACGCTAGTCTTGCATTTTATCTTGTGTTTGCCACGGCAGCCATCTTAAGGTCAGGCATCAGGCAGTTCAGATTGCTCAACGGAGCCTGCTTAGTCTCCCTCGTGGCCCCCGCTCCGGTGTAGGCCCCCACTTCACAGACAGCATGGAAATCACAGCGCTCGCCAAACCCCCTTGCCGATGATTATCGCCAATAGAGAGCAGTGTCCCTGGGGCCCAGCACCTCTCACAGCACCGCACAGTGGCTCCCAGTGCCTCAACCGGCTGATGTGCACAGTGTCCCGTTTACTTGGGGGGCCTCGTCCGCCAACGCAGGCTGAAAGTCATTCATATGGGTAGTTAGGCTAGTGAGGGTCTGTTTGCCTGCACCTCCTACGCAAGCCAGGAGCGCTTGTCTCCCTGGGCCAGAGTCCCGGGACCACGCAACAGCTATGCTCCCCCTCGCTTATTGCCATTCACTGTTGGCTGCCGATTTCCTTGCTCCCAATTGCAGGGGGGGCCCCGGGTACGACGCTCACCTGTCGGGGGCTTGTCTCCATGCCCGCTCATGATTTACCGCCTCCGGGGGGGCGCTGCCAATTCAGGAGAGCCGGGCTCGGGGCAGGTACAATTGGCGCCGGCCCTGGGTGATTTTGTTGGCAGAGGGCCCCCTTCGCTAGAGCCGCTCTTCACTTTCGGCGGGAGTCGCCGCCATCTTGCGGGGTTCGAATTGCCGCTCGACCCGCTGCACCGGTCACTCGCCGCACTTCCTCAGCGGCACTCGGGGGCACCAGCCGCGGAGCGCCAGTGCTCCGTTCACTGCTCTGACAATTTGGCTCTCTGAAACGCCGGTATTAGGAGCCCTTCGCAAGAGGGGCTGCCATTTTGTGCCATCAGCCTCGGGGCAGCCACGATCCACCCGCTCCTCTCCCCCATGCCCTGGAGGCTTCTCTGGACACCGAAGCCTTCCCAGGCGGTTCCTCCACCCCTGGCTATTTTTGGTGGCGCTCAGAGTAAGCGTAACTATACCTTATTCCTCCATTACTACGGGGCCTGGGACGGAGCCGATCAGAGACACGGCTGATCGGCCATGTTGCTTGGCCACACCCCCCTTCAATATTCTTTGTCCGGGAGCCTCTGGTAGTAAAATGAACACCCTGGTGGAGGAATGATGTAACCCTTTTGATCTGTGTGCCATTAATATAATATAATGACTTTGTGGTTTGCCCACACCCTTTCTACAGATCATGGTATAAGTTTTCCTACGGTTAAAGTTAAGCTCCCTGCACTCCATTAGATTTTGCAAGCCATTGGTGATCCTTACAATAGGACGGCATTGTCTGTATAAAAGAGGACCGGTACTGCCCTGCCATCTGCTCACGGGGAGTTGGCAGACACATCCTGAAGCACTCTGTCTACACTGTTTATATACAAGGAGAACAGAAAGGGCCCCAACACGCACCCCTGCATAACTCCCATAACACACCCTGGCTGATAAGTCCCAATATAATTGTGATACTGAGGAACAATTTCCAACAGAGCACCCATAGAGGCCATCTTCTGTCACAGAATTGAGTGGTTTACCGAGTCAAAAGTGCTTGACAGATCCATAAAACATAGATGTAAGTAGCTGGTCTTGGTCCCTGTATATTTTTCTATGAGGAGATCCATTTGACGAATTGTTCTACCACTTTCAGGCCCCCCCCAAACCCATATCGTGACTCTGTAAGTGTGCTGTTAGTGTCTGCCCAGTCTTCCAGTCTTTCCAAAATTACTCTGCCCTTAATCTTGGCAGAAGAATCCAGGAGGGAAATGGGGTGATAACATTTGGGGTCATCTTCGGAGCCCTTCTTGTAGATCAGAATTATCAGTGACTCCATCCACTTTGTTGGAATATGTCCATTTAGATCCACGTTCAGGATTTGTGTCAAGATTGATGCACATAAGATTGACAAATATTTGTACATTTCAACAAGGACACCATCTGGTCTTGCTGCTTTCCCACTGACACTTTTCTCGATGGGCCTTATGACTTCATTTAGGGTGAACCTTATTGGCTTACACTCAGTGTAGGTTGTGCCCAGTTGAACTAAATTGTTATCTAGCATATCTGGTTTGCATGAAAGACTAAAGATACTTGAAATGTGATCAACCCATACTTGCATCGTACATTAGAGTCTAGGTCAGGGGATGTGTTATTTTTTAGAAGAGGGCAACTGATCATCTGCCAGAACAGGATGGAGTTATTGATACCTGCTGCTTCTTCCATTTTGGTCCAAGCCTCCTCCTGTAATATCTTCTTCCTAGCAGACAGTGCCTCCTTAAAGCGCTTTCTAGGAGTTGTGATTAAAGGACGGTCTCTATGGATTTGTTGAGAGATAACCGTAGCATTTTTGATGCTGATGAGCAGGATTGGTAAAACTAGCCTTTACTGCCCGACTTGAAATGCCTTGATCTCCATAAAAAGTAGGACATTAACAGATGTTGTAATCTTTCCAAAAACTTTATGAAATAGTCCCATAGTTGGCTGTCACAGGTATGCAGGACTCAATGTTTTCTTTATTGGTGTCTATTAGTCTTAAGAAATTGGCAAAGTTCAATGCTGGTCCATTTCAAGCATGGGCCATTTGAACTTGTTATGCCAATGTTACCAGCGACAATGGGTGCAATATGCTCACTGATTTGGAGATGTAGGATGAGAGCCAGTCGATTATGGTTGCTAACCAAATTAGGCTTTACTGCAAGGTTAACCAGATTAGAGCTTGAATTTGATGAGAATATAACATGATCAACAGTGGTTTTAGCTCCTCTACCTATAAACGGATGTACTTGACCAGTAGTAGTATTACTCACTAATTCCAGAAGTGTTAAGCTTTATCTAACTAATAAACTGTTCAAAGCATTGTCCTATGTATTATGCAGGAAGTGTAACTGGGCTACCCCCAATACGTCAATGCACCTGCACACATCCTTGGCTGGTAATATACATTTGAGGATGTTAAAATCTCCAACTCAAAGAAATGTGTATTGGGTTACCTTTAGGGGGACAAATGTGGTGAGGTCTTCCTCTAATTTTGTTAGTACCTCGCTATGTGTAGGATCGAAAATGTTATTATAAAAATTGACAGTTAGCAGATGATGGCCTTTCTTATAGGATATAAGAACAAATTGATACTGGACAGTTATGCTGCAGTAACCACTAAAGAAATCCCCTCAATGTGGATCCCCACATGGACCCAAGTTTCTTGTAAACATTATTTGGGCCGATGTCACAAGGCTATGCCAATCGATAACTTACTTCTGAGAATGGCCACGTTCCAATAAATAACGTGTATGTGATTACCAGGATGAGGACTATAGTTATATTTGGTAGCTACAATAATGCCTAAAGTGTTGAAAGTTCGTCCGTGAGGGACATGTAATGTTTTAAGTTGATTAGTAAATCTAAAGGAAGGAGAGCAAGACAGCCTGGAGTCTCCCTATTTGGCCTACCCATTTCGAGGAATCTATGTTATCCTGGAGTAGGTTTTTGAGACACTGTTAAGGGAATCAGGGGATTGGGTACACTAACAGAAGTGGGTTTAATGCCCCAATTTCCCTCACCACTGCTGATACTACTCTGGGCGATGGTGGGGCAATTAATTAATCCTAGCTCCTTACTAGAATGTGGGAGATTTAAATCTGACAGGAGAAGAGTATCATGATCACTTTGTATTCTTTCTTCAAGCCAATGTCAATAATCAGATACCAATCTTCTAGATTTATCATCATGTAGTCAATGGTACTTGCTCACTTCACTGCACGAAAAGTAGGTTTTGGAGGGTTATTGGAACATATTTGGCCAATAAGTGGTCTCAGGCCTGCATCCAGAATTATTGTGCACAGTTGCTCCCTTTTTTTTGTTAAGCTGTGACCTTTGGACGGAGGAGGTGGCAGACCCCAAAAGTCGTCCTCTTTGAATACTACTTGTTCCTGCAGTATGGGGTGAAGAATCGTGGGTATTCAGACAAAATATCGAGTTAAAAATATCAAGGCACAGAAATATTGAACTTTTTAATATTGAGATACGCAAATGCAAATATCGTAAAGCAGGAATAGTGTTGTCAAAAATATAGATTTTTAAGCTAAGTAATATTGAAGTCAAAAATATTTGTTGGTAATATCGCTTACAAAAATATTGTTGTAAGGAATATTGTTTTTTAATTATCTTTATGTATTTTAGTATATGTTTTACTTGTATATGTTATACATTGTTTGTATAATTACAGTTGATGTTTTAAAATATATATTGTACATTTTCAGTTGTTTTTAAATTTAATTTAATTGTTATTTGTAATTTTTAGTGCCATAGCTGATTGCGGGGTTTGTAGAGGTGCAGGGTGGCAAGTAAATGAATAATAATTGATTAATCATTAAATGTAATTATTATTAATTTTGTTTAATTTATAATAATTATGCCAAATTTGTTAATTTATTTTTTAAGTTGTCATTTAGTTGCCGGTTGCGGGAGTTGTAGGGGTAAAGGGTGGGAAGTTAATGAATTTGAATTAATGAATTTGAATTACTATTAATAAATTAATTGATAATTAATTATGCAAATTGCGCAATCAATTTGTTTTATAAGTTATAATTTACCTGGGGGCTGTGGGGTTTGTAGGGGTAAAGGGTGAAAAGTTTATTTTATTTTTTAACACAAAATATATAGCAGTTTTTTAAGGCATACATATCGCCGACATTCAGTATACATCAACAAATCATAGCAATTCCCACAGAATCACAGGCAAGAATCTAGTGAACAGTTGAAGTTTGTGGAAAGGAGTAGCAATGCAAAAAATTCTCCAACAGTAGTAAACTAGTGACAATCCCTCCCACTGAAAACTAGACATTGTCACTTCAAAATCGGGCGTGTCAAAAACCACACATTTACCAACATTGGGCCTCTTTCCGAGTCACATCGTAAGTCATTCCGGCTGAATTCTGATGGGCTCAAGGAGCCCATCGGCCAGTTGGGGGCCTCACCGTAATCCTTAAAGATGGCATTTCCGCCATCGGGATTACGATTAACCCTGGGCAAAGCACTACGCTACGCTCGCGTAGTTTGCGAAGTTTGCGCTACTTCGCACAACGCGAATTGCACGTAGCACAGTGCAAACACGCGTAGCGTAGCGTAGTGCAGGGGTCATTTTTTGCTTGCTCGCGGTCCTCAACGTCAAGTTGGCGACCGCGAGCAAGCAAAATGACATCCCGGCGAGACTTTTCTCGTTCGCGATCAGCAACATCAAGTTGCCGATCGCGAGCGTGGAAAATAAACCTCCGGCGAGATTCTCAACGTGGGGAGGTCAGGTTTCTCATTGCGAGTGGTCGCGTATGCTCGCGACCGCTCGCGATGAGAAACTACCAGTCCGCGTTGAGAAGCTGCAGCTCGAGTAAAAATCTACTCGAGCGGCAGTAAAAGACAGCTCGCACTGTGCAAGATGCCGTTTTCAATGATTGCACAGTGCGGACAAGCATCCGGCACTGTGCAATCATTGCGAACAGTGCACTACGCAGTTCGCGTAGTGCTACGCATAGCTCGCGTAGTGCGAACTGCACTTTGCGTAGCTTCGCGTAGCGCTACTTCGCGAACTACACCCAGGCTTAATTACGATGTTGCCTTCCGACAGGCTTTCCATGTTGGGCTTTCCAACATGGAAAGCCTGTCAGAAAGCAACTTCTCACTGTGGCCTCCGTTTGGGGGCCCAGTGCAGGGATTAACAGGAACTCCCATTTTCCTATGGGAGCTTGTGCTACGGCTTGTTTACGTTTGCAGTACAAGCTTCCATAGAGAAATGGAAGTATGCGACTGCACCATATATGTGTGGTGTGGCCAGTCTCGTATAATATTCTATAAAGATTGTCCACAGCTGAGTGGAACAACTTAAGAATCTGCAGTGCCCAAGGGTGTAAAGGACTCCAACATGGCATCCAATTCCAGTGCTATAGGCTTCTTCCGTAAGCCCCAGTACTCCTCACGACGTCATGCATTGCTTTCGGCTAGGCCCCATTTCTCCACATCCTCCTGCCATTGGGAAACCATAGGCACAGAGTGAGATTTCCAACGTTTCATCAGAAGGCTCTTAGCTAATAAAAGGGCCAAAATGACAAAGCGCAATGGTGTTTTTGTGTCTAGGGAAAAGACCAAGGATGCAGCACTCTAATGTGTACCAATGATTCAGCTCAGTGAGGTCTGAAAGGATAGCAGTGATTCGTGCCTAGTAAGGGGTCAGAATGGAACAGTCCAGTAACATGTGCAGTAAATTAGTGTCTGGTTTTCGACATTACGGGCAAGTCGAAGGTACCGCCGGGAACATGGTGTGAAGTCGGTGGGGTGTGAGGTAAGCTCAGTGTAGTATGGAAAATTCTATGAATTTGAATCCGGAGTTTCAAGAAATGTTTCATGGATATTCCAGAAGGACACTCTTTGTCTTGTAGGTTTCGTGCTAGGTCCATTCCCAGTTAGCCGTAAAGAGGTCAGAGGGACGAGTAAATGCATACACATGCCTTGGTATGACCACCGAACTAAGTGAAGACCCTGTCCCATTGTGTGTAGTGCTTGGAGTAGTTCATGTGGGGTGGGTTTGGCTCCTTCAGGTGTCCAGTGGTGATGTATATAGCGTGTTATACAGGTGTGAGTCAAAAATAGAGTGTCTGGTAGGCCTTGCACATGTATGAAGTCTGCGTGTTGCAACAGGGTGCCTTCTGTGAAAACGTCACTGACTGTTTCTACTCTGCCCTGTTTCAAGGCTGTAGTCTATGCATTGTAAAGATTCCAGAGGCAGTAGGGAGACCCATCAGTGGTATATTTAGAGCATAAGGCATTTGTAGGAGGTGTAGCGTAAGGCCATTTTCCAGTATGAGAGGGCGATATGCAGCAATAAGGAGCCGTCCACTGGGTAGGAGGAGCCCAGGCACAGCACGCTATGTAGCTTACCCCTATTAAGTATGGCCATGGTATAGCCAATCTCAGACTGGTTTCCGCCAGCTAGCCAGTAGGAGAGCCAGTGTAGTTGTCCTACGATACTGTAAGATTTGAAATTTGGAATGCCCATTCCTCCTTTATCAGGGGGGAGTTGGAGCTTAGGGAGGGCCACCCTTCAGAGGCCTCCAGCCTAGATTAGATCAATTAGGAGAGTGTTCAATAGTTTAAAGATCTGAGCAGGCAATATTAATGAAGTGGTAAAGCAAACGGAGTAATATAACCATTTTTGCTAGACTCAGTCTTCCCACCACTGATAGTGGTAAGGCAGACCCGAAGTTTACTTGTGACTTGAGGGTAGTGATAGTTTTGAGAAGATTACCTTCTAACACATCAAGTGCATCACTGTAAGCCTGGGGCATCAACTGAAGAGATATTTCCCCAAATGGTAAAGATGGCCAGTTGTAAGTGTCTTCAAAGTAAAATGCGTAGGATTTATTCACATAAATTTGGAGGCTGAACAGGGATGCACAAATTGTGAAGTGCCAAGCAACTTCTACTAGCTTCAGGTGGAGATTTTTAATATCTAATATCATATCATCCGCAAATAATAAAAATTGCATGTGCTGTGGGTCCTATCAGGATACCCCATCCACAGGCATCTTGACATAGTTGCTGTTCTAAGATTTCTGGAGCTAGGACAAAAGGACGTGGCGACAGGGGACAGCCCTGTTGCATGCCACGTTGTATCAAATAAGGAGCAGAAATATTTTGGCCTGTGCGTGCCCATGTTGTGGGATCAGTATAAGGCAATCTTACCCACTGAATGTATTCAGGGAAATGCAGTAGTGCTGAAGGGCAGCCATCATAATATCCCAGCTTAGTGGGTCTAATGCATGTCTTAATTCCAGCAATATACAACCTGCCCAGGGAAATCACCCATGGACGGCCTCCATAATATGGTGCAGTCAGCGAATATTAAGTGAGGTATTACAATTGGGGACAAAGCCGCATTGATCATTGTGAAGGAGTTTGGTAAGCATGGGCAGTAGGAAGCAAGCCAACACCTTACTGAGAATTGTGTATTCTGTACTGAGTAAGGATAGGGGCCTGTAAGAGGAAATGTGGATGTGCTGCTTGTCAGGTTTATATAGGGAGGTGACCAGTGCCTGGGCTATGGTAGAGGGTAATGCACCATTGTCCAAGGAGGATTTGAAGAGACACTCTAATTGTGGGACCAGTCAGGTAGCGAAAGTGGCATAGAACTCTGTGAGGAGGCCATCAGAGCCAGGGGTCTTGTTTCTTGCTATTTCTTTAATCACTCCCCAAATCTCATTGACAGAATTAGGAGCTCCCTGCTCAGCTCTCTCCTCAACCATCACCTTAGGAAGGGTCAGGGCCTCCAGAAAACCCTGAAGGGTCTCCGGGTCTACAGTGTGAGGGGCAGCATCTAGAGTTGAATAGTATTCACTGAAAGCTGTATTTATGTCCAGTTGGGAGGTGACTCGAGTATTATGTGGCGTAGTGATTGTGAGGATTGGGGTAGGCATAGGCTGAGGCTTTATCAGATGAGCTAATAATACCCCTGAGTTGTCAGCATCAGTATGGGTCCTCTGTGTATAAGCCCTGTAGTCAATTACACACAGTCGTTCAAATAATTCAGCATATTCGACCCTGGCGTTTTATAGTCTGCCTGCGTGTTCCTCATTATCCACCACCACCCTCTCTAGGGGTTCCAGACTCTCCTCCACACAAGTAAGTTCTCTAAGGGCAGTCCTTCAAGCTTCCACCGCTGTGCCTATGGATGTCGCATGTATCATTAATTTGAAAGCTTCCCATTCCATTAAAACAGATGAGGTGAAGTTGGTGTTATCAGTAAAATAATTATCTATTGTGGTAGCCAGTATGTGGTCAAATACTGCGTCCTCTAATAATTGAGGCTGGAGATGCCATGTGGGAATGGGAGCTGGTATGCATCCCCACGTGAGCGATATCTCCCAGGGATTATGTTTGGAAAGGGGTTTCTCTAAATACGTTGTGTGTGATAGCAGGTAAGAGCATGGGTGTGCATAGGTGCACACTGCTGCCCCACAAGAGAATGCAGAGTAAGAAGTGTGAAAGAGTTGGGCTTCCCATTTCTTGTGAATTTTAAGGGCTTCACTGGCTATGAGGCAGGTTCCTTGCAATCACACCACATGCACCTGGCGCCAGTGCAACTGGACCAGGATCCTGTACCATTTCTGTATAGAGCGCATATATGTGATACTTCCAGGTTATCATGTTCTACTTATGCGGTGTGGACATTAGTGATAAATTGAAACAAGTTTATACAGTTCGGATGGGGCTGGAACTTGACAGTAGTTAAAATATATGTGAGAAGTGACGATATGTGATACTTATAATCAAGAATCAAAAGATAAACCATTACTAATACCAGATTCAGCAATGAAACCTGGATCACCCAAAACTGTGGAAAAAAACAGTGGACATCATAATAGCATGTGCATTCGCCTTTGGGGTACATGGTGTATAGCTCGTGGGTGTAGAGTAGGGGTGGTTGTAATGCCGAGAGCTGACATCTACCTGGGCCTGGTACCCAGCACTGTGGGATGGGGTGAGGCATCCTGGTAAAGGATAGTATGTTACAGTCTATCAGGTGATCTTCTCCCATCAATGGAGGATTGGAAAAGGGAATAACATTGGGCAAATACGACAAAGTTGGATCCAAAGTTGTAATTAAGGTGCGGGTTGTGGGGTTTGTAGGGGTAAATAGTGGAAAGGTAATTAATTTTAATAAATTCATAATTTTTAATAATGTTAATTATTTAATTAATTATGTATATTGTGTAATTAGGATATTTTTAAAGTTATATTTCAGGTGTGGGTTGTTGGGTTTGTAGAGTACATGGTGAGAAGTTAATTAAGAAATAATTTATTGCTAAGTAATTATTAATTATTTAATTTATAATTATGTACATTGTGACATTATCATATTTGCTAAGTTATATTTTAGGTGTGTGTTGTTTTGTTTGTAGAGGAAGAGGGTGGGAAAATATTTAAGTAAAAGTACATTAACAATTATTTCTTTATTTCTTTATTTTTTTTATTTATTACTTAATATGTTAGTTGTGTTATGCTTTTTTAATTACATTTTAATTGTTGACTGTTAAGTTTGTGGTAATATAGTGTGGTATTTTAATTAAATTAATATAATTTGTCTCAATTAACAATAATTATTATAACATTAATAATTATTTAATTTGTTTAATTTCTGTAAAAATTTAGACATATATTTAGAATTTAATATTTTTGGTTATTTATTAGAATTGTTAAAATATGCTTTTTGTTTGAAGTAAACTACTCTCTCTCTCTCTACTGTTGAACAGACTGGAGTGGGAATAGTTAATTTTGCCCCTTTGGTGTCCAATTATTGCTCTATTGTTGCACAGACTGGAGTGGGAATAGTAGATTCTACCCCTCGGGGGTCCAACGCTTTCTCTACTGTTGCACAGACTGCAGTGGGAATAGTAAATTGTACCCCTCCTGAGTCCAACACTTTCTCTATTGCTGCACAGACTAGAATGGGAATAGTAAACTGTATCACTCCAGAGTCCAACGCTTTCCCTATTGTTGCACAGACTGGAGTGGGAATAGTATAGTTTACCCCTATTGAGTGCAACACTTTCCCTACTGTTGCACAGACTGGAGTTTGAATAGTAAATTGTACCCCTCCTGAGTCCAATGCTTTCCCTACTGTTGCACAGATTGGAGTGGGAATAGTAAATTGTGTCCCTTTTGAGTCCAGCGCTTTCCCTACTGTTGCACAGACTGGAGTGGGAATAGTAAATTGTACCCCTCCCTATTGTTGTTTGCATTGAAGTGGGAATAGTTTGTCTACTATTCCTGGAGTTTAATACTTTTGTTAAAATTGTTTAAATATTTATTATTATTATGTACTTTTGTATTTAATTTTATATATATATAAAACTTTACGTAATTTTTAAGGAAGGATTTTGTAAAGCTTATTTGTGTTTATTGTTTAGTTGTTGTGTATAATTCAGTTGGCAATATTGTAAATGTTTTTGCATTTCATTTGTTACATTTTTTATTTTTTTTGTATGTGTATGTAAGGTCAAAATATTCAAATGACCTGTTTCCCTGCAGGCAGCAGGTGTCTTGCAATGTCATGAAGGCTACCCGGTCCTTATCTTCAATCTTTTTGCGCAGCCCTGCAATGTTCCAGCTCACTAGCTGGAATGGTTTGGCCACTGGAGGGGAAAGTTGTCTATTTTTCTATAAATGACTGCTTGGCCACCCAGCAATATCACTAGCATCCCACCTGGGCTGATGATGTGGAATGGAGTGATTACAAATTATTGCGGGGTGTCTATCGGGTAATGGTTGACAACTCAGAAGTGATTGTGGATCAACTCCACGTTCTTTGTTTGCTGCTACATTTAATCTAAGATTTTTTAGTCACTCTTTTGGGGGAAGGAAAGGACTACAGGTTCTCTTTATGACTAGGAAGTGACCTGGCCACGGTTTGGAGTTCAGGCTTTGGTCCTTTTTGACCCCGCCTCGAACATTGGAGGATACAGTTCTATAAATCGCTTCTCAACTGTTACCCCCCCTAGATTGCCAGGTCATTAGCATGCTTAAGACTATAATCCACTACGTCATTACTTCACCATCAAGTTACTGTCTTCTTCCTTCCCTGGGTGGTTGACAGTGGCACAAAGTTTATGCTAATCAGATCATTGGATGTTATCTAAAGCGATCCTGGCAATGTTTTGGCCAATTTAAGAAAGTTGCCCCTGTTTTCCATGCCATATTTCCCCCTTGTTGGGAATAACGGGGTGAATACCAAGGCCACTTTTTTCCTAGGTCCTTCATTAAGCTAAGCGAGGTGCTACAACAGGTCATTGACAAAGGGCCATCTAGTTTTAGGGTAAGGCCTAATGGTGCTACATAGGCTGAGTCAGTTGGGCATGTAACATCCTTGGTACAACTTGGTAGGCGAGTGTGTTCTAGGTCTAATTTCAGTGAGTGAAATTTATGGAAAGAACAGGTGAAGTCGTCATAAGGATGGTCATTGAAGAAGACCATTCCAGATTTATGCTGGCTGGGCAGATTTGGATGGAATCCATTAGTGTTTTATAAATTACTGAATGGCGGACTCAACAAGGTTGGTGCCGCTATCTTCGGCCACCGCAGCTCCCGTGCCATCTTATATACTTTTTCCTGCGGTTACTGATGCCTTTGCCAACTGTTGCTATCTTGCCTCTGCACAGGACATCATAATGACAGAGTGTCGCCATGGTCTACCCTGCAGTACCCCATGAATGGATACTCGTTTGGGCTGCTGCTGGGACTGGCACCCCTGAGGAGCAGATTCTGAGCTTATTTTAAGCAAAGCCAGAGGCTTTGGTCCCTCGCTGAATGTAGCAGCATTAGTACTACTGTAACCAGGGATTGCTGTCTTTCCCCCAACTGCCTCTGAGCTGTAAGCCTGAGTCGATCTTTGACCTGTAGGAAATCTGTTGATGCTTATATGTATCTTACACTGCTTATCACATAGGCGGTCAGTGTGAATAGATGAAAGCGTTGGGCTTGGAACGTTGACTGGCTGCAAGGACTGCATGTTAATAAGCACAACTTTCAGGATGGCAGTGATTTTGCCCTCCAAGGTGACAGCTGCTGAGTCTAGTTTAGGTTGGCATGTAGTTGCTAATGGTTCTGTTATTCCAGAGGCCATGTCGACTACACTGGGGACCCCCTGTACTGACTTTTTCCATAGTTTTTGCTGTTTCGTGCACTTCTGCTTGGGTAAGAGCAAAAATGTCCTGCCTTGCTTAGTTTTTCACTTGATTTCTTTGGAAATAGTGCTGCTAGTGGTTCTCATCCTGCCACTGTGCATGTATTTGTGACACCTACATAGCCAAATTCATTTAGGTAGCAAAGCAGTTCTTCCAGGTACAGCAAAGCAGTCTTGCAGAGTACACAACAGGTCAGAGTGGTTCTGAGGGCCCTACTTTTATATTTGGTGCCGCCTTTGAATTTGGGAAAAGCTTCTAGAGGTTTCTATTTTAAGTGCATGGAATTTCCTGACTCTCCTGGCTCCAAGCTGGCTGCAAAGACAATGTGGAGGTGACAAGCGGATGTATGATGTAACAACGCGATCAATTAGATCGCGGTACATTACATCGCTGTCTTTACAACGCAAGTCGTTACCACGACTTGCGCTGTAGGGCGCTGGACTTAGGAATAGTATGATTTACTATTCCAACTCCAGCCTACGTACAGTAGGGAAGGTGTTGGAATAGTAAATCACACTATTCCTTAGTCTAGAGCGCCCTCCAGTGCAAGTCGTGGTAACGATTTGCGTTGTAAAAGCAGCGATCAAAATGTACTGCAGTGTTTTGACCACGTTGTTAAGGTCGTTTCCCGTGACAAGCCTGTTGTGTAAAGGCATAGCACAGCCTATTCAATTGCAAGTGGGACTGTGCCTAGTTACGCCCCGCTCCCCATACTGCCATTCAGGCACATCTAATCCCTCTATTTTGTGACTGTCTGGGAGGAATTCACAGTCTGTCAGTTACACCCAGTCATGTGACCAAGTGGAGACTTCAGGCACCAAACGGCCAAGGGTAGGAAAATCCCAACTTTCTAAAATTGCCATTTTAAAAATTGTAATTAAAAATCCGACTAGCCATTAAAGAGGATTTTCCATTACATTTTTCACAGATACCAAATATGAAATGCTTACCTGGTCCCAATCAAACGTGAGCAGTAATTAAATGTAATAAATCAACCCAATGTTATCCTATGGGACAGGTAGGTCTCGCAGTAGTGAAAAATTAATTTAGGAATTTTGCACTACCGGGACATGCAAAATATAAAGGACATATCCAGCATTTTAATTACAATGCACCCTGACCTATGGACTACCTTAGGGTTGACTTATATGCAATAAAAGGGGAGTTTGAGGCTTGGCAAAGAAATTATATTACCAAGTCAAATTGGTAGTTTAAAACTGCATTCTGGCTGCAATGGCAGACCTGAGAAATGTTTTAAGGGGCTACTTAATTGGTTAGCACAATAAGAGCTGCGGGCCTACTAGTAGCATTTAATCTACAAGCCCTGGGTACATGGCATACCACTCTACCAGGGTCTTATAAGTAAATTAATCATGCCAATCAATTGTAAACCAATGTAACCATATTTGGGGGATTGTGCACTTTACCTCTGCAAACCAGTGCTATGCTAAAGTGCTTGTGCTCAGAGTCCTAAGCCCAACAAAAACGAATTTCAGCAAAAAGTGTAGGTAAGAAGGCAAACAGTTTGGGGAAGACCACCCTTGAGCTGCCACATCTACTGCCATCCCACATGTCATGATCAAAACCACGTCAGGGCCTCATCTGAAATGGTGGCATTTACTCTAAGACATTAAAGTAGTTAGACATAGATCATTGTATTCAAATCTCCGGAGATATCAAGGAGTATCTGCAATGGTGAACCCATACTTTAACACTGAGACCAACACTGTCTCAATGCCATTATGAGGTCTACAAACCATTTGTCCGATATCCAGCTTCAGGTGCTCAGCCACGGAAGCCTGCTATTGGGATGCTATTACCCTCTCTTCAGGAGAGTAGAAAGGTCAGAGAACTCCTACAAATGGAGCAACGTTTTCAGGGATAATTGGATCTAAAGAAGACTTTTATTTAATCAGAGAGGCTGACATTTCTCCTCTGTTAAATGGACATTTCGCTAATTTAGTTATGCAAAAAGCAATGATATTCTCCTTTATATTGGAAACAAGATCAGGCTGCAAATCATAATTGTGTCAGTTTTTATTTAAAAAAAAGCACCTTCAGTATCTGCAGGTTACACTTCAGTAAACTCACATTTCCTAGCTCCTATTTAACATCATTATCTAGATTTAGTCATGCTTCCAACCTATCAGCATAACTGATATAGCAGATATAATTGATTAAACAGTGCTGAATGTCCCTTAGTTTTTGTATGAAAATAATTTTAAACGATGATGCAATTTTTAAGATAGACTAGGAAGCGAAAGTAGACAATATGGGTTGGTGAATGTCTGGATAACTTGGGCGAAGTCTCTGGGTTTGTCCTGCCCTTCCAATTTGGAATGACAACAATGCATTTTTTTTCCAGTAAAGTAGCATTCTTATATCCACGGAGTCAAACGTTGTGATGACGCTTCACACTTTATTACTCTGGATTAACGAGGAGACTATATGACTCAGTGATGACATTTCGGTAGCTTGAAGTCTAGTTGACTCACTGATTGTAACTTCTGTATAATTAAGCACGGACGTCATGAAACCTGCTGTGCACCCTTTGGGACTTATTTCGTTATTAATAACGATGCTTCGTGATAAAATATAATCATACCACTCTCATTTTTATCAGAGTATTCTCAGTTACTGTAATGAGCCAATTTTAGAATGAACTAACTGATATCTGTGTTTCATACCCCTTATAGTACTGAATGTGCAATATGCTATACAATTCTACATAGCTGGTTTGTTTATCGATGACTCTGTAAATAAGGATTTGGGAAGGTTTTAAGCAATAATTATTGTATTGAGGACAATATTTATTTATTCATTGCAATTTGCACTTTATGCAATATTAGGCTTTGCCTAAAAACAGTTTGAACATGAACATGAATTCTGTAATTTGTTCTGCAGTTCAGAGTACTTACAAGTTTACATTTCCTCCATTTAGTCGTTATGTGTCTTCAGTGGTGCTTTAAATCAGAGAATGCGAAGAAAAATGGAACAAAAATCTTCATTCTGACCTAGCATTCTTTGGTCTTTATTTCGTAGAAAAAGATGAAGTACACATTGCAAATAAAACATTTCATGCTAAATAATGTTTTTTAAAAATTGAACATGTAACTAAAGTATGGCTTGTATGAAACGTACGTTTGTACAGACTCGTGTACAAAGTAGCCCGCACTAATTAACACAAGCAAACATTGTGCACCTTGTAAGTCAGCGCAAAACGAATCTTTTTTGTGCAGATTAAAACATCAGCAGGACCTAGCCCATTCCATGTAATAATACTCATAGCTGGTGTGATTGCTGCTTGAGGGTACTTGAATTTTATGCTCTGATCTCAGTTTGTCCAATAATATGTGTATACAATATTTATGCAATATCATCTAAGGAAGGCACTTCCCGTTAGTTATAGACTGAGGTACAGTCAGAGGTCTTGGTCAAAAACTCTGTGAGAGTAACCGCTCCCTTGAACAATATTGCTAATGTTAATCAGACCCTTACAATGTGAGGGGAAATGTACAAAATTGCGCGTTAGATGGTATATTTCTCATGGCACTATTTAGGTGGAACGTTGCAAGAAGCATACCTTTTGATTTAATTTTTTCGTGAAAAGGCTGCAGCATAGTGCATAAAATGGTGTATACATAAAGGGGGATATTCTCAAGAACGCGTGTTAACTATCGCCAAAATCGCTTAACGCAACTTCTCACATCGCAGTCCATCGCGGGAAAACAACACCGTGCTAACACAGCATTCACAACCCGGCGGCACCATGCGATAGCCTCACGATAACGCGGCAAATGCCCGTGTTAAAATCAATGCGATGCCGAAAAAATGCAAAACCCCAAAGCGAAAAAAGTTGCGACGTCCCAAATCACGAATTAAAAAGCAGCGATAACCAGCAACATGCCTGCGATTCCCACGCAACATGCGGGAAAATGCACCATAAAAGCAGAGAAAAAAAAAGAGAAAAAAATGTAACTGCGTACCACCATGGACGCACCCGGACCGAGTGCACAGGACAACGCGAACCCCACAAGCCCCACAGACGACCAGCCAGGAACCCCGGGGCCGGGGAAGGGCAAGGAGAAGAGGAAGAGGGAGACAGGGTTCAGTCCGCAGGAAAACCAGATCATCGTCACGGAGGAGACAGAACACAACCAACAACTGTACGTCACCTCCACTGTGTCATCGGCAACACAAACGGAAACATGGCAGTACATCGTGAACAACGTGAATGCAGTCGGAGTGTCGAGGAGGACAATGGAAGAGGTCAAGAGGCGCTGGAATGATGTAAAGGGTAAAACCAAGAAGAAACACTATGCCAGCTTTAAAGCAGCAATGCAGATTGGAGGTGGGGGACCAGCGGCACACCAGGAGCTGGATGACAGTGAGAAAATGGTGGCCACAGTCATCAGTCGGGATACTGTGCCAGGAGTTGGGGATTGGGATTGGGACACTGCTCAACATGACCTGACAACATCAACAGGGTGAGTACCGACCAGGGACTGGGGGGACGGGGGGAGATGGGCACAATGGCACACATGCACAATTAAGTACAGCACACTGCACACCCACAATGACTCTAGAACATGTCCCTGATCCCCGTCCCACACAGCAGCACACATACAGAAACTCAGGGAATGTGTGTTGCATTGAATTTATTTGCACATGCTGTGCCTGTGGTCATTTCGCACTGTCTCATGATTGCCAAGCACTGACACAATGTGACGTCCTCATGTGAAGAAATTGTCAATGATGTTGTTCCTATGGACTATTCCTGCTGCAGCTGCAGTGGGGTGTGGTCCACCTGCCTCATCTTCCTCATTATCGTCCGGTGCATCTGGCACTCGTAACCATGGGGCATTGGTGCGTACACATATGTTGTGCAACATACAACATGCAACGATCATCTTGCACATGATGACTGGGCTGTACAGGAGCCTCCCACCTGTGATGTCCAGGCACCTGAAACGTGACTTGAACACGCCAAATGTGCGTTCCACGGTGCCCCTGGTGCATTTGTGGGCCGCATTGTACTGCCTCTGGTCCTGTGTGTTCAGGGCTCGGAGGGGTGTCATCATCCAAGGGCAGAGTGCATATCCCTGATCACCTGTGACAGTGCAGAGAGACATGAGTCAATAGTTGGTTCTGCATGATAGGTTGGCAGGCTCACTAGTTCATTGGCATGTGATATGTGTGTCATAGTGATTCCTGTTTGACATGTACTGCTAGTAGCAAATGAGCGCCATCAATGTGTATTACGTAGCCTCACTGCTGCTCATCCCCTGAGCCTATTTCCTCGTGTGCGCTGCACACTTGCATCACCTGCACTCCTACGGCACACCATTGTCATGCCTGTCTGCGCATGTCCACAAGCCTGACAACGACACTATGATGTTGTGCGTTGAAGGTGGCTGGCCACGTGTGTGTGGGCCTATGGTAAGGATAGGGCGGACACAGATGTGGAGTTCATGGCTGGCCGAAGTCGCGATGCGGTCGAGGCAAGACCTTTGGCTCATGCTGCGGTAATAGCGATACACACACAACAGTTGGCATGTATGATCCCGGACCCCCAGCGGGCTTGCGCTCATTAACTAATCCCTTCATCTGAGCCCGCACTCGGGGCCTGTTACATTGCAACTTTGTCCATTGCGGGATGGGTGGCGCCGACACCACAACTTAGACACACGCATTAGGTACTAAATTGGCAAGCCCAACACTTAACCACGCCTAGAGCCCCGGGGTGATCATCCACACCCCTACGCTTGACTGCCGTATGCCAACCCACTCTGGCAATGCCTACAGGGGGGTACGACACAGCTACATGTCCCAGGTCTACCCCACTGCCTGAGGTGACATGGTTGCGTCCGCTGTACACAGCACAATGCAATGTGGTAGGGCCCGGGGCCCTCATGCACACACAATGACCACATGGACACACTTAGATAGTTTGTGGAACTGGCTACGGGCACGTGCTCCCAGACCCTTTATTGCCAGGGTCACATGTCCAGTGATGCCTGTGCTGGATGGGTGTGGGGTGAGTGTAAGCCAGCCCTCAGGGAGTTGTTGGCGCTGGCAACAACTACAACAGTGATCAGACATTCAGAAGTTCACAGTTTAAACAGCAATGGTCCACGACTTGAGCTGCACAGAGTTAGTGGCCACGGATGCACTGAGGCCGGCACAGGCACACCGCCATGGGACGGTGACTACCGGTGCACTGAGGTAGGGCCACGAGAGCTGAGCGGGTTCTCATCGATGTCCAAGGTGAATGTCGCAGAGGGTTTTGGGGGTACAGTGGAAGGTGTTCTTCCAGGGCATGATACAGAGGGCAGTACCAAGCAGACACATGCAATATGGAGGAGATGAATGCTACAGACTCATGTTTAACACCAAGTCATTACCAGCCACATGATGATGAAGACAACCCCCAGGCCATTAACTGAGATGCCACCAAAGTTCAACCAGAGGGTGCCCATGAATTTCGGGGCACAGAGTCAGTGGCACCAGAGCTGAAAGGGGATGCAGTCTGCGATGAGGCCTGTACAATGGTATAAACTCTGCCATAAATAGATCAAGGCTCAGTTCCAAATGTGTAACATACTTGACCGTAGTGTGGGCCGGAGGCAGCGGTCAGCAGGGGCCCCCAGCCACGTGTCCTTGGCTTGCGATGCACAGAGTCAGTGGCACCAGGGCAGTTGTTGGTGGGGTTCGGTCACCTCCGTAACGAGGATCCTGTTTGTCATCCGGACTGAATCGCGTCTTCCTCTTACTCCTCTCCTAGCATTCAATGATACGGACTCTACCATTGTAAAATCAAGACTCAGTTCCAAATGTGTGACCTACTTGACCGCAGTGTAGGCCTGAGGCAGCGGTCAGCGCGGGGCAATGGCTGTTCAGGCAGCTCCTCCTGGTACTCTCACACACAATGTTGGAATGCCATGTGGCGATGATTTGTGGTTGACGGAGGTAGTGGCACCAGAGGTGTGCGTGTGTGCAGCCTGCGACGATGCCGTGTCCTGCCTGGTACGGATTGTATTGGATTTGTGTGAGGCCTGCTGGACCGCAGTGTAGGCAGTACACAGGTGACCCCGCGGTGCAGGGCTGCAGTGTAGGCTGAAGGCAGTAGTCAGCATGGGCCCACAGACACGTGTCGTTGGAATGCTATGCACAGAGTCGGTGGCACCACATCGTAGGGAGTACGGTGATATAAACCCTGCAATAAACGTATGTACTCTGCTATTGAATAATCAAGACTCAGTTCCAAATGTCTGACCTACTCGACCGCAGTGTAGGCCGGAGGCAGCGGTGGAGTACGTCAATGAGAAAGGAGTAATGGGGGGCCTGTGTCACGGAGGCCGTGATGGTCTGAGGAGGCTGCCATGGTCGCGGGCCTCGGGCTTGGAGCTTGCACCGGCACGTGGTGGGCCCTCTTTGACACACGCCGGTGTCGGCAGGTGAGCAGTGCGGCCTGGCTGCGCTGGGGCGGGCATGATCCATTTTGGGACCAGCGGCCTGGGGTGCAGCAGGCTCACAGGATCGCAAGCACCGCCGCTCACGGCGTCGGCCTCGTGGCGGGGTGAGAGGAGCAGCCCTGGCAGACACGTTGGCCATTCCGGAAGAGAACCACGCCCAGAGTAACGGGCTTTTTATTCACACCCCTACGCTGGCCTGGCATACGCCGAGGCAGCCCACTCCGCGCACGCTTACAGGGGGGGATGTAACAAGCTACATTTCCTCATTGTTCCCCGCTGGCTGCGGGTACATGGTTGCGTCCACTGTCCAGTACACTCCAGACACCAGCAGTGTATGTCGACATGGAAGTGTCTGTGGTCTGCATACTGAGGTCTGTCCAGCACATCCACTCCACACTTGGCATTGTGTGCATTCTTATTCATGGGTCACTTGCCTCCTTCGCACATGCCGGGTTCCCACCTCTCCCCACATTCTGCAATTGTGTGGCTGAGGTGCCATGCCGTTGTTGGCTAGCCCAGGTTGCCACAGTACATAGTGTTGTCGTGTTTGGAATGTGGGGATGGTGGTTGTCATGTTGTATGTGATTTTGTAACATGTGCATTCCCAGAGTTGTGAGTTGCCTGAATGTGGTTTTGAGGTGTGTGGTGTGTTCTGTTGGTACTTACCGACGAGCAGTGCATTTCTGTAGGTGGTATCCTGAAAGCGCTGGTTGATGATGGACTGTCAGAAGATGAAGGAATCATGCACACTGCCTGGGTAGTTGGCGACGACATTGGTGAAGAGTCCCCGGTGGTCCACTATTGCCTGCACATTGATGGAATGCGTGTGTTTCCTGTGCGGTAATTGTGTGCAGTGGTGGCAGGGGGCACGAGGAGTACATGTGTGCAGTCGATTGCCCCCAAGACGTGCGGGAAGCTAGCTATGGTGTAGAAGCCTTGCTTGATCTCCAGCTGTTCCTGCGCAGTGTGTGGGAAGTAAAGTTGCTGGGGTACCAAGCTGATGATGGCATCCAGGACAGGTGTGAGAAACTTTGACAGGGCTGACTGTGAGACTCCTCCGACTCTGGCAGTTGTTGGTTGGAACGTCCCAGAGGCCAACAGGTGCAGCACGGCCAGCAGCTTTGTCTGCAGAAGGGGTGTTGGTTCTCCGCTGTGTTGGTACCGTCAGCCTGTGGGCAATGATGGTCAGGATGCGTAGGATGGTTGTCCTTTTGAGCCTGTAGTGGGCAATGTCTTCCTCTGGCGTTAAGTCTCCCAGGCTGGTGCGAATTTGGAAGTTCTGGTGCCTTTGTCTGCGCTGTCTCTGTGGTAGTCCGGGGGGGGGTGGGGTCCTGGGTTTGGTGGCGGTGGGTGTTGTGGCCCTCTTGGCGCTCCGAGCTGCATGATCAGTAGCTCCATGGCATCTGTTGTTCTTCTGGTGTGCCTGTGGGCTGGGCTCCCTTTTATGGTGCAGGTTGTCGTCCTACTTAACACCAGGTAGGAGCAGGTGTTAAAACCATGCTACTAACGCGCCTTATCTCATGTTTTTGATTCTTATCGCCGTTCTGGCTGCTCGTTGGGAATGTTGCGAAGTGGTGTTTCCATGGGTTTTTGCACGGGAACGCCTACTCTGCATCTCATTAGCGTTAGTTGCCGGTGTCATCCGTGGCGATGTTTTTTGCGGCTGCTATCGCAGGAATATTGGTGATATCGGCTGTTAGCACCAGCTTGTGAATGGTGCGATGAATTTATCACCACTTTGGCTGCAATAAACTCGGCGATGAGTCCTTGAGAATATGCCCCAAAGTGTGATAGCAAATTCTAGTCACAATATAAATCATTTGTTTGTGGTATACTAATCTACAGAAGTTTAGTTCGTGCCTAAGGTAATTTTAATCTGTGAAAAATACTGATTCACAGTTGGGATTTGATGAACCGTGTTTGAGAAAAGCTATTTTCTCTCATGATTTTCTCGTTGAAGTTATTGAAGGTGCTCCAGATGCTAAAACAAGGAAACATTTTCAATACATTAACAAATATATCCCTTAGCCATGTGAGTAAAAAGCCTGACATGCTGAGTAACACATACTTTCAACAGCAGCAGCAGTCTGTCAGTTGGTTCTCTAGTGTTCTAATGCACCTCCGCTACAGAGTTCTAATGAACAACTAGAGAATTAACATTCTATATTCACAACAAGTATAAGGCACACCTGACGACCATGTGGATGCAATCAGAGCTGTAGAACCCTACAGAGGAAACTGCGGTAAAAGAAAAAAATGAAGGGTTTTTCCACATAGAAATTATGATGTGTGCTCTGGATAGCTAAACAGACTTTCTCGAAATACTCAAATATATTCCACATCTAAGTCAGAAAAAAATTCTGGCATGCCGAGTGAATCTTTCAATTTTAACACCAGTAGAATTCTGTTAGTTGACTCCCCAGTGTTCTACTGTAGCTTCACCGCATTCACCGCAGAGCTCTAATGAACAAGAGAGGCACTTTCGAATACCATTTTATTGGCATATGAGATGTTGAATATAAAGCTTTCCAGCATGTGAGCAGTCTATTTTAGAAGTGCAGGAAGCTATTTAAAGAGTGATTTCGTTTTATTTGTTCATTTATTTATTGCTAGATTGGATAAAATTTTCCATCGAGAAATACATTTTAAAAGAAAATTATGGTTACAATTTATAAAATCAAATATTAACAAACATGCAAAACAAATTAGAGACTAAATCAGGTAAACCATTAATTGAGTCTATTAAGTGCATGCCAGATATGACTAATTTTATCAGTAACAGTCTTGAAACTAGTTTCAACAATTTCATTCTCAATAGCCAGACAGATTGAAAGAACCTCGAGACTGCAAACACAACACAAGGGCTGGTATCAAGCTTACATATTCCTTGAGCAACCTCTTATTGGCATTTTCCTAATATAAGACATAGTGATTTCGTCCAGTTTGATCTTAGTCTATTGTAGGCATTGTAGAAGAATATAACAAGTCCCTCAGTTTCATCGTCTTGCATGCAAACTGGACATGTCTTATATTCTTGCTCAGGGGCTGTGCACATGCTACTGGGAACATTCCCAGTCTGAGCTTTACATAAATGGTTCTGGCTAAAGATGGATATATATAATCCAGGTACTCCTCACATTTATAATCATATTTCATTGATAATACATTGGGAAGCTGAAGGAAGATGATTGCAATTTCTCAAAGGTTTATTAGCAAAACCTCTCCTTCATAAATGGTGTGATACTGTACCAATATTTGGCGAACCCTAGTTCTAACAGTGGGTTCTTTACATTTCTCACCCAGGGAATCTTAGTTGCATGCGATCTGCTCATAAAGGAAAAGGTCTGAACACTAGAATATAAAAGGAAGGGCTATTACCTATAACAGGGGGTCTGCACTGCAACATATTTCAAACAAACCGATTGGTTTTGTCAGTACATCATCTCAATAATTTATCAATAGCTATAAATCAATGTATTCCGCTGTACATACATGGCAATGGTTAATAATTAGTGTTACAGAAATATTTTCAATAAAGTATTTTTGCTCAAAAGAAGCATAAACATGCACAAAACGAGACATACACATGCTAAAATCAAGCATGCATAAACTATATCAAGAAGTGTTATCTCCCACTATGTAGCATCATGTTACTATTGGTTTAAGTAAGTCTCTGGGATCTTACAATCTCGGTTGATCATTTAATGCCACAACAGTTTTGTGCAGCCTGGTGCTGTATGTTATGTGTCACGTAACATAGCGCATGTTTGAAGGCCTTTTTGGATGCAGGCCAGTTTTGAACCTGCAACACCGCACGCAGTCCTAGATGCTTAAGGAGATTAGATATAGGCCATATTTTGATACTGAGTGGTCCTGGTTTATGACGGTGTCACAGTGTTCTGCATGACAACACCACACATGGAGATCTGATGCATGGCATACTTCCATTTGATGAATGTGTCTTTCCCCTGGGATATGCCTAGTACAATTGTATAACAGTTTGATGCATTGGTCCACTATGAGGAACGCGCTGGCTTTATAAGGATGTCCTATACCAGTGATACATCAAACTTTACTTCGGTATTGTTTGTTTTTCCTTTTCTCTCATCCTTTCTAGGTTGGCCAATCATTTTAATTTAAAATAGTAGGTAACTCCCTTTTAGAGGGGGTCCACATCTATTACATTACAGGTGTGGGGAAGGCCCGTTTTCACTTTTAGTCCTGATGAAGTGCCATGAATCATTTTGACCACAGGAGTCTAAAACCTGTTGACCCAACCTTGTTTCACCTACACATCATGAGCTACTTAGGTACATTATACCCCAGTAGTAGCTTTAACCACTTTTTTGGCTTTTAACTCGGTTAAGGGAATCTCCATATTAAAGGTTAATTTAACATCCCTCAAATAGTTTTTAATTCACTTTATTCACGCATATCACTGTCACCCCACCCATCGGACACCCTCATATCCATCAGACAGCGGTAACAGCTAAAAGATCTCCTATAAAGTGACCCTTCGGGGGACCCTTAGGGTGTTGCAGCGCCGGCTGGATGAGGAGCACCCGCCCGATGATGAAGCATGACATCCCTAGGGGTGATTGAGGGCAACAAGGGACAATGCTGCGTATTGCCCTTGACATCCCGTCCCGCAACCTAGGTCTCTCTTTGTCTATAGGAACAGTACCCCATTGTCTAATTCACATTTTTTTATACCCAACTAAAGGGTGTGTTGGCTCGGGTTGGTGGCTCAAAGCAGGGCCGGACTGGGAACCGAAACCGGCCCTGGCAGAGTGCTCGGCCGGCCCCCCTGGGGGTTGGGGGTGCGGCCGAGCTGTTTGCCAGGGCCGGTTTCTGCCGATTTTGTTACAGGGGCCGATATTGCAGCTAGGCCCTGTAACAAAAACGGCCCACCAGGGGCCAAAATCGGCTCCCACCCTGGCGGCCCACCGGGGCATTGACGGTGCCCGCTACGGCCAGTCCGGCCCTGGCTCAAAGTTAGTTCACATCCAAAAGGTGATGACAGTCCTCAAGGAACTGATGATGCTCTAGGCATTGGCCGCTGGTGCTGATTTCGGCCCGTAACAATGCTTCTAGTCAGCCACACCTTGCTGACTGCTGTTCGTGACATAGGTTGAGATAGGCACCGGCACTGACTGTGCGCTGGGCGAGTAGGCCCAGTTCCAGCCTAATCTGGGATCCGGATGAAGACCTTGGCTGGTGAAGGACACTTTTGTATATTCTTGTAATAAATTTATTTAGTGAGCTGCTATTTTTGCCAAGTAATATTTCACTGCCGTAGGACAGTGAGGGGGAGCTTTGGCCCTCTTAACTTTCAGCAGTGGAGATAGGCTTGGCCCCAGAAATTATTTTGAAAGTCTTGAGTCATCTTTATCAAGAAGCACAATAATCTGTAGTCGCTCAAGTCTGATCTACAGCCTCCTTTGTGAATTGGATGAATTATAGCACTGTACCATGACTCAGGGATTGTCGAGCTCCTCAGGCAGTAGTCAAAAAGTAGGGAAAGCCTTCCTGCTCAGAACGGAGTATCCTGTTTGAAAAGGGCTTGGGGAGCTCCCTGGGGCCACTTCAGTTCTAGCCTTCGATATACATGGTCCACTGTTTCGTCAGGTGAGCCTTATCCATGGCTGGGCAGGGCAAGCAGTCTTGATCTTGAGGAGAGGCAGGAAGGATAATTGTTTCTAGACTTCTGAGGCCCCCGCCAAGAAATGCCTGGACAGAAAGCATACCCATTCCGCTCGGTTAATGTTCGCACAACCGATCCATTTGGAACCATTCAGCTGCCTGTTTACCAAGGCCCAAAAATTCCTGTAATTTGGTTTATTGATCTCACATAGGAGGATTGCCCAGAAGGGATTTAGATGTTTTAGCCTCTCTGCATAAATTGCCTGCCGTTAGTTTTTCTCCTCTAGCTTAAATGTGTCAGTTAACTCCGTCGATTCTGGGTTCTTTCGGACTCCCCTCATTGTCGTGTTACAAGCTTTCTTAAGCCACCAAATTGTTGTCGAGCTAATAGCTTGCTTTGAACAGCAGTGCCATCGGTCTGAGTATGGAAATTTAGCTAGGAGGTGGCAGATTAGGCTTATCCATGCAGTTATCGGCGATGCATTGCTTGAACCCATTTCCGCAGCTGGTTTTGTGCATTCAGCCTTGATGTCAACACTGATGGCATCGCTCCATTTAAGGCGCTTGAGGATCTCAGTATATATTCATTTGCAAGTGGTGCTGGCCGAAGCATGATAGGACAAGCTGGATTTATTGTAATGGTTTGGGGACGGTGATCACTCTCTATGCGCAGGGTAACATATTTATGTTGCATAATGTGTAGTCAAATTAAGAGCAGGTTATATCATTGGCTCTTTTCCAGTTTTGTTGTGTGTCTTGTGGGAATCTACCGTTCAATACTTTAAAGCCCACACTGTTAAGTTGCAGGCCCAGGAGTTCTCCTAGTGGGCAACGTGGGCTGCCCTTCTTCCTGATTTGTTCAACGATATTCATGGGGTCCCCAAGGTAATCTCATTGGGATCCTCTTGATGGTCTTGAAAAAGATTTCTGTTGAAGTCCCCAGTTATCATACATTCTGCTTGTGGGTTATCCCTGATCAGGTTACACAGGGTAGGAATCAAATGGTTTAATTTTAGCCTCTTCTCCCTTGCACTAGGACTGACATAAAGGTTAATCAAAAAGAGGGGATGCTGTAATCTCCAGTTGCTGATTTTAATTCCTTGCAGGCAGCTCTCTTGAAATGTTATTGGGTCAATGTTCCCTTTCAGGTTTACTGAGGTATATATAGACAGAGCGCCCTTAGATCTACCAAACTTGTACTCTCTCAGGGCTGGCTTCCAATGCTCAATAAATCCCGTGATCGGGCAACTCTGCTCAGCCCATGTCTCCTGCAGGGCTATAACATTGTGGTTGTTTAAGAAAACTGTTGAGTCGAGGGATTGTAACTTCTGCAGGAGGAAACTGATGTTCCAGGAGCAAAGGGTTAGCAGGAATGGCTTAGAGCACAAGGATGATAAAAAGTAACTTTAGTTAGAGCTTCCATGGGAGGAGACAGAGAGCAGCCAGTCCCAATTGTTTCTTAAGGGATTGATTGTTGCTGTTCCGTGTTCACTGCTGGTTGTAATTGTGTGCCCCAGGGCAGTATTTAAAATTGTGCAAGGTTCCTTCCTGGACATCTCTGTGGGGGTCTGAGGTTTTGTCAGTCCTGTTGGAAAGCCAATAGCTTTAAAGGGACTGATCTTGATGCCCCATAAGTTAAATGCCTCGGATCGGGATATAATTAAGTGTGCGGAAACTGGTGAGGCAAAGTTGCTAATGTGGTTTTTGAGAACCCCTTGGAGGGAGAAACTAGATTGATGCAGTATCACGTGACTTCTGCCACTCAGCTCAGGGATAGCCTTAGGATATTTCCCCTGTTAAGAATGTCATGGGGAACCAGCAAATGGTATTCCGGTGTAAACAGCAGTTTAGTGTTAAGAGGTGCTGGGTACCTTGCTGTTGAAGGCTGTGTATCCTGGGCGGATCCTGGACTGCCTGGGTTGGCACAGATAGATTTCCCTGTGGGCCAGAAGGGGAAAGCCTGATTGTATGAATTGGATCCGGCTGAGGGCTTGGAGGTCATGGAGGTCTTCTGTCACTACTTGGAGGGTGTCCTTTCTGACCTGGACTGGGTCCCTGTTGGCTGAAACGGGGATTCTGAGATGATCCACGAGAAGGCCTTGATTTGTTGGAAACCCATACGCACTAAGGCCCATTTGGGAGGACATTGATGTTAGCGCTCCTAGGCTTGCCTTGGATTGTCTGGGCGATTGACTGTGCTCACCTCTGGGGGAACCTGCTGGTGGTGTGTTGATCGCAGCAGGCACTTGGCCCTTGGCGGTGGTCGAGGATAGGTCATGGGATGGCAAGTGGGGGGGCTTTTTAACACTGTTGCGCAAGGCAAACACAGTTCTTGAGTTTGCAAACAGTGGAAACTGTTTATGGGTGGCAATGGGGTTGCTACTTGTCTTATTTTGTTGTCTTTTTCTTTACCTCTTGCTGAGTGGGCCTAACTGCTGAGGTCCATCTGACGCGGTGTTTCCAAAAGTGGTCTGGGTCACTGAGGTCCATTGCCTGAGGCGGCGAGAATGAGGCCCCTGCTTGCTCAGGGCTTGAACTTATTGATTGAGAGTTTATACTCAGTAGAGGACAATCAGGGCCTACTCTTGGCTCGGTGTTGGCCACGTTGGTGGTCACAGATGAGCTAGTTGCCGGGCGGGAGGCTTCATGTTCCAGACTGGAACCGATGGACATGATATGTGTGTTGTGGGCTGCAAGGGTTTGTAGGGGGCTTGCACATGCAGTTTCTTGGCGTTGTCTGGAGCCATTAGTGAGCTCCTTAACTTCAGACAGGAGAGTATTGAGGGAGGTCAGAAGTGAGGCCAGCCTGTCCAGGATTGGAGAGCAGCAGTAGCAGACAGACTGCGAGAAGTTGGCGATAGATTGTGCTCTAAAGATCAGTTTATTGAAATTGTCAAGCTTGCTGTCAATCCCTGCCATGAAGACAGCTAGCAAGTTCAAAGGGTCAACTTGAAGGTCCAGCTCATCAGAGTGATAATTTAGTACAGAAACAGTGGATTGGAGTGTGTGCAAAACTTGAATCCAAATTGTGGTGGGGAGAGCCACAGCCATTTCAGGCGCAGGTTTACTTTGAGAGCCAGGGCTGCAGGTGGGCTCTGTAAGAAAGAGTGACAGCTCCAGAAGGGATTGTTCATTTAATTCTATGCCACCAGGTCTTTGAACTAGACTTCCTGAGCCTTCCAGATTGAGTAGTTTGGTAGGTGAAAGTGGAATTATGTTCCCGGTTGGGGCCCTGGTCTATTGAACCACATGTTTCCTATATAGACTCAGGCTGCCAGGTGCAGATTGAAGACCTTGTGCCTCATAATTGGGAGATGATGTAGATGTTCGTGCAGCGACTTGTGAAAATTAACTGATCCTGGGGTTTTGAGAAGAGGGTCTCTTAATGAGACAACTGTTGAGAAGCTGCAGAGTGAGGCTGTCACCCGGGGGGGGGGGGATTGGTGACTAGAATGCTGGGTGAGAGACATTGAAGTCGGTGTGGAATCCAGCTTTGTGGGCACTACCATCTCGGCCTCAGCTCCCACGACCACCAAACTGGCATCTCTGTTACAATCTGGGGCAGGCTCTGTTGGCGGTGCTGGCTGCACTATAGCCTGAAAGTTTAGTTGTGTGGGCCCTTTCCTTGTCTGCACTGGGAGCAGCTTTTGTTTCTGCTACCTCTGGACAGGAGCAAGCCTTTGTTCTTTCACTGGCAGGCAACACATGGTGTCCTGGGGGATGATGTCCCCAGGGCCATTACATGGATATGGGAGGGGGGCTCAAGCTCTCAACAAAAATAAAGCATGCATCAGGCCCTAGAGGATGGCGTCCCCAGGCCCATTAGGGAATTGGAGGTGATGGGCACACGCAGGCCTCCTCATCTTTAAAAAAAAAACATTTAGTTATTTAAAAACAATGCACCGAATTGCCAATGCCCTGGCTCATCTAGGGAGGAATTATGACTGAAAAGGATAGGGGCCAGTCCTATTTAAAAAAAAAAAATACTGTGGTACTGCACGACTACCGCAATACTGCTGAGACACTGTGCCAACTCAAACATTTCTTTGTTATAGGCCCTAACCTGTACCTCTATATGTTTTTTCTTTTTTACTACAACACAGGAACTGCACTCAGCTAGGAGTCATCAATTCCTCCATCCATTCCTTACATCATGGAGTGAAAGCTTTTGGGAATCAACTGGAAACCAAGATGGACTATATGTCTTTGATGAGTGCCCTCAACAGCAAAGTGGTTGCTGTTTTTAAAGATCAGCATATCCTTGCCAGGGATTTCCATGCAGCCTTCATGGCACTCACTAAAGTTCTCTCAAAATTGGGTCCTTCATCCTCTACCTCTGGTGATTCTGAGTTTGAGCCATTTAGAAGTATCCCAGATCCTCAATTGGGAAGCACAACCCCAAGTAATGGAGGCAGCACAATCATCAGATGATGGAGATGTAGTGTTTTCGAGTTTTGGATCCAGAATTTAAAGATGAGCATTAGTGGGTAATATTTGGCCAGTTATGAATTTGTTATCATACAATCTAATTCACAATAAACTCCAGTCCTCTGTTATTTTTTACATTTCTTGTTTGCTTTCCTAGTTTTCCTCTTTGGTAAGGTTGTGTACATGAATTCTTCAGTGTGTATAAAAATCCAACTTTTCATTTCTTCATGAGTAATGGGCATTAGATTTTCTTGTTTAGAATGGTGATATTTAACTCTACATTTTTTTTTATCTTGAAATAATGATATAAATTGGGCTTAATATCGCAAACATGAATACAATTTTGAGATTACATTTACATCTATAGTTATTTCAGGTATTTGTTTCACATTAACATAATGTTCAAAATAAAAAGATTACATAATTTTGAAAAAAGCAGTATGAAGGGGCAATCATACTGTTATGGCCTCCCCTGTTGAGAAGAATGTGGTGACTTCCTCATAATATGGTTGCAATAATTACTTTCTACACACACCTTCATCTTGGATCGTGAATAATATTGATCACACAACTATTGCTACAAAACATGTATGCAAAATTTAACCTAGTAATGTCAAAGTTTCTGTGATATAATGATATGATAATATTTACTGAAAAACACAAAGGTTAAAGTAATGTTAAACATAAACAATCAACCACAGATATATATTAGAAACCCTCATTGCACACTGCATTCAAAATATATACAACTGTTCAGAGAAAGCTGAAAGGTTCTACCATTGTTTAGTTCACTACTAGACTACAGATGTGTTATTTATGTGAATGTGATGACATGGTCATTAGTGATATGCATTAAACAATGGCATGGCACAGAAATTGCCCTGCAAGCAGTAGTGGAGGAATCACGGAAAATCCTCGATCATGGAGGCACGGTGGCGATCATCCTGCTTGACCTGAGCTCCGCATTCGATACGGTCAACTATAACATCCTTTTTGACAGACTCAGAACGGTGGGAGTGTCAGGCAAAGTCCTCACCTGGATCAAATCTTTCCTAAAAGACAGATCATATCAGGTCTTTGAGGGCAACCACACCTCAAGAAGGGTTCCACTCACATGTGGAGTCCCACTGGGCTCCTCACTGAGCCCTACCCTTTTAAATGTTTATTTAAGGCCCCTTGCTGAGTTAGTCCTGCCATATGGGACCCAGATCGTGACCTATGCAGACGACACACAGCTAGTGGTAGCATTAAGCCACCCAAAGAAGGTGCCAGCCAACTTGAAATCTTGCTTGGGAACGGTGGCCACCTGGATGGACCAGTCGTGTCTCAAGTTCAATGGAGACAAGACGGAGTTAATTATTCTTGGTAATTACTCCATCACTACTCCCGCACTGAGTTGGCCCAAATGTCTTGGCCCGTCTCCAAAACCCAAAGAAAGGATTAAAAGCCTGGGAGTATGGCTGGATATGTCACTTAAATTTGACCACCAAGCAGTACAACTAGCAGCCTCTTGTTACGGCATCATCAGACAGCTGCGGAAAATTCTCCCACTGCTTCCTGAAACTGCACGAAGGGTCATGGTACAGGCACTGGTGTTGTCCCGGCTAGATTATGGAAACTCAGTCTACCTGGGCACTCCAAAGGCCACCACAGGAAAATTGCAGGTTGTGCAGAACTGTGCAGCCAGGTTTCTGCACAACATTCCCAGATCACAGTCCGCTAAGCCTGCGCTGAAATCATTACACTGGCTACCAATAAAGGAACGCATAATGTTCAAATCTTTATGCGTAGCGCACAAAACCCTTTGGGGGATTGGCCCTAAAATCAATTCCACCCTTATGGCCTTTCATCATCCCTCAAGATGCCTGTGATCAGCTAATATGTTCCTGGCTACAGTACCTAAAATCAAAAGAGCACGAGCAGGAGGCCGTACGTTCGCCTACAATGCGACGAGACTATGGAACACGCTCCCCATCAATCTCCGTTCATTGACCCATCATTTTTCATTTCGGAAGCAACTAAAAACATGGCTCTTTCTTAAGATTCTTATGCTTTGCTTGCTGCCGCTAGCGCTGGGATGCCTAAGGGTAGCCATGCGTTTTATCAAATGTAAATTAATAATAATAATAATAATAATAATGTTTGTTGGGCCTCATACCTATTCATAAGCATGGCCAATATGAGCTATAGAATGACAACTATGAGTCTTCTACTGTGTATGCAACACATAGGTCCCAATTGTCTCACCTACTTTACCCCACAACACATCTACTGGGAAGCAGATATGCATGAATGTAATGTGGATGCACCTTGGAGTCTTTGCTAGGTGAGAATGGATAAGAATAAGTTGCATGACCTTGGTATGGTGGAAGATATTATATTCATTTATGAACAGGTAGGGGATTCTACAATTGGATCAAATGAGTAGCCATGGTGGGATACTCTGGAAAGATCCTAGGAGGGTCAGCTGTAGGAGGGACAGGGATAATCATGACTGTGATGACTGACAGTAAGGATGCAAGATTCAGCCTTAAAGCAATTGGAATGAATCAGTATGTCTGACATGCATGTGTTTTGTTATATGTGTTAGCAGTCATATGTTGAGCACTTAGCAGTGGCATATTTCATTCTATTTACTAATTTCCTAATGTCTACTGTCACCATGCCCAGCCTCATGATATGCGATGGTCAATATGTATAACTACGTGCTATATTGTGTTGTCAATCATTTTTGTGTTATTGTTCTTTACTACCAGCAACATTGAACATCTTCTGTTATATGCATAAGTATGTTGACAGAACTTTGCATACCTATATGTGATAATTTTTAAATAATATGCATTTGTTACTCACCTAGGTAATATGAATGCTGATGCCATGCATGCAAGGTTCGGCCGCATCCAAATAAATGGCCATGAGAATTCTGAAAAATGGGCAAAATATATGACGTGGAAAAATTCTGAAACATCTAAAGACCATGGAAGATAGGGCAACCTGCCAAGCCCCTCACAGGGAATCACTTAAAAAATACAAAACAGTAAGGAAAGTCACATTTCCCAACAAAAGTCTACTCTACCTGCAAACTGTACTGGCCTCGCAAAGAGAGTGCTCTGAGTCAATTTAATTTGACGAAGCAAAATAGCAAATTGCTGAAATAAATGTACAAAAATGTGCCAGAAATTTGCAAACCTCTCCTGGACAATAACAAATTGCCCAATAGATGTCATGAGGCTCTACTTTAAATAGCTCAAAATGAAGTTGACCAAATCCTTTTTATGGTTATAGTGTGTACATTTTAGGAAATATTATATGTTGATATTTATTAATGTAAAATATTTGTACATACACATTAGTTAGATAGCGTAGTGATAGCAATAGTTATATAGTGTTAAGGACAGCATGGTTTTTTATATACAAAGGGCCTGATTCACAGAACTAACTTACGTCAAAAACGTAAAGTTAGTACTTTTTGGTATTCACAGAATACATTTACTCATTTTGGTATTCACAGAAGGCACTTACTCATTTTGGTATTCACAGAAGTTAGTAGTCCTAACTTTAGGACTCCTAAATGCCTTCTGTGAATACCGAAAGTCTTAAAGTTAGGATGTTTCTCAGTTTAGGAGTCCTAAAGTTAGGACTACTAACTTTACTACTCCTAAACTGAGAAAAATCCTAACTTTAAGACTTTCGGTATTCACAGAAGGCATTTAGGAGTCCTAAAGTTAGGACTACTAACTTCTGTGAATACCGAAATGAGTAAGTGCCTTCTGTGAATACCAAAATGAGTAAGTGTATTCTGTGAATACCAAAAAGTACTAACTTTACGTTTTTGACGTAAGTTAGTTCTGTGAATCAGGCCCTTTGATTTACATTTGTTAATTATTTGGAGGGGTTTTTGTTCATGTATAATTATTCAGTGTTTTAGTATTTGTTTAGATGTGAATTATTAGTGAAAAAAATTGTATGTGTGGTGTTAGTAAATGCACTGTTATATTAAGGTGGGAGGGAGTTGATTTGTTTTTTAGATATGTTTAGAAATAGGTATTTAAACAGGTTTTGAGTGCTATTATGAATTAGAATTTAGTATTATGATTTAGATATTAATGTAATGTAGGATATATATTTTAAATATACTCTTGTTGTTATAAAATGTTAAAAACAAAATGTGTATACATTGTATTTAATGTAACTACATTAGCTATGTTTGTATGGTATTTCATGACAGATTGAGTTTACCTTACATATATACCTTAAAGGGATATGTCTATTCATTTTGTACAAAAGAGATAGAACACTGATACTGACATGTGTGGCCTGAATGTGAGAACACAAATGTGATATAGGAACAAACATGTTCAGGTTTTGCCTTCACTGAAATGTCTGTTTTGAATGTGACTGTGTTGGGGAGACACATTAAACCTGTAAATATGTTGAAGTGTGCCTGCATTGCAGACCACATTCTTGCTGTGCATAAAGTCAACCCTACCACAGAAATACTTGGATATCAACAAAATGGACCACTTTATGTGTATATTAACTATAAGGCATAAAATGAGAAAATGATAAACTAATATTAATATAATCCTTGTAACACCTAGATTAGAGTGCCTTGAAAATCATTTTATTCAAGTGTACTCATCTTATTATATGTGGGATAGTGTGAACATACGTGTGTGCATGGATGCCAATTAATATGCACCACACATGGAAGTGGATCTAAATACAAGTGACCATATGTTAGTGCAATGTGGTCTGTTGTACACCTTTCTATGTAGTGTAACAGGCAAAGGCACAAAGCGCCATTTTATTATTATTTTTACATTGCCTTACTACTCCAATAAAATGACACTTTTACAATGCAGGTTTTAGGATATGCTGACAATATTAGATGCACCTCTTGTGTAAAGTAAGCCTTTCAGCTGTGTTTTATGAGGTAGATTTTCATATCAACAGATGTCTGAACTTAGTTGAGTTGACCAAATCTTGATTGTGACAGATAATGTTTTACAAACACACACCTACTCAACTATATGCTTTAGGTTGCGTTAGTATTTCCTAAGTTACTAAGAGTCCTGAAATGGTTTTCTGGATACAGTGATTACTGTAACAAAATAGCAAACTTAATTGACACACAGATAAACACTGCAGTAACTAATAGACAAAGTTAACAAGTCTTCTTTCAAATATTTGCAAAAAATACATGGTTCTGTCAAATTGTTAAATAGATTATTCTGAAAACTACTGCACCATGGCACATAAACTACAATGATAGTAATTACAACATTTGTGACAGCAAGATTTTTGCTTGAGTACCTAAGACCATGACACCTACTTCTAGGCACTAGACTATGAGTCCATGGATATAAGTAGCTTTGGATATAAGTAGCTTAATTAGTTTTTTCGGAAACCACTTACTTGTTTACAGCAAAGTGCTGTGGTCAAGAGGAGGACTGTAAGTAAGTGATAAACAATACCACTGACAACTGCCCTCACTCTTCTGCTCTTGGTGCCTTTTCTACATTCAGCAGAGGATGTGGAGTATGTGGCAGTATGATGATGAAGCAGGATCCATTTGGAGAATATCTGACACCATCCGCAGTAATACTCAAATGACACATGGTCTCCCATTTGATGGCAATTTCAAGTATTTAAAAGAGCATACTGACAAATCTTAGATGTCTCAACTCACCAAGGATCACAATGGCAAACATCACACACATGACAATTCTTGTTCCTTGTAAAATGATTGCTTACTGATTGGTACATATATCGTTGCACTCTGATGTGTGATACCACAATCATACTGAGTAATTGCCTTGATGTCAATAATCAGAATGTTTGATGTGTGAGACTGCACAACCTTAGACAGGTTCATATATGCCACTACATGTGACAGAATGTCTTGAACATTGTTCCTAAAGCTGATAAGTACCTCTATCATCTCCATTGACATACATAATTATTGGAAAATGTTATGCTTTGTAATATGTCTGAAATATCAATAAACAGATTAAACAAAAAAAATCACACACATGATAAGACAGAGTTGATTAAGGATTATTTTATTGATAAGTTAATATTGACATACACATGATTGATTATGCAGATTTGTTGACCACATACATAACTTATCTAAGCCTATTGTACTTTTAATATTTTTGACTTGATGACTAATAATGATTCACTTTATTATTTTTCCATCCACATTCTATTTGTGGTATATGTTTATTGCTGTGCTGACAAATGTTCAACCAATTTATTTTGATGATTATGGCTTCCTGCAGACTCTGTGCTATCTTCAGGATATCATATTTTCTTCATCTTCTAATTCTGGGTTATCCTATTTCTATTGTTAATTTGATTTGATAGTAAGCAAATATTGTGCAGCACAGCACACAAAAGTATCATTTTTCAGACCATAGGTGGGGAGTACAGCTTTCGACCTTCTGACTGATCCAAACATCAAAATTGATTTTAAACACCAAATGCATGCTCAACAACATTGCATGTTAATGAAGTGTTGAACCTCTTTTGACTTTCAGTGTGTGGCTGTCCAAACTGATTCATCATCCTTGGTTGAAGGCGATAACCTTGATCTGACAATACAGGTTCACACTGAAGGTATAAGTCTCTTTAAGCAGAAATGTGATAGCGCCAAAAAATATGGTAGACGATATCTTACATTTTGATAATTTACGGGCCTATAAGCAGTACTAGCAGGGCAAGTGTCAACATGCAAATGGTTATGATGCATATCATTGACAATAAGGTCATACTTTTAAAAGACCACGTTCATTTATTAACATTTATAATATCAGAATTTAGAAAACATTACGGACCCAATTCACAAAAGTAAAGTTAGACCAAAAGTCTAACTTAGACCAAAAGTTTAACTTTACTACTTTTCGGAATTCACAAAGGAAATTATGAGTAGTGTCTTTACGCCTGCAGAGGTTCTGCACTCAGGGTGGAGGTACTGCACTCCGGGGGTAATCTCTGCCCTCAGTGTGGATATTCTGCACTTGGAGTGGAATCTCCTCATTCAGGCCAGAAACCTCCACATTCGAGGCAGGGAAAGTGTAGTTTCATATACCTGCTGACAATTAATGCCACCTGCAACCCATGCACAGCAAACCACATAAAAGCAGCACACATCCAACGCTCTGTTTTTTCCAAACACATTGTTCACCTGGCTCCTCTGTGCCTTGCCTTGCCATCTGCCAAGTTTCAGCATTTTAAATATCAGGAGGAAGGAAAACTTCACAGAGGAAGAGACCCAGATCATAGTCACATTCGTAGTGGATAATTGCAAAAACCTACAGAAGTCAGCCCTGTGGCAGCAGTTGGCTAATGCTGTCAGTGCATTGGGCTGGATGCCTAGACCATCACCGATTTAAAAAAAGAAGTGGCAGGTTGAGAAGAGACCGGTGAAGGAAACATTTACCAGGATAGAGGTGGCCAGAGCTCTCCCTGGTGGACAAAATGAAACCCATCTCTATCTCACACCACTTGAGAAGGATATCCTTTCCACCATGCACCCTCACCTGCTGCATTGCCTGCCTGTAAATGGCCACCTTATTGTGGTGCCAGATAATATGTGATGATTAAGCAATGACTTCATTAGAAAAATGTTTAATATGAACTATCAAGTTTGTGTGAATATTTATGGCAGTTAGACTGTCATGTGTTTAATTGTGCCTATTACACTACAAGTCCCAGAATCCTAAGTACTGCAAATGTTAACTTCCAATTTCTTATTCACAAACATTGACCCATCTCTGTTGGTGATTTCAATGTTGTTTTGTAACTAGCACATGAAATTGTGCATGAATTAGTAAACATTACAGTTGCATTGTAAATGCAATTAAGTAACAATGTAAAATGCAATGCATAATCATCATTTGTTGTATTTGTCTATTGACTTCTTCATTTAATTTCCACATACAGCCAGAGTAGACCCACCCACTGGAGCAGAGGTTCCTACACTTGCAGGAAGGCAACATCATTGAGCAGATCAACCACTTCCATCAGCACAAACTGGTTCGTATTTATGGCCAGGAGCATGTCCCATGTACTAGATTATTATAAGACAACCTATAGGTATTTTTCATAAACTCCATCATGAATCTCATACATGTGATCTTAAAAGGTAAATGTTAGTTTTTATGTTTAATAAGCTTTTATTAAATAATAAGACATTTCATAAAAAAGCTAGCAGTAACAGAGTGGATAAAGTCAGCAAAAAGATACATAGAACAGCTAGCAAAACGAAGCAAAGAAAAAAGCTATTTACGTTTTAAGAAAGCAACAAGGGAAAAGGGGAGAAGGGGAGGGAGGGGAGAAGAGAGATACTCTTACAGCTGTAGAACGAGTTATATTGTATAACTTGAAAAAACTTTAAAAACAATCACATAATAATTGAAAAAAACAGCTTACCAATAAGATGTTAGAGAAGAAGAGAACAGAGAAATGTAAACATTTACGGAGGTTTAAAATTTTCAGAACAAATACGGGAATTTTTTGTTTTTGCAATCTTATCTAAATATAATGTTAGTGGCAGCAAGAATAAATCTCTATTAACAAATGGTTTACAGTAGGAGGCAAATGCAATATCTAAACGATGGTAATGACACAAATTATTCCACCAATGCTGAACAGAGAGTTTTGTAGAGCCTTTCCAATGAAGAGCATTTTGTTGGAAGACTAAAGGCAGCATGAGGTCAAACAAACCATGGTTATGTGCAGGGATATCCAGAGTTTCTAATAAACTCCCTGACTCAGATTAGAAAGGGGGGTCTGTGTATGGTAAATAAAAGACATGTAGGACCAGATCCTCCCCCAAAAAGAGGTAACATTAGGGCATAGAAAAGGGAGATGCATTAATTCAGCTGTGGAGGAACCGCAGGTCCAACAGTTCATATCAGGTGTGTGAGCAAAGATAGCTATGGATTTAGGTGTGAAATATAATCTATGATATAGAAAGAACATAGATTGAGTAACAGAGGCAGATCTAGAGAGTTTGAGTGATCGGCTCCAAAATTTGTCCCAGAAACTGATGCTCCATACACAGCCCAAGTCCGCTTCCCAGGCAAGTTGCACCTTACACTTAGCATGAGCAGGGTCGGGAGATAAGGTGTGTTTATAAATTAGGGAAGCTTTAGGAAGAGTTGCAAGAATTTTAAGAAGAGAATTTTCCTCTGAGGGGGAAGAAGTTAAAGGGAGTGAGTAAAAAATGTCTAGAATGATTGCCATTAACATGGAGAATTTATGCCAGAAAGAACGGGGCATTTAAAAATAGTTTGAAATTGAGGGAAAGACCAAGGGGTTGTACCATCAAATAGGTCATGGACCCAAATTACTCCCAGCAGTCTTCAGGATTTCCAAAAGAGAAGTCTATTATTAATGGTAATGAGACTATTATGCCATATCGGTGAACGTAAAAAGGAATCTCTTGAATTAATCTTAGATTGGGTTAGAGGTTTCAACAAGGAACACTTGTGTTTGAACAAGGGGAGAGTAGTTTGAACAGTTTTAGATGAGAAGGCCAGTACTTCATTTGTGGAAAAGGGCGCAAGCAAGAAGTGTTCTATAGTAAGCCATAGAGGCGAAAATGGAGAGGATTCTGAAAGTAGCCATTTAGAAGCTTGACGGAGGCAAAAGAATTTATGGTAAATTCGGAAATCAAGAAAATTAACACCCCCATTAGATTTTGGTTTCCGGAGATGTGATAGGGATAATCTAGATTTTTTATTTCTCCAAAGAAATTTGGAGAGAAGAGAGTCTATTGTCTTAAGATAGAAAGACGGAATAGGAATAGGAAGCATGGAAAAGATATATAATAGAATAGGAGTAATCATCATTTTAATGGAATCAAGAAGTCCCCACCACGAGAGAAATAGAGGATTCCAAGAGGAAAGGAGTTTGTCAATACGAGAGAGAGCTTCTATCATATTTAATTTGACTGAAGCTCCTACGGAGTTAGTGAACCATATTCCTAAATATTTAATTTAAGTTCTGGCCCACAAAAAAACTGTAGAGGAAAAGGAATGCTGAACACAAAATTTTGTGAGGGGGGGATTTCTGTTTTATCCGAGTTAATCTTATAGCCTGAAACAAGGGAGAATGAAGAAATTTCTTGTAATAAGGGAGGAATAGATGTTTCAGGGTTGGAAATAAAAAGTAATATATCGTCCGCATTGGCAGAGAGTTTCAAATGATGCTCACCATAGGGGAATCCAGAGATAGAGTGATTATTATGAATAGAAGATAAAAAGGGCTCAAGAACTAGGATGAAAAGAAGAGGAGAAAGAGGACATCCCTGGCGAACTCCACGCTGTAAAGGAAAATATGTAGATGTACGACCATTGACTAACACCGACGCCCTAGGTGCAGGATATAGCAGGGAAATAAGAGAAATTATTTTGGGACCAAAACCATGCCAATTAAGGGTCTTAAATAAAAAGGACCAGTCAACTCTATCAAATGCTTTTTCTGCATCAATGGAGATTGAAGCTAAGGAAGAAAACAGAGAAGGTATCTTGTTTAGAACATTAGAAAATAATTGAGAATTATCTGAGGTTAATCTCCCCTTAACAAAGCCACATTGTTCTTTGCCAATCAGGTGAGGTATCAGGGGTTTCAACCTTAAAGCAAGCAGCTTAGCAAAAACTTTATCATCCACATTAACCAGGGATATAGGGCGGTAATTTTTTACAAAACATAGGGTCACAACCCTCTTTATGAATCAAACAGATCGTGTCTTCCTGAAAAGAACCATCTGTTTTGCCCGAGAGAAAGAAAGATTGAAAGAAATGTAAAAGTTTAGGAAGTATTATGCTAGAAAAATGTAAATAGAATTCAACCGTAAAACCGTCTGGGCCAGGAGTTTTACCTTTTTTTAGAACTTTTAGGGCACTGGAAATTTCTTCAAGTGAAAGGTGAGCTTTAAGAGCAGAAAATTTGAGATGATCATTAGAAGGGGCCGGAATGGTATTGCGATAAGATTGAATAAGAGAGATAGTGAGAGGGGATTCTGGAGTATATAAATCTTTGTAGAATATCATGAATTCATCCAGGATATCTTGATCTTTATGAATAAGCTTCCTCTCTGAAGAGTGTATAGAGTCAATTAAAATTTGATCTTTCCGAAATTTAAGGTAATTAGCAAGAAGCTTACCAACCTTATTACGACCACCGTAGTAGCGGGCACTGCTACGGAGTAGTATGGATGAGGCGTTATCAGTAGATACTCTATTAAAATTCAGTTTTGCACGGATAAGCTCTTGCATAATAGCGACGGTGAGGTGTAAGATTTGTGTTCCAGAGATTTAATATTTGCTAGTGTCGAATTATGTTGTTGGAGAAAACGTTTCTTTCTTTTTTAGACAAAATCTATGATAAAACCACGAGCCGTGGCTTTAAAGAATCCCATAATATATGAGGAGGAAGATTGGGATCGTTATTCAGTACAAAAAATTCTTCAACAAAAGACGTAAATGAAGAAGAGAAAAGTGGGTCCTGTAAAAGAGAATTATTAAAGCGCCATCGAGAAGGCCTGGAATGAGCAGGGAGCAAGTTAAAATCTGCAACAACCAGAGCATTATCAGAGATGACAATACATTCAATTGAGGCAGAAACAAGATTTTGAGTTAAGGATTGGAAGAAAAAGATATAGGGGCATATTATCAAGGAATAGCGATATTTATCGCTAACCGCGCTTAGCACGACTTTGTTTAACGCCGCCTATCGCTGGTAAATATCGCTGAGATAACACCCTATTAACAAGGTTTATCTCCATAGCGATAAAATTTCCAGCGATAGCGGCAAAATGTGAGAATATCGCTGGAAAAGCAGCGATATTCTCGCATTATCGCTAAGGTGGATTCAGCATTAGAATCCACCTCCTATACTTTAAACAGGTAAGTCATCCTCACTAGCAGGAGATAAAATCTAGCGATAAACGCGCTTAGCGCGAACTATTTTATCGCTTCGCCTGCCTTGCTAATAGGGGGTAGTGGTGTTATCGACTGTTTTCAGTCGCTTTTAGTAGGGAACGCCTTCCTTGCATGTCATTAGCGATAATTATCGCTGACATGCAAGGCGATGTGAATCCCGGCCGCTAACGCCTAAAAGCTGTCGCTAACGCCTGTTAGCGACAGCTTGCTAATAGGGTGATAAAAATATCGCCGCTTTAGCGGCAAAAAGTGCCGCTAAAGCGGCGATAAAGCCCTTGATAATATGCCCCCTAGTCTCATCGAGAAAAAGAGTTATGAGGTGGGGAGAAAAATGAAAAGTCAATAGCATCTGGGTGAGATAACCTCCATGCAGCTACGAGGTGAGATTGAGAGAAGGAATTGAGAAATTGTTTATTGGATTTGTGAGGAATGAAGCGTTCTTGGGATTGGCGGTCAATAAAGGGGTCAACTATTTTATTGCAATCTAGCAATTTAGCTAACAACCATTTCCCCTCTGTATCAGTTTCTTGTGATAAAACTTTAATTTTCAATTTTTATGACACAAAATATTTACTCCATTTCTTTTGGTGGGAGTGGGGGAGACTAAAACAGAACCAACCCAACCTTTTTTTCAATTTTAGTGCTTCTGCTTCCGTGAGATGAGTTTCTTGTAAGAAAAACAAATCTGGGTTATAAGAAGCGAGATGAGATAAAATTCTCTGTCTTTTGATTGAGTTAATAAAACCTTTCACGTTCCAAGAAACAACTCTGAATGTAAAATAACAAGGGTATATAAAGAACAAAGCGTTCAATAATGAAGTAATGATAAGAGTAAATAGGAAAAGGAGAAAAAGAGAGAAATAAATACTGCAATGATGACATTAAAAGGAAAAGGAGTAACTGAGTAGAAAATATCAAGAACATATGTAGAGCAAAAAGAGACACAATGAAAATAGAAAAGGCATAGAAAGTGAAAGAAAAAAATAGAATAAGAAAAAATTGCAATAGCGTCAAGAAAAGGAAAGGGAAAACATCACTGAGAAGGCAGAAGGAGAAGGGAAAGAAAAAAAGGAACAAGGAGAGACAGCACATGTCAGAAATCTGACGACTGTAATACATACCTTCACAGAGCAACAGAAGGTAAAATGAGGAGTGGCAATGGACAAACGAAGACAGCACACCCAACAAGGGGCCACGCCGTAGTAACATAAAAAGGAGCAGGAAAATAGGGCGGGAACACATTGAATTCCATGGAACCTGTAATAACAACAATAGGGAGGCAGGGTGAGTAAAAAGGTGGTTAGTCAAAGAAACATGCATCAATATGAGCAAAAAAGATCAAACGCAACAGAAGAACTATTAAAATCAAGTGTGAGAGGAAGGACCAGCAATCTCCATTGAGGATGTGGAATGGGAATGAATGAATTTCCTGAGATCTGCAGGGTCCTCAAATGAAGAAGTCTTGTTCAAGAAAGTGACCTTTAACTGGAAAGGGTGAAATAAGCCATAGCGTGCACCAAGAGAACGAAGAGCAGGACGAAGGTCCAGGAATTCCTTTCTTCGTTTAGTGGTGGCAGATGAAACATCCTGAGAAATAAACAGTCTTGCACCAGACCAAGAAAGCTGTTTCTTAAGTTTAGCTGCATTCAGTACTTTTAAAAGGTCAGTGACTTCCAGAAATAAAAGAATTACTCCGCGAGGTTTGGACAGAGCAGAAGAGGAAGATAGGCGCAGACCTAGTCGATATGCACGTTGGATGTTTAATTTGGTCGTCGTGGGAAGGTCTAGAAGCTGTGGAAGGAAAGTGGTGAATTAAGCAACAGGTTCATCGCCTTTGAGGCCTTCAGGAAGGCCATATAAGCGGAGTTTATTGCGTCGATTTCTATTTTCAAGGTCCTCAGATGATTTATTTAGTTGCAACACCTCTTTCTCCAAGTATGAAATTCTGGCTGATGAATCCTGTACATCACTGATCCGTTGCTCCACTAAAGGTAAACGAGAGTCCATAGCTGACCATTTGTTATCCAGAGTCTGTAGACGGAAATTGGTATCCTCAATAAACGGTCTTAGCGCACGTATCTCCTCCAAAACAATGTCCAAAGAAACGGGGGACATACATTTAGGTGGAGAAGGGGGATCCTGCTTAATTCTTTTGTTGGTAGATGAAGGTAATTGTGCCTTAGACGCAGTGGTAGGCGAAGTTGTAGGACGAGAGGACACCGACTGCGCCATATCCTCAGATAACTGTGAGGAATTAATTAAGGAAGTATTATGGGTAGAGCAAAAGGCTGGTTTGTTGAAAGGATGACCTTTGATAGAGCGTAGTCATTTTTTGCTCATGCCCATGGACCAGCACAATAAGCTGTCAAAAATTACCTATGTGACGAAAAACAGTAATTAATGTAAAGCACTTCGCAGGTAGCAGAATCCCTATAAGCAAATGCTCCTCTCAGAAGAAAAATACCATTCAATAGCCAAAAGTGAGGAGAAAGTACATAAAAATTGTAAAAAACAACATTCAAGAATAGAGCAGGGTGCTTTCTGAGGAGAAAGTGTGCAGGCTGGAATACAAAATGGTGGCCGCTAGATAGCTGGAAGTTTAACCTGCAATAATTATTGTCCACCAAGGAACAAATGGCACTTTAAAGACATCCTCCTGAGGAGCAGGTATTCCGATGCCTGGAAACACCTGCAAACAGCCAAAAACAGCATTGAAACTGCCAAAATCACATCGGCGGTCCCTGATGCGGCACGGAGCTCCACAGCTAGGCGGCCATCTTGGGTTGAGTCGCACATGCCTCCCAGTAAATGTTAGTTTTAACATGTGTAAACTAGAATGAAAAAGAAATTATACTCATATTCTTTTAGGCACTGTGACATTGGCCCTGGACAACACATACTACAGCGACCTCTGCTCCACATAAGGGTGTGACATATGGTCAGGCCCCACTCACTGGGTGGATAGTAGATCCTGGGAAGGTCACTGACAGATAATTTTCTTTAAAGCTCATAATTTATTATATTGGATGACATGTTAGCAGTATGTGTCAAATATCCCTATTGTCACCCATCTCCATATGCTCAGATATCGTTCAAAAGAATATACTACTTTACATCATGTTGGCTAATAAAAGTATGACTCTATGTTTAAATTGAAATAATAAAGTATGTACCCAATTGCGTATATTGTCTCATCTAAAGAGGAGTCGCACTGGGCATGGCCAGTGAGCTGGGATGGCGGACGTGCTTACCTGAAGCTCTGTACCCCCAGCCCTTCATCCACCATACATCCTCGCTGTGGAGCCCCTTAGGATGCCGTCCTGCTGCTGGTGAAAAGCCTCAGAGTTTGTGTACAATCCTGAGTGTCATCCATAGTGCTGGGGGGGCCTGACATCACCAAGTGCGTCTAGAGTGTGGCTGGGCCAGGCCTGTACTTGATTGACTGGTGGCGGACCCAGCACACCTGGGAGATCAGCGCTCTAGAGGGGTGAGAGACTTGCACCTGATCCGCCTGTTATCGGCGTGAATTGACGGGAGCCCTTGCACCTGGCTAGACTGGCTGGGGCTGCTGACTGTGCCGGAGTGGGTGAGCTGAGTTGGCGAGGATCTGGAACAGTGCGGACCCCTACTGCATCCGGTGTGACTCGCCGCGGGCTGGGCTGCACCACGTGAACCGAGGGAACGCAAATTAAAAAGGTGAGCTCCCTCCATCTTACAACTAAGCTGTTGCACTGGCTGGAGCGCTCCTGCACACACGGCCACAGATATGGCAGCTTGGAAGCCGGATCGGGCCTAGGTCGGGTGGTGGAGGAGCGGCACAGGAGGTACTAGACTGCTGTGGGGTAGCTTTGTGGCCCTTTCCTGGAGCGGAAGGAATAGACTGGACCTGGGGGCCACACCGGGCCCAGGCCAGGCACTAACGGGAAGGATTCTGCTTGCCCTGTGTTGTCGTGGGCCGGGAGGCCTCACCTCACCCTCCAATCAGGTATTATCTTCGTCTGGAGATATAGTTCGGGAGCTGGATCGGACTCGGGCCATATTGGAGGACCTCATCCACTGGCTGGGGTGAAAGTCACAGTGAAGTATAAGAGAGAGGAATGCAGTGACTGATTGGGACATAAACTGCCAATGAAACCGTTGTAAGTGTTGCAGCATTTGTTTCCTGCTCATAAACAGAGACCTCCATACGCACAGTCAACGGTAGTACCAATAAGGCCCTGACAGCATACTGAGCACACTAACTGACTATTCCACAGGCGAATGCTTGAAATTGCAAGTCTGGCTCCTAAGAGCGGTGAGATCGCCAGCCCCTTCTGCCACAGAACAGTGCTTGTGTAGTAATTGGAGGCCACCACATTACCACTCGGGTGTCTTGTGGCTCATGGCCTCCTGGCCTGCCTGGATACATTGGCACAGGCCTGGCAACCCATGATGACTTTTGCGTACGTTACTCTTAGCCGTTGTTCTGTTGCCCTCTGCTACTGCCAAGTTATTTTACAACTGTCTGCATTTTCTGTTTCTCACCTTTTCTCCTGTTCCCTTTGGGCTCAGTCTGAACAACAGTTACAAGGTCGAATAACACGTCCCTGGTTCTTGCTGATTTGGCCCGTCCCTCGCACCTAGACATAACACCATGTACAGCTGCCATGGAGAAATTAGTGTGCTTTTAATAATGCGGTCGCCCGCTCTAGACACACTTGGAGACGACCTTTCCAGAGAGAAGAGCTGTGATTGTCTGCTGATGTAGTTTTGCATCTAGAGGCTGAGGTATGGGGGTTCGCTAGTCAAAGCCCAAAGGTCTTCTATTTGTATAATATACTAGCTTCCAGCACGGGGAGGGTGGTAATGTTAGTTAGACATATATCCACTGCTTTATGAGATGCTTTCCCCGTTCGTATTCTATGGAGTTGTAACTATGCTGATTATATTATTCATATGTATTATGCTAGTAGTACTGACACGTGTACTGTATCTTAGAGCACGTAAGTTGAAATAAACATTTTGAACTATACAGTGTCTCTTATTACGCACGTTGTGGACAGGTACGAGTGTGACGAAAGAGTGTTCTTGCCTCTGCGAGTCCTGAGAGAGAGATACCGTGTTCTAGGTTGTCTAATCATTGGTACATTGGTGCTAATGGGACGCTAAGGCTAGTTGGGTTGGGGTTTTGGGTGCTAAGGTCTATGGTAGGCTCACCACTATATTCCGAGGTCCTATTATCCTGTGCATAGCTCTGTATGTGCAGAAACCTTATGACATGGCGCGACCAACGAGTGGGGCAGCTTACCTGCGAGACGCTTGAGTAGTACTTGTGCTTGTCCACAAACCCCTCACGTACGCTTCCGGAAGCGTGTGTGACGGCGATACCTCCTATATTGCAGATTTTGTAGGTTCTTTCAAGCTTGATGTTATTAAAAAAGGTTTCTTAGATATAACCCTTTTTGTGCTGCCTCGTGTAAGATTGTTGAATAAACCCGTTAGTAATGGCGGGTATAGACATAGCGGCGCATAGCCGCACAGCACTCCGGGATCACTTACGGGTGTATGGAGTGCCAGACGCAGGAGTTGAACTAGTCTTTGTGGTTCAAGCCGATCCGGCTTTCCACTTTGAAGTGTTCTACTCTTGGATCACTTTTCCAGCGGTGGACGCGAACGATAATTTGTTCCATGAATATGAACACACTAACGTCCCCCTGTCTATCGACCGTATACTACTCTTGAAGTACCGCTCACGGCTTGGCAACACCGTGTTTGGTTTAATGGCGCCCTCCCACAACCGACTACCACGGTTCGTTTAGGCCCCTTATCAATTGAGGGGGCCACTTGGCCTGTTTTGGCCGGGTACACCCCACATCCGCGTTATATGACTATACCAGTCGCGGAACTGCGCACTATGTATGCGGCCTTGGTGCAGGTGCATCGAGCTTTAGTGCGATATGTTACAGGCAGCATCCATGGAGCCGCTCCTGGAGTTGCCGGCCAACCAGCTGCTGCAGGCGGAGTGACCATAAGTCCTGTCATGGTGAATTCGGTGATGGGCAAACGTCCACAAAATAAGGATGATTTTCCTTATTGGCTTGCAGAAACGTTTGATCAGTTGGAGGCAGTTTTTCCACATACAACTCCAGTGGATAAACATCGTATTTTAACGATTAGTTTGCCAAAAGACTTAATTCCCGAGTTGACAGCATGTGACAACTGGGGTAAGGTATTCGCAGCAGTATATTCTAAATGTTTTGGTACTCCTTCCATGACGGTTCTCCCCTCTGTAATTAAAAAAGTACAGGATGAACATGGCCCTGAAGCGGCTGTGGAATTAGGGATGAGACTGGTGGGAGTGTTTGAAGTAGTAGCTGAGCTGATCCTTGCGAATGTCAAGGGCAATGCAGTGAACTTTCAAGTAGCTAACGCTTTGGCTCTAGTCCCAGAATTGGACAAGCCTCGTGAATTACCGAAAATTATTACCCAGGCTTACAAAACTATTGGTAGAAATAGCCTGGGTAATAAGCCTTTTGCAAAACAGCAAACACAATCGCAAACACAACAACAACAAACCAAATCTCAATCTGAGAAAGATGAGAAACCAGTCTTCACTAAAAAGAGTTGGAGGCTGAAAAAACAGGGTAAGCAACAAAAGAAGCCGGGGTCGAGAGGCGCATCCCCGGTTTCAGTTTCTTCTGAGCGCACTTATGATTTACGCGATAGAGCGAGAATTAAGTCACCGGATAGGTTTCAGATCCCTGATACGCGTTCTCCTCGTTCTTCACAGGCACAGACTTCGTCACAGGCCGGTGGAGGAGACCGCCAGGATAGAGGAAGGGACCGAGAGGCCCCCCAGGGACGAGACCAGCCTCGACAACAAGTCAGAGGAAAAGCGGAAGACGCTCAACGTTTTTGACCACAATTTCAGAAGAAGAAAGTTGCCGCTGTAACAGCGAAATATGCCACAGACGGTGAGAACGAGGCTCCTGAATTGGACGTGGGCAGTAACCCTCCTAGACAGCGCCGCAGAAGTTACCATAGTGCGGGAGGCGCTACGTCCTCATATGGAGGCGACAGCAACTGAAACATTCATTTCTGTTGAAACAGCAGACACCAGAGTGGCACCCCCTGACAGACTATTTAATATTGTCATTCAAATTGAAGGTGATATACAGCGTGTAATTAAAGGGATTTTTGGGAAAATCTGACCTCTTCATATGACATTTTGTTAGCAGAGGCGGATTGGCCACCCCCATTCGTTCTTGCTGCGCGTAAAGGGGAGGAGGTAATCCTTCCGAGCTTTTCTCGACATGTCCCAAAGGACAAAGCGGAGGCTCTTGCAGCAGAGTGGGCTGTGTCCCTGGCTCCAGCGTTATTCCGCAATCACGTGGGTTGGGACGAAGATTCTCCCCCACGAAATACCTTTGCGGTCACTACCGCAGCCACAACCCCAATATCCCATAAAACGTGAAGCCAAAGGCCCCGTTTCCGAAATTCTGACTCAGTTGGAATATCAGGGAGTAATTGAACCCTGTGTATCACCTATGAACAATCCCCTTTTCGCGGTTTCTAAACCCGATGGATCGTACCGCTTAGTATTGGATTACCGGCATTTGAACTCTCATTGTCGGACCTTTGCGGTGCAAAACACCCATAGTTCTGCGCTTGTAGACAGTCTTGTTCGTAAAAAATACAAAACGACCCTTGACCTTTCAAATGGATTCTACACGCACAACTTAGCCCCGGAGAGTGGCCAATGGTGCGCTTTTACATCCGGTGGTAAAATGTTCAAATTCAGGCGTCTTCCTATGGGCTACAAAAATAGTCCAAGCGTGTTCGCCGCTCGTGTTGTCTCTTTGTTAGACGGCATTGATCCAGACCCCTGTTCGTACGTGGATGACATTTATCTGACGGACGACGAATTGTTTCTGCATCTAACCCGAGTAGACCGCATTATTCTTGAATTTGCGGTTCAAGGTTATAAAATTAACTTTGCCAAATCTCATATTGCTGAATTTACCGTTTTGTTCTTGGGCTATGAGCTCAACAATGAAGGTAAGGGTTTAGCCCCCCATTTTCTGGAGAAATGTGCACTTCTGTGCCCTCCTACTAATCTGAAGAAACTTCAGTCATTGCTGGGCTTTCTGAACTTCGGACGTACATATATTCCCGAATACGCCCAGCGTATCAAGCCACTTTATGCCTTGATACAACCTACTTTTCGAAGTCTTGCTGGCTTCCGGAGCATACCTCCATTCTGCAGTCTTTGCAGACAGACCTTCTTGAGTCCAAATACCTTTTGACGTGTGATAACCACACAAACTTGGTGATTAGAATCATTCCAGGGGCAGTGGGTTTCACGTACTTAACCTTTAATGAAGGTGATACAGTACCCATCGCATACAAGTCACATCTGTACACCTCCGCAGAAATGCGGTTTTCATCTGTGGAGAAAGTTCTAACAGCAGTGCAAATGGCGATCCTGAATGAGCGCGCACTGGCACAGGGAAAACGCATTTTGGTGGTAACACCATATCCTGCTCTAGAGGCAGTGACCAAAGCAAGTGTACCGAACTCTAAAGCTTTGCACCCCCGTTGGATTCAATGGGCAACATCTTTGACGTCTCCGGATGTCACTTTCATTTTTGACTCTTCACTTCAGACTCAGGAGTTTTTACAGTATGAATTCTTTCATCCTCCTCCTTTGTCTTTATTGCCGCTTGAGGATTACGACTGTGTGATCTACACCGATGGTTCGGCACAACCGGCCACGGGGTCCAAGCATGCTTATTCAGCCGCATGTGCTATTGTTGCAGGTACGTTTGTGAACGGAACGTTCAAATCCACTGTGGTGCATACACAGACACTCGGGGACAGTACCGCACAATTGGCCGAGTTGCGTGCATTGGTGCTTGCGCTTGAGTTCGTAAATCCTGATGTGACCACTTTAATCGTGTGCGATTCTTACTACTGTGTTCAATCATACAATGACAATCTGTTCTTTTGGTCTCAAAATGACTATAGAGACGCTAAAGGCAACACAATCAAGCATAAAATGCTTTGGGTTCGAGTGGCAGAATTACAACGACGTCTGCCACTCACGCAGGTGGTTCACACCCTAGGCCAACAGCGGGTGGGCGCACACGCTGTTGGTAACAGTCTGGCAGATGAAGCTGCCGGATCAGCAGTACTCACGTGTTCAGTAGCAGCAGTTACTAGATCCATGTCTAAAATAGACACTGATATCTTGGCAGCTATTGCTGCAACAAAAGAAGGAATGAATTACCCTAGAGGTTTCCCTTCCAAATATTCTTACCAGATAGGTCCCGATCAGGCTCCTTATGTAACAATACCTGACGTTGGTGATCGGTTGATCCCCAACGCGGACCGCAGACTTTCCTTGATAGCGGCGGCACACGAAGGCATGGCTTCGGCTCATGCTGGTGTGTCTGCGACAATTTCCATTTTGCAGCAGCGTTACTGGTGGCGTGGCTTATATAAAGATACACGTACTTATGTGCTTTCCTGTGACGTTTGTCAACAGATCAAGCCTTCCACGGTCACACGACCACCTCAGACCTCGCTTGGAATTTCAAACAGACCCTTTGGGTGTGTTTACTTGGATCACTGCGGTCCATTTTCTTCAGACACTGCCTATAAATATATCTTAGTGGCAGTGGACTTGTGCACACAGTTCATCTGGGTCTGGCCACAACGGAGTGCTGACGCTCGAAATGTCATCAGGGATTTGCGTGTCTTTGTGGGAATTTTTGCATGCGGCACCTTCCATTCTGACCAAGGTCCGGCGTTTGCCTCTAAGGCTTACAAGGACGCAATGGGCTCCTTGGGGGTGCGGGTGAAATTTTCGTCTCCGTATAGGCCTGAGGGCAACACTATTGTTGAACGAATGAACCGTGACTTAAAGCAATCCTTGACAGCTAGAGTTATAGGTACTGGCAGGGACTGGCTGGCCCACTTGTATACCGTTCAGCGTGCACTTAATAATCTCCCTAGAAGGCCTCTGGGTGGGCGGACCCCTTACGAAATGCTCTTTGGCATACGAATGTTTGTGCCTGACCTTGATGGTCTAGACATGGCGGCGCAATCCACCAAGTTTGATGTAGATAATCATTCTACTATGTTACAGGACTTACAAGAAGCCCGAGACAAACTTGCAATTGCACATTTGCCTTCAGCCACAGACCCTGCTCTGCAGATTCCGGTTGCCGGCTGGCTTCCGAAGATTGGCGACCTGATACGAGAGAAGGTGGAGAACAAAAAAGAATTTGGCCCCTCTTTTCGTGCACCGGTTCCAGTCCTGGGCTTGAAGGGAACACGTACAGTCATCTTACCACTGCTTCCCGGTCACAAGGAAAACAGATACCTCTCAGTGGAAAATGTCAAGCTACAACATCTGGCCGATCCTGAATAGTGTCACACCAGCGGTCTCTTGTCCTGCCATTTATCGGTCATGTGTTCGAGGCACACCTGCACGAACGGTCACTGATGTTACCATGGAGATGGTTGATTTGCCTGAAAATATATTTGAACCCCCTGCATCCCCCTGCATCGACGAGGACGAATATACCTATCCCGCCACAGAGTCGGAGGCCCACCAACCAACAACGCCACTGAGCCCGACACGTTATTCTTTTGACTCGGATTCCAACTCATCAACGGTCCCGTCCAAGTTTAGTCTTTTTGTATCCTGGTTTAGAGACAATTTTTGATTCCACCTTGGACATATATCTGGATGGTGCTTTTCTTGATTTTTTTGTTCATGTCCATTGGCTTTGTCACAGTGTTTTTCTACTCATCAATGGTCACTATTTACCTGAACGCTCTGCTGTGAACAGTGTTGCTGGAACTTTGGCTCCACATTCCTCTTCACACATCATGAAGCGTGACCACACATTTGTGAACATTTCAGCGTTTCCAGTTGCTGATGGCATCGTATGGGATGCGGTAAACTTTCAAATCCATGGCCCGACGGAAATTATTAATGTACCAAATGTCCTTCGAGTCTCGATGGGTGATGTAGTAAAAGTAATATTCATTCTGATGATTGGGATGTGCATGCCGTTGAAGCATTGTTTGCTGATTTAAAATATTATGCTTCCTTTAATGCTGAGGACTTGTATATGAATTCTGCGAATTATGCCGATTTGTATTGCTACCAGCATTGGGGCAACCATTTTCTCCACAAACCGAGTGCACTACGCAGCCCTGTTACTTACACCCAATGGGAACACTGCCCAAACCCCAAACCAGGTAGCTCCCAGAATCTTCGAAATAAATTCACCTATTTTACTGATTTCAATCGATCGAACCCTGGGTCCTATTATTTTAAATTGAAAACCCCATTGACTCAAAAAATAATGTTGACCCACACCAAATTACTTTATTCGGGTTCCTTTTTGAGCGCCTTGGCGGTGGGTGGTTATAAGTATTGGAAAGACACAGTGGATTTAAAATCAATCTGGGGTTCAAAGCCATGGCAGGTGCAAGGCACCGAGGCCTTGCGCCGTGCTTGCCTTATCCCATCCCAAATTCTGTTTCTAAATGCTTCCATTCATCAAACCACGTGTTGGGGGTTGGCTACCATTAAACAACTAAATGCGCCAGCCATCCCATCATTGTCGAGTTCTCCAAATGATAGTTTGCGTTTCAATATGTCCCTTATGACGTTACAGGCTCAGTTCCAAAACAATTCCTTTAACGTTTCTGCACTGATACAGTCACCCTGGTTGGCATGGCCCATATCATCGAATGCATGCCAACTGCGTTTTCATGGCACAGTTCCTGGCTACATACAGGACAAGCCTGATCCAAGATTTACTGAAACTCGTACTGTCACCACGTATTCAGTTGGTAAATTATGTAAACAATGGCTACAACATTCGTCCTTAGACTCTGTTAAGAAACATTTGTCCCTCCTATCAGGCACTATTGATTTGTCCGACTTTATCTTGGGACCTCGTGGTCCCCGACCGAAGAGATTCATTTATGAAGCGTATAATGAACTCTGGAAGCTGTCACAAATGGAAGCTGCTTCCCGTCTTCGGGAAATAGACCAAGCAAATTTGGAAAAGGTGCTTGCTGTTGTTGACAATAGTATAAATACCCTGTCTTCCCGAATTTACACATTAGAGAATATTGTGTCCTCTGTTGTTGATATTGTACAGGATGATGTCTCTATTTTGTATCATGGTCAGAATCAATTGCGTTCAGTGATGCAGTTTGCCTGGACTTTGCAAACCCTTAAGTTAGGTAAAGTTCCTTGGAATTTGTTAAACACCACTGCCCTTTTTCTGCCTTTTAATTTGACTGACAAACAGCAGTTCATGTCCATGAAAGATGCATCTTACACTTTGTTACATATCGAGAAAGTGGATCCTTTACCATTCTCTGTAGCGGAACTAGATTCTGCAGTGTGGCTAGTTCATGGGGTTATAGCTTTACCTTTTTCCCTGTTTGAATTTAGCTTGTGCATGAAACATTATCCTGTGGGCCGTTTCCAGCCTTTGGGTAGTGCTTTCCTGCATGAACTTTGGTCCTTGCCTTTCATGTATAAATGCCTTAGAGACGGCAAGGAAGTGTTTCTCACGGGGGAGTCTTGTGATTCAACTGTGGGTCATTCGCTTATTTGTAAACATATTAAATTGCACGGGGCTTGTAGCGTTTCAGTTCCGAATCTTGCATGTGTGCTAAAGGGTATTCCTGCTCCTGCTATTTCTCCTACTTTTACTTTGCTTACTAACGGTAGCTATTTGCTTTTAAATAACGAAGACTGTTGTGGCCTAAAGGCTGGCATTCCGTATATTGTTACGGTCTCACACAGGGTTGTCTGCTGCAAGAATGTGCTTTTTCCTCCCCCTCATGACATCGTTGATAACTCTATTTGGCCTTCCATTCCTACCATGGAAGCAGATTTCAATAAGTTGAGCAGAATAAAGGCCCTTTTATTGAACGAGGAGGTTACGCTCATGTCCGCCCGAGAGACATTCGTTCTCCAGGTGGCGAGTACCCACAGTGAAATACAGGCCCTTTTGAACACCAACCTCCCCCAACATTTCGGGGAGTTGGTTCATCGTATTTTTAACGCATCTAACACTGAGGGTCTGGTGCATTTTTTTAAAATTGTGGGGTCCGGTTTGGTGTCCACCTTCCAAACTATTTTCGGTGTGATACCGGCGTTCATACATTCTATTTTTTCTAGCGTCTTTGGTGGTTTCCCATTAATCCTCGCTTTGGCGGCTGGTGTCTTGCTGTTGGTCTGTTTTCTGCGCAATGGCTGCTCACCACTGGGCCCTTCTCGATCCCGAACGCCTCCAGCTGCTTCGTGAGCGACTTCTGGTTGGCTTCGATGTTCTGCCCTTGGCGACTATCAGTGTGTCCTACACCCTTTCTTTTCGCTTTGCGTATTTCACTTGCGTGCAACCCGTGATGTCTTGCATCCGCTGTCCTTTCACATGGACCATGGATTATTGCCTCTCCAATTCATCATTGTCTGTTCCGGATTTTGTTCGGTTGGTGGGTCCCTTAGAGGCCCATGAATGGGACTGTTCCGTTGCTGGCTTTATGATGCGTGCGGCTGCACTGGGGATTTTGGCACAATGGGATATCTGGGCGGCTGCTCAGAATCTCCTACAACAAAGCTATATTGAATATCACGCAAGCTGTCCCGCATTGCTTTTGGATGCTCCATCCTCTGAGGAACATTCCTGCAGCTTTGACCTGTTGGACTGGATGGCGTCTACGTTTTTTGACGATTCCAATGATGTCCTCTTGGATGGTATAGCATTTTTCTGCACTTCCACGTTTTTGGATTAATCGATTTGCCGTTCACTGTCAGTGGACTGCCTATGTTCTGCTCAAGTGTTTGGAACTCTGTCTTCGTTTTCGTCTTGGCCGATGGACTGTCCAGGGGAGGGTGTCTTGTGGCTCATGGCCTCCTGGCCTGCCTGGATACGTTGGCACAGGCCTGGCAACCCATGATGACTTTTGCGCACGTTACTCTTAGCCGTTGTTCTGTCGCCCTCTGCTACTGCCAAGTTATTTTACAACTGTCTGCATTTTCTGTTTCTCACCTTTTCTCCTGTTCCCTTTGGGCTCAGTCTGAACAACAGTTACAAGGTCGAATAACACGTCCCTGGTTCTTGCTGATTTGGCCCGTCCCTCGCACCTAGACATAACACCATGTACAGCTGCCATGGAGAAATTAGTGTGCTTTTAGTAATGCGTTCGCCCAATCTAGACACACTTGGAGACGACCTTTCCAGAGAGAAGAGCTGTGATTGTCTGCTGATGTAGTTTTGCATCTAGAGGCTGAGGTATGGGGGTTCGCTAGTCAAAGCCCAAAGGTCTTCTATTTGTATAATATACTAGCTTCCAGCACGGGGAGGGTGGTAATGTTAGTTAGATATATATCCACTGCTTTATGAGATGCTTTCCCCGTTCGTATTCTATGGAGTTGTAACTATGCTGATTATATTATTCATATGTATTATGCTAGTAGTACTGACACGTGTACTGTATCTTAGAGCACGTAAGTTGAAATAAACATTTTGAACTATACAGTGTCTCTTATTACGCACGTTGTGGACAGGTACGAGTGTGACGAAAGAGTGTTCTTGCCTCTGCGAGTCCTGAGAGAGAGATACCGTGTTCTAGGTTGTCTAATCATTGGTACATTGGTGCTAATGGGACGCTAAGGCTAGTTGGGTTGGGGTTTTGGGTGCTAAGGTCTATGGTAGGCTCACCACTATATTCCGAGGTCCTATTATCCTGTGCATAGCTCTGTATGTGCAGAAACCTTATGACACAGGTGTGGTTGTGAAAACGGTGCCTTGATCTGGGGTGGAGCAGTACCAAATATGGGGGCACTCATGATATAGGTGGACTATCTGCACCCAATTGCCATCCGCTAGTGGCTTCCAGTAAAATCCTATTGGTCAGATGAATAGAGGGGAAGCCACAACCGAGACACACTGCTGTTCGGGGGCACGCTGCTGCTCTAGAGCACGTGGGAGCTATAGTATACGGAATTGGTATTTGGGACTTGCAATTTGGTGAGTTCATGTACCTGTCTCCGGGTGGGCTCACTGGATGAACACGCTTTGGCAGAGGTGGTGGGGAGGAGTAGGTTGGTTCGCTGTTCTGCCCCGCCGAAAACTGTCACTATCAAGAAAAGCAGTGCGCATGAATCCACCTGGTAGCCCTTACAACTCATTAAATGCCCACAGCATAGCAGTTGGTCATGGGTCGGCTCCGGTCCAAGCTTCCGTCCACCCCGGCAGGGTCTTACCAGGCCACAGGGAAATTATCAGAGAGTGACTCACAACCTAGACCGGTGCAAGCGGAAATGGCACTAGGAGAGAAATTAGATAGTGTGCTATCTGCAGTGGAGAAAATTGGGGCGTCCCTGAAAACCACGAGAATGTCCCTCAAAAACAAAATTGACAAAATAACTATAGACTTTAACCAACTGAGGGTAGGCCAGTGCAAGTTAGCGGACAAACAGTGCGTAACTGTGACACAACTGGAAGAACTACAACCAGCCAACAGGGAAAACACCACTACGTTGCAGGCACTACTTGGTCACGTAGCTGTACTGGAGGACAGAATAAAAGATGCAAAGGGCAGATGGTGCCGCAATAATATACGAGTCGTAGGACTACCCGAAGGGACAGAAGGCCAGGATGCTGTGAAATACATAGAGAGCTGGCTACGTGAATGGATGCCTCAATCGGCCCTGTCCGCCCAGTTTGTGGTTGAGAGGGCACACCAGGTGCTGGCAAGAAATATGCCCCCGGGGGCTGCTCCCAGGCCATTCCTGTTCCGTCTGCTCAATTACAGGGATCGTGATAGCGTACTAAATGAAGCACGTAGTAGACAGGAACTTAGGGTGAATGATGCAGTACTGATGTTGTTTCCTGATTACACTGTAGCAATCCAGAAGCAGAGGCATTCCTTACTGGCGGTTAAGAGACGTCTTCGAGAGCTAAATATACGGTACGCACTGCTTTTCCCTGCACACTTACGGGTAGTGGTCAATGACAACACCAGATTCTTTGACGATCCATCGGATGAGTGGGACTGGATGGAGCAGGAGGAACATGCGGCGGTGGTAACGCACCCTGTGGGGTTGGAGAGGACTGCTGGAGTGGTGCGCCATCATCAACGGGGCAAGCGGAGACATGCTGCCAAAGCTGAGCAACTCGTAGCAGTACCTAACCTTGAGCAAATGATCATAGAAAGAAGAAACGCCATACAGATGGCGGCGGCGCTACACTCGGAACAACAGGTCTCGGACCCAGACAATGACAGGGAGAAATCCGCTAGCGAAGAAGATTTCACCGCAGGACACACCTCGGAGTCTGGCACACTGAGACACCCCCAGAGGAAATGCCACAGACAGCTGACCACATCATTTAGAATTGGCGTGTATGACTCTTGATGTGGAGCCTCAGGGCATCATCGACACGGACTGTTTGGGGTTACAGCACCTACCAATCTGGACCTGTGCTGTGGGCCCCATCTTTACTCTCCTGTTCTGTCCCTTGTGGCCAATGTTAAGACGTAGGGTGCCCGCGAAGGGGAAGTCAGCTCTAGGAACGTATAATAAGGGAACCAAAACTCGTGACCATAAGGGACCACTATGGCAAATTGTCTATACATTTATAATGGGCAGGGGGTACGGGGTTCCTTCTTCCTGACTTTTGCATGCCATGCAAACCCACTCCAACATGAACGGGGTAATCAGTTTAATACCACAAGCTAGTACACTAGTTTGGGTGGATTGCTGTTGCACATCTGCCCCATCATGGTTGCACAAGTTACATTACATGAGTTGTTATATTAGTTACTTAGTTACTGAGCATCACCACCACATATACTGCATTCCCCCTACATGCGCCACCATTGCGGGAGGCTCGCACCATTGGATGGGTTAATGCGAAGCGAGCACTGCCACAGCGACAATGTCTCACGCAAATATCATAACATGGAATGTGAGTGGTATGCACACACCAGCGCGCTGCTACTCCGTTTATTCCTACTTCAAACACAGAGCCACATATATCGCCCTCCTACAGGAGACTCACCTGGCTCGCCTGGAGTCAGACCGCCTGCATTGCCGTTGGCTTGGTCAGGTCTTTGCCACTGATTATTCCTCATGCGCAAGAGGGGTGCTAATATGGGTGAGGGTGGGGACTCTGTTTGTGTCCAAAGAGGTGAAAACAGATCCCAACAGGAAATACGTTTTCATAAAAGCTCGTCTATATGCCCCTAATATAGACCAAGCGTTGTTTCTCCGGTCTCTCTCGACAGCCCTGGTGGGGTAGAGTGGCCTCCTGTGGCTGATTGGGGGTGACTATAATGCAGTCCTTGACACATCGTTGGACCGCTCCTTCCCTCCATTACTAGGTACACAATCTCAGAGCAATGCGCAAATCCTGCGTGAATGGCTGCAACACTGGTTACTGGCAGACCTGTAGCGGACACGCTACCCTGGCGCAAGAGTATACTCTTATTACTCAGCACCGCACGGTCTACATGTGCGCATCGATCACATAGTGGGTTCTCCAACATTCCACCTCATGCTAGTGTATGCAGAATACCTAGGCCACACACACTCCGATCATAATCCGCAGCTGATTCACTTGAAATGGGAAGCACTTCACCCAATAATACCCACATGGTGCCTTCAGCCATCAGCCCTGGAAGATGCGCCATTTCGGGAAGCACTAGGTAAAGCCACAGCTGAATACTGCAAACTTAACGGGGGGTCGGCCAGTAGCGTATTAACGGAATGGGAGGTGTTTAAAGTGACTATTAGGGGCAACTGCCTCGGTATTAATTGGAACATTCAAAAACAGCTGGAGGGAGAGGTGGGGAAGGTGGAGAATGAGCTGATACAGTTAGAAACGGACTGGGCAACCAGGTCAGGGAGCATGGCAGCCCTTGATGTAAAACGGGGTGAATTGGCAGAACTATTGGGATGCCTGCAGAATGTTAATTATGCAGCGCACTCAGCCAGAGTACATGCGCACTCGAATAGAGCCGGCCGCCTACAGTGTGGCTAATACGGCAAGACCAAATATCACAGCCCATAACTGCCCTCCGGGACACAGAAGGCCGGCTGCTCTAGATTAAGCCCGGGCGTAGTTTGCGTAGTAGCACTTCACGTAGCTACGTGAAGTACAGCTTCAACTACACGTAGCTATGCAAATTGCGTAGTGCGTAGCTGTGTGCTTGACTGCACTGTACAATAATTACCAAAAGCAAACTTGTACAGTGCAAGTTAAGATAAAATAAATATCTCTGTCTTTATATGCTAAAAATGCATATAGTCATTTCACTAAAGTGAAAACAAAAGTTAACAAGCAGTGAGAGAGGTGATGATTTTGGTATCCTCACTAACTTAGGGAGAGAACCAACAACCAAGCAGATGTCTTGAAAACAAAAAGCACATCTTATTGAACGATTCCTCCTAGGACCACCCCAAGCACAGTTATGGGCAAAAATACAATCCCAACCAAAGGCCCTGCAAAGCATTATGGGACGAGATTAGCAGTGGGCAGTGAATATTATAGTGTCCAATATCAAAATAATTCTACAAAGAGCTGCAGTTCAACTAGTCGTTACTAGGTGTCGTCCCTCAAGAGTGAAATGCAAAAGTATTGAAAACCTTTCATGAAGCTTTTGCATTTGACTCGTGAGGGACGTACACCTAGTAACGACTAGTTGAACTGCAGCTCTTTGTAGAATTATTTTGATATTGGACACTATAATATTCACTGCCCACTGCTAATCTCGTCCCATAATGCTTTGCAGGGCCTTTGGTTGGGATTGTATTTTTGCCCATAACTGTGCTTGGGGTGGTCCTAGGAGGAAGGGACCACCATTGAATCGTTCACATGATATGCTTTTTGTGTTCAAGGCATCTGCTTGGTCCTCCCCTAGGTTAGGGGGACTCCAAAATCATCACCTCTCTCATTGCTTGATATTTTATTGTCAAAATTCATTTTTGTGAATTGGTTATATGCTTTTAGCATAAAAATTGCTTTATCAAAGCATTTGAAGGAGTTTATTATTAAGCCTGGGCATAGCTATGCAAATTGCATAGTGCGTAGCTGTGTGCTTGACTGCACTGTACAATAATTACCAAAATCAAACTTGTACAGTGCAAGTTAAGATAAAATAAATATCTCTGTCTTTATATGCTAAAATTGCATATAGTCATTTCACTAAAGTGAAAACAAAAAGTTAACAAGCAGTGAGAGAGGTGATGATTTTGGTATCCTCGCTAACTTAGGAAGAGAACCAAGCAGATGTCTTGAAAACAAAAAGCACATCTTATTGAATGATTAGGTGGTGGTCCCATCCTCTTAGGACCACCCTAAGCACAGTTATTGGCAAAAATACAATCCCAACCAAAGGCCCTGCAAAGCATTATGGGACGAGATTAGCAGTGGGCAGTGAATATTATAGTGTCCAATATCAAAATAATTCTACAAGAGCTGCAGTTCAACTAGTCGTTACTAGGTGTCGTCCCTCAAGAGTGAAATGCAAAAGTATTGAAAACCTTTCATGAAGCTTTTGCATTTGACTCGTGAGGGACGACACCTAGTAACGACTAGTTGAACTGCAGCTCTTTGTAGAATTATTTTGATATTGGACACTATAATATTCACTGCCCACTGCTAATCTCGTCCCATAATGCTTTGCAGGGCCTTTGGTTGGGATTGTATTTTTCCCCATAACTGTGCTTGGGGTGGTCCTAGGAGGAAGGGACCACCATTGAATCGTTCACATGATATGCTTTTTGTGTTCAAGGCATCTGCTTGGTCCTCCCCTAGGTTAGGGGAACTCCAAAATCATCACCTCTCTCATTGCTTGATATTTTATTGTCAAAATTCATTTTTGTGAATTGTTTATATGCTTTTAGCATAAAAAATTGCTTTATCAAAGCATTTGAAGTAGTTTATTATACTCCTGCTACGCTACGTTTATTAGCACAGTTATTCACTCTGCTACGTGCAATTTGCGTAGTGCGTAGTAGCACAAACTTTGCATGCTTCGTGAGCGTAGCAAAGTATTATGCCCAGGGTTACTCTAGATACAAACTGAAATACACCCCGGAACTGACTTGCTACTATACAACCCTTTATACAACTAGAAATACATTCAGCGACACTCAATTAGACTCTCTGCTTTCACAGCTGGCACTCCCAACACTGGATCAGACACAAATAATAGAACTGGACGAGCCTATTACTCCCATGGAGATTGGAGCGACAATACAAGCATTGGCCATGGGCAAAGCTCCATGCACGGACGGTCTTCCCTCTGATTATTACAAAGCTTATGCACCATTAGTGACCCCACACCTGGAACAATTGTACAACACTGCATTAGAGGAGGGACTCCTGCCCCCCACTATGCGGGAAGCATTACTTGTGTCTCTCCTCAAACCAGATAAAGATCCGTCCGAGCCTGGATCATGTTGCCCGTTAGCTCTATTAAACATGGATTACAAAATACTGGCTAAGGTGCTGGCTGATCATCTTGCCCGCTGGTGCCACTATTGGTGGGCGCAGATCAGAACGGCTTCGTCCTGGCCCGCAATATATCACTTAACCTTCGCCGCTTCTTCAGGTCCGCTGCCTATTCTTCCCAGAGCTGGCCACACTCAGGCTGCCTAGTGTTAGACTTGGAGAACGCATTTTACTCGCCGGAGTGGAATTATCTCATTGCGGTGCTTCATAGGCTGGGTGTTGCATGCCGCTTTCTCTGTTTAGTCTAGCTACTATATGCACAACCGACGGCACGAGTAAAGACAGGCAACTACATTTCTGAACCCACAACAATCGGGCGTGGTACTCGCCAGGGGTGTCCTTTGTCCCCGCTGCTATTCGCCTTGGCAGTGTTGCCATTGGCCGCAATGCTCAGAAAACAGGGTGCGGAGTGAGGTATTCCACTGGGAGATGGCACGCACTAGGTCTCTATATGCTGATGATATCCAGGTATATTTTAGAGATGTGCGTACTCTCCTGCCTATGCTTGTACATACACTGGCATTCTTTGCTGAACTTTCAGGGTTGAAAGTTAACTGGGGCAAATCATGCCTATATCCTTTTAGCCAGGACCATGCGGACCTGGCACTCTGATCTAATGATGCAAGTATACCCTGCAGCCGGACATGTTTCGATACTTGAGGATCTGTATTTATCATAAGCAGGAGTATCTTCCAGAGGGCAACCTGGGGAGGGCAATCAAAGCACTGCGGTCGCGGATGGCCTTCTGGCTCACTCTTCCGCTGTCAGTTGCTGGCCGCGTTGCTCTGTTGAAAATGGTGGGCCTACCTAGGCTGTTATACCACTTCACTAATCTCCCGGTTAACGTGGCCCCAGCTCTGTTTCGGAACTTTGAAACCGTGATGAGGGAATTTATCTGGAATGGCTCCCGTTGTCGTGTAGCACTAGTGAAGCTCTACTTCCCAGCTGATGGAGGTGGCCTAGCGGTCTCCAACATGGAGCAATATTATCTGGCATTACAGCTTCAGTGGGTGGTGAGGTGGGTAGCGAGGTTGCAGTTGTCTGATACTGCCACAGTGGACCCTCCCTGGTTAGTAGGTGATATGCTCCTCGCATTTCATCCATGTGCCAGATGCAGACCACCGGAGCAGCTTTTGATTCAAGTTGCACATAAAGTGTATCGTAGAAGTCTATACATAACGTGCTCAACGGTCCTGTATGCTCCAGCCCTACAACTGCAGGGTACGCCTTGCAGAGCCGGCCCAGTACCCGCTACAGAATTGGTGATTTGGTTGTCTGCAGGGGTACAATCACTGGGAGACCTTTACCAAAACGGGGCACTACTTCCGTAAGCGGAGCTGGCAGAGGAGCACGAGCTGCCACCCGGCCAGTTCTTACAATATTACTCGATTCTAGCAACACTCAGGGACTATTGGGGCGACATGAGTGCAGAGCGGCCCACACATCTTACAGTGCAGTACATACATGTCATGGGCACGGGGGGACACCTTACCAGATGGTTTGCGGAGTCACTCCGGATCCACACAGTGACACCAATGACGCCAGTTAGACAGAAATGGGAGGCAGATAGAGGAAGGCCATTCACAGATAAGGAATGGTCAGAGATGCTACTCAGCCCTACATACATCCCACGTAATTCACGCTTTAGACTTATACAACATTACATACTCCAAGGGCCTACCTCACACCGGGGAAAATTAATAAGTACTATGGTAGGGAAGATGGAGCTTGCCCCAGATGTAGACACCTAGGAACCGATTTGATACACATGCTGTGGGTCTGTCCATCCTCACATACATATTCGAATCAAGTTTGTGAAGCCCTAGCGGCGGCCACAATTCGGCAGCTTGAATGCACTTGGGAAGAATGCATACTGCACCTACATCCTAGAAGCAAGAAGCTAAAAGCCACCTCCCACTTTTTAGATCTAGGCATGTTAACTGCAAAACGTCTGATAACCAAAAAGTGGAAAGAATCAGATCCCCCCGCTGCAGCAGCATGGAGTCAATCACTCTTAGTTGGGCCAGAGCAGAGGGCAGAGCGCTTTGCGTAGAGGACATTCGTGGCCTCCTTAAAGTGCCCATTGCCACACAGCGGGAGACCGTATTGCAGGAATTTCACAGGTCGTTGGAGGGAGGGTCGAGAGCCTCAGACACTGCCCCCCTCTGGACACCATCCCTGTTGAGAGGCCGCAGCCTGTGTCTCCTTGTTGAAGTGCGGCAGGCCTAAGTTGCTGCCTCACCTGTCTCCTCGTGTTCCGGCCCCCCTCTCTGTTTTTTCTTTCTTTTTTCATTTTTACGTACCCGGGGACTGTGGGGTATTATGCTGCATGGGGGAGAGGACACAACGAGATTGGGACCAGTGGTAGCAACTCACATCACTGTACATAAAATATCCAACTCAAGCCAAAAACACCATATCAGCAGCGCATGTGCAGTACACCACAGTTGAGTTGAATCTCGGCCCTCTTGGTATTAAGTCATCTGTAGCCTGAGGGGGAGCTGTAAACCACAGTCAACCTACATCACGCAGTGCAATGAAACCGCACTAGTATGCTCAAAAGTTCTTGTTTTTGTCATGTTTAAATCTGTTGCATAATTGTCTAAAGGACGGACTTTACAAATGTACGGTCTTTTTAAGAGTACATATAATCTTTGGACAACTGTGATGCAATGGGATATTGCATGTTCACATGTATCCATGTGATTATTTGTTCGTAATTATTGCTCGGCATGTATCATACCAGCTTACCACTTGTAAAATTAAAGCACAATATTAAGTATGTAACGTGCATGCAAACGCAGCTAAAACTAAAATTCAATGAACAGATGTTTAAAAAAAAGAGGTGTCGCACTAACTGTGTTGAAAGTATCCTAATGACATAAATATGTAAAATAATACACATCATTCTTTGTATTGCAATATGGATATGTTTGTTTTATTACAGCTGCTGTAAGGAGTACTTCAGTTATCCAAAGTACTCCATTCAGGGATTTGGGACACCTTCTGGCTTCAGCAGTCAGACCCACTAGCATCCGTCTTTTAGGTAAGAGTGCCATTGAGTGTTGTAAAATAATATTTTCCAAATAGTTCACAATACCTAAATCATTGTGAAAGTAAATTAGCAGATATCGCCACTTTTTTAAAGCATTTACTGTTGGTGTGTGGTATGTTCCCAACATAATCAGTGATGGCTGTGTTTATTTTGAATGTTCACTCATTATTCATGCTGAACATTAACTAAGGTGTCACTTCCTTCAGAAGCGGATAGACTGAGGATCTTGGGGCATATTAGCAAGAACGGCGTTAAAATTATCGCCGCTTTAGCAGCAGGAAACTGCTGCTAAAGCGGCGATAATGGGCTTGATTCTATGCCCTTGAGAATACCAATAGAAGCCCATGTTCTGCTGTGATCCTGGGCTTCTATTGGAATTCTCAAGGGCATATTATCAAGCCCATTATCGCCGCTTTAGCAGCAGTTTCCTGCCGCTAAAACGGCGATAATTTTAACGCCGTTCTTGCTAATATGCCCCCATGTCTTTTACCATACAATGAAGGAGACAGGTTCAGCAGCTTACATCACAGGGGATCTCAATACCAGACAAATCTGTGGCTGGAGCTGGTGAGTGTGTTTTTGCATTGCACATCTTCATCTTCAATACTACAGTGTGAGCTCTCACATGTAGGTTTACACAAACCAGATCACATGTGGAACTTCAGATAGATGCAAAGAAAAATGGTTCAAATGGTTGTGTTGTAGTACGAAATACTATTGTGAATACTTATTATGTTACAACCTCTGTATTTCAGGTGCAAAGGACAATGAGTCACTTGATGAAGCTAAACCATCCACCAGCGGAGGGCATCAGGCAATCTGAGGAGAGAACACAATCCTCCTCTAAGCAGCAATGTCAGTGGCAAGTACTACTCAACAAGATGAGGATGAGGAGGAAGAAGATGAGTAGGTGCTGGTCGCAGAAGAGGACCTGGATGAGGGGTACTGCATTGTTGGCCCACTGGCCAAATATCTGAAGGCAACATCAGGCCCAGCAAGCATTGTGCCTCCCATTTCCCTTCTGAGGATTGCCCATTCCCAGCAGTCAGACAACCAGCCACAGTGTTGACCTCCCCAACACAATTATCACCTCCTCATTGCCCTCTTGCCCAAGGTCGATGTATTGCTTCCCCTATACACTCCTCTCATGTCAGTGCATCCCAGGACTTCTCTCAAGCAGCATCTATAGGACCTAAAATCACTGGTGAGGAGCCGGTATCGCCCATACATGAATTTTCTCCCCATAGTCTCCCACATGCTACCCTTCCAAGTGCTGGTAGACCTGGTGGTCATATCATAGGGCGTTCCATGTGGAGGGTGATGGCAGATGCTCCTGTTGGCCAGTGACAGGAAGATTCTTTACAAAAACAGACTGATGTGAGGCAGGGCATTCATGCAATAGGGGTAACCCTTTCTGACATTTCAGACTCACTACAGGAAATCTGTCAGATGATTGACAGGCAGACCGTATTGGTAAATCTTGCCAAGACATGTCAAGGACCAAATATCAGTCTATAGGGAAGAGGGTGCAAGACACCAGGCCTTGGCCATGAAGATAATAGAGGGTCTTCCTTTACAGTTAAAACACATACCTGCACCTCACCCCAACCAGCTGCATGTACCATCACCTGCACAGGTACCCCTCATATACACCAGCAACTCCCTGTGCACATGCCCCATGCAGAGGCCTGCCCCCACCTGTATAGGCATGTCTCCCACCTGCACAGGAAAGTCCCCCACCTGTACAGGCACCCTCTCCTATACAGGCATGTCCCCCATCTGTACAGGTACCCGCTCCCTGTACAGGCACCCCACCTGTACAGGTACTTCCCCCACCTGTCCAGGCACCCTCCCCCTGTACAGGCAGCCTCCAACCCTGTACAAGCACCCTCCCCACCTGTACAGCCACCCTCCCCTCCTGTATAGGCATGCCTCCCTGCACAGGCATCCTCCCCAACTGTGCAGGCACACCCACCAACTGTACAGGCACTACCCTCTTCAGCTTTGCAAACTAATCAACCTGCACAGGCAGATACCCCACACCCACCCACAGATCAGCAGCAACCCAGAATGCACATTAACTCACAGAGACCTCACCACTACATTTGTAAATATGTTAATAGTCTAAATAATTGAAAATAAAAATAATAATTCACAAATCAATACTTCAATCTCGAGTTGATTAATAGTTGATGATGGTCAAATGGTTACTCTGGTTCTAGGACATACATGTGACTATAAATGTTTGTGAGTAAGACATGTTGGTTTTTAGAACCATCCATTTTACAGGGTATCATGATGAAAGGATAGCAAAACACCTACAGATGTAGACTTCCCTACTTTGAATCCAGCCTATATAATGGAAAACACAAGGCAGAGAGATGGTTTGAAACAATATTTTTCCTTTGCGGTCAAATATCGGAAGAAAATCGTGTTTGAAAAAGTAATCTTTAAATTAAATAGCAAATAGATACTGTCAATTAGAAAGGGAGAAAGGAAACAAAGTAAAATCTTCAAGCAGAATGGGCAAGCAAACTTGGAGGGGGTTGGGCAACATAAGAAAATCATGTCCGGAAGCTTCAGGGAAGCCAGTCTATGTACAAGCATTAAGTAAAATGAAGTCCTCAGTGAAACATTGTCCTAACAGAGTTTATGGTCAAAGTAAAAAATAATGTAATCCTTGCTGTCCTCCTTGATGACTATGCCCAGATCCTCCTCACCTGAGGATTCACTATGGTTTAGACGATGAAGGACCAGACGGAAGCATAAAACACAAGGGTTAGTAGGGGAAACATAGAGGGAAGAAACAATAGGGGACGCAACCCCAGTGGTCTGGGTGGGTCGTTGGGGCAACACAGACAATATGGCTGCACATAAGGAAGTGATGGAGGCATTGATGTTTTCCAAAATTCTGGACTATGGCTCTCGGAACATATGGATCTCATTTCTAACCGCCTCTAAGACCGAAGAGAACACAGTCCAAACATCATGCTCTGCCACTATCATTCCCTGAGGTGCAGCCGTGGGGGCAACCACGCATGGAGGGGTTTGGGTTGAACATGAGGGGTGCCGGGGCAGATGTCTCTCTCAGCTCTTCTTGGCAGGCACTTGGAGGGAGAGTAGTGGCAAAAAGGGGTATCTTGAGGCTCTGATAGAATGGGGGTCTCTTTTGCGCGGATTCTGCTCAGGAGCAGAACTATGCTTGCGACAATAGAAGTTCAGTATGTAGGGACTGAGTCATGATACCACATCAGTATCTATGGGCCCAATTCCAACTAGCGTACAGTGCATCACTTGCCCTCCTAACCTTTCCAGAGAGAAAAGTGATTTGGCACCCCAGAACACAACCCTCTTGACCCTCTCAGGGATCACGGTAGCAGGTCACCCCCTTTCATTCTCTCACTCGTACTTGTCCACAATAATAGAAAAGAGAAACAGAGGAAGCTTCCAATATTTATTTAAACTAGTGTGCTCTGATATGCAATAATTGTGCCACAACTAGAAAACAAATACAGGTCAGCAATGTCATTAGCATGATTAGCAGACCATATAAAATGAAAAGCCCTGTAATTTTAGCTGACAGATTTACCTAAATCCACCTTCACCTCAGAAGCAATGTAAGTATAGATTATAGATCTCTGGGATCAGTGGCAGGCCCCATAGCTTAACATACATAGATAGTTGTTCTGCATCTCAGCCGACTCAGCCCTCTTGTCTCAGGACCTTTGCTCTGTCTGCAAGTCTTCGCTCTGTGCTGTTTAGAACTAGGCCTGGATGGTGAACTCCTCTCCGTTTGCAGAGTTTGCAGAGTTATCTGCACTCCGTAGAGCTCGCGGAGTGCACAAAACTCCGCTCCACATAGTGCAGCAGAGTTTTTTCCCTGCTCGCGCTCGCGAATGGTAAGTTGGCAAATGCAAGCTTCTGCTCGGTAGAATTTATACCCGAGCGGCAAGAAGATCAGCGCGAACTATGCCGACACGTCCCATGTTATATGACAAACATATGTGTTCCAAAACAGCAGCTGGGTTTCTCTATTATGCCTAGGTGCTAGTGTCTGGCCACAGAGAATAAAAAGGAGAAATGTTGTTTGACCTTGCCTAGGCTGTCCTGACTAAATCCCAGGAAAAGAAAAAAATACAAAACATGTGCTGACTATGTGAAAATACAATGCAGCACAAAAAACAAGCATGATATTTTGTAATATGTGCAAAGCAAAAACGGCCTCCTTTATGCATAATTAGGCTAACATAGGGAAAACAACAATAGGCTATAAAGGAAACACACAACACCCTTCCTTTGGTCAGAGTAATAGCACGAGAAATACCTAAATAATATGAATGTGATCATAAGATAAGCAAATTAAAAGCATGTCTACCAAGCATGTTTATAAAAGAGATTACAAATATATTTTAAAAAACTCATCAATTTAGAAAACATTATCAAATTATGGTGCGTCAGAGGTATCCATGATGTCACTTACAAATGCATAGGCCAGGAACTCCAAAATGGAGTCTGTCTCTGCAGAAGGCCATTGATCGACAGCTCAGATTCCAGAGAACAGACATGATCCTTGGTCTCAGCCGATGCTGAGATAGTTACCCGGTAACCTGCATCAGTGTTAGAAGAGCTAGTATTTAGTGATCCATGTGACGATGCACACATCTCCTCTAGAAGGAGTTGCTCATTCCTCGCATTGTGGAGAAGCCATAAACCCAAGGGACAACTCTGAAAATGGTTTAATAAAGGACTCATCAGCAGTTCCATGTGAATGGTAGCAGGCGTCTGCAAAGCCATGCAAATATCTAGTGCCCATACGAAGGGGTACCATAGGCAGTGGATCACAGGTTGCATGCATGTAAACCAGGCAGGTCGAAATGTTAGCGACCAATCAAGGTCTAGTTCTTGAAGAAACAAGATTCCAAAGTATTCAATCATACGCTCCCAACACTACTGGAGTGGTGGTAGTTTCAGGGGGCTAGCAAATGGAACGTCCATTGCGGAGAAGCAAAAATAGAAACAAAATGCTGCAAATGAAGAATAACAGCAGTGGGGATCCTCCAAACACACTAGAAAAAAGTGAATGAATAAAAGCCGGTATAACTCCGAAGATAGTTTAGAATGGACTGACCAGGCGGGAACCTGTAACCTTAAAGAAATGCACAAGACCAGCAGTGTTAGATGCGTTGAAAATTCTATAAACAAATTTGTCAAAATGTAGTGTGAGATTCGTGTTTAACAGTGCCTGTATCTTGCTGGATGTCCTTGCAATCTGTAATTCGACAGTCTCTTGGGCAGATGTGAGAGCTACTGCTTTTTGAAACAAAAGTGCTTTGAGTCTTCTTAGCTCATTAAAGTCTTCCTTCAAAGTTGTAATGGAAGGCCACAACAGGCTATCATCAGCTCTTTGCTTGGGGGGAAATAAGATGTTATTACAACACATAACGGTTTGAGAGACTGATTAAATGTATGGAATTTCCTTACACATTCCACAACAATCTTGATCGTTAAGCATTAAATAACTGCCATTTGAAAGGACAGTAATAAGTGGAAGTATTGCAGGAGCAGGTATTCCTTTTAAAAACAGGCCAAATTCGCTATTGAAGCAATACATGCGCTGTACACAGTAATGTGTTTGCAAACGTGCGAGTGCCCGACATAAGAGTTGCATTCATTTCCAGTAAGGAATACCACTTTACCGGCAAGTTCACAATGATAGGAAAAACAGAGTAACCATAAATCATGAACAAAGCTGCCTTCTAGGGGTTCATATCTACCGACAGGGAAAAGTTTAATGCAAATTGTGAACTGAAATGTCAAAATAGGTAAAGATATTACACCATGTATTAACCATACAGCTGAAGATGTTTCAGCTATGGTAAATGGGAGTTGTTCTAACTTCTCCAAACACAACATTGTATAGGTTGCATCTTTAATTGCCATCAGCTGTTGTTTGCATGTTAAATTGAAAAGCAAAAGAAGTTACCGGAATTCAGAATATGCCATGGTACGAGCCCCTTCATAATGGTTTGAAGTGTCCAGCTAAACTGCATGATAGATCTAAGCTGACTTTGCCCATGATACAATTGCGATAACAGAATATATCAGCATAATTAGCAGAATTAAGGTACAGGTCCTCTGATTCAAAACAGTATAATATTACAGCTCAGAGAGCATAGAATTTTCTGTTTCAACATCCCAATCAACTGAATGTAGCCCAGGTACTATTACATCACATATAGAAATGTTAAACGCATATGGTATCTGCAGGAACTCAGTAGGACCAAATATGTCAAAAGAAAGATTATCACAAACATTTCCGTCACTTACTGGAATGGCTGAAATGTTCAAGAGTGACAAGTCTCTTTAGAGTTTATGGGAAGAAGAATGGGGGGCCAACACCCCATTGATCATTTCTGTAGCAGAACATTCTGGGAGTTAGTGGCCATTAATCAACAGGATAAAACTGTCACAAATCCAATCCACAGGAAAAGAAAAAACAAGGAAAGTGTAATCCAAACAAATATTCAATGGGGGACTTGATAGGTGCATTACAAGCATGAAAAGAAAACATTGATCCATGCTGGAGAAGTGATTAAAACAGAAGAACTGTCTGACGAATAATCATCTTGAGCCATATAATGCCCAGAAGTACTGAGTTGAACAACAGGAGACTCCGGTTTTGTAACAAGACTCAAAAAAATCCAAAAGAGGTGGATCAATCGATGGACTATCAGTACAAATGACAGCTGCAGAAGATGCAGTAATAAGAACAGTACTCACTTCAGTTGTGTTTCTGGTTGTGGACTCGGTCTGCACTCCAGTTGTGGAGTAACAACTTAGGTGATGTTCACCAGCTGCAGAGGTCAGACACCCCGTGGACCACTATTTAGAATCAGCTACATTGTATAGTTTGAGATGTTTAATGGTGACAAAGTGTTTGTCTTTAGAACCAGGAAACAATGGCAGGATCATAGTCCTTGTGCCTTGGACGCCAAGCATAGGCACTGGTGCTGAATATAATGACCTCAATTCCTTTTTAATTGACACCTTTTCTGAAACGAGATTCCCATTTTTCAGAATCCACCAGAAAGTTTGGGTTTCACAAGGGTACTTAAAGAGGGATACGTGTTCAAATGTTCGCTTGATTGGGCGTCAGAACTTTTGTAGATCCTGTAAGGTAGCACAATGATTATCTATGTCAAAGGTTGTGGCTACTGCCACAATGTCTTGACCATCAATGTTTGGACAACATATTGATGGCAAAAAGTACTTTGTATGGGGTCCACCCACCCAGAGATCTTTTAGGGAGGTTATTTGTAGCCCTGTGAACCCCATAGAGGTGATGAATCCAACTACGCCCAGTGCCTAATACTCTAGTTGTTAAGTACTACTTTAAGTCACGGTTCACTCTTTCCACAACAGAATTTCCCTCAGGTCTATATGGAGAAGAATAATGCACCTGTACATCAAGGGAAGCCAAAGAATCCAGGTATGCTTTTGGCATGAAAGCCAGACCCTGGTCCGAGTAGAATGCACTGCAAGCATGTGTCCCAACAGAGACTTGCAGGTCTTTAAATATAGTTCGAGCATCAGCCGAACGCTGTGGCCAAACCCAGAGGAATCTAGAGCAAGAATCAACTGCAACCAAAATGAATTTGAACACAGTGTCCGGAATCAGTGGACCACAGTGTTCCAAATAAATGCAGCTGAAAGACTTGTTGGAGATCAACAGGTGTGATTGGGGTGGACGAGCAAAGGTAGAAGCTTTAGTTTGTTGACAAATTTCATAACACAGGACATATTGTTTGGGCTGTTGATATAAGTCAAGCAACCAATAACGTTCCTGTAGCAGCGAAATAGTGGCCACCACACCAGCATGTGCCAAATTAACACCTTCATGTGGCACTATCACTAAAGCAAGTCTGCGGTCTTGGTTGAGAATCAAACAATTGCCAACCCCTGAAATTGTTCCAAAAGGGATATTTTGCTCATTCAAGTGATAAGAATATTTATAAGGAAAGCCCTTTGGTAAAGGGGTGCTGTCTTTCTTTGCATTAACAGCAGCCAAGATGTCACTCTCTATTCTTGTTTTAGAACAAGTATTTGCAGCAACTGTTGCTGTGGCGACTGCAAATTTGGCTGCTTCATCAGCCAAGGAATTCCCTACAGCGTGTGCTCTCACATGCTTATGACTCAACACCCAGTTACTTCAGGTAAAGCTTTTTCCTTGGTATCATGCAATATTGCTGGGATCCATGCAAAAGTAAAGAATGAGGAGTGGATGGGCTTTGTTGATTCTATTGATCTATTTGTCTGCAAGAGACTTTGGCAGTCGATGATTTTTATATAAATGATTTTCTTTCCTTCTGTATACTACCATTCCAGCCACTACAAGAAGGCGATGGGCAGTTTGCCTATTCTCTTCTCAGTTACATGTAATAAGATAAAGGTTAAATCATTACATTCGGCCCCCTGGGTTCAAATGCTAATGCTCTCAGGAGTGGTTAATGTAAACATGCTGATTATTATTTTTTATCATAACCTTTTTGATCACCAAAATACTAATGTTGTAACTATGTTGAATGAGGCAATAATGAAGGCTAACAAGTCCAAAAAAGCAGCTTGTATTTTTTGGGTAGGAGACTTTATTTGTCAAACATGCCAGTTCCATGAAACAAAGGTGTGTGGCATTGAGAACAAGGAGGGTCAGCCATTATTACATTTTAAACATACTCCGAATGGGGATGTGCTTAATACCATTCTGATGACATATGATCTCTTTTGTTTAGCAGATTTAGTGCCAGATGTACGACTATTGGCAGTTGCGACTCACAAATTGCACTAAATTGTGAGTCGCAATTTGTGAGTCGCAATTACCAATGTACAACAGTGTCTGAGACACTGTTTGCGATTCCCAATGGGGTCGCAAATTGCATGCCTCATGCATATTAATGAGGCTGTCACAATTTGCGACCCCATTGGGAATGGCTGGCACTCCCAGGGATGGTGGCCTGCTGAAGCCAACAGACCTCCATGTCTGGGACTGCTTATAAATAAAGCAGTTTTGTTTTTGAAATGCAGCCTGTTTTCCTTAAAGGAAAACAGGATACATTTAAAAAAAAAAAAAATGAAACGTTTTTGTTTCATTTTTTAAGGGCAGATAGTGGTCCCTGGGACCACTGCCTGCTCTGAAAAAATGTTTACGCACCCATTGACAAAGGGGAAGGGGTCCCCTGGGGACCTCTTTCCATTTGCAAATGGTTTACCATCCTCTTGAAGAGGGTGGTAAACTGCAAGTGTTTTGCGACTGCAATTGTGGTCGCAAAACATTCTTACATAGGTTCAGACTCGCTATTAGGAAAGGACGCCCTCGGAGCACCCCTTCCTAATAGCGAGTCGCTAACCCTATTTTGCGAGTGGCTATTTAATTAGCGACTCGCCAAATAGGGTTAGTACATGGGCCACAGGTTTTTTGCATGCGCAAACGGTTCTAAAACCCATTTGCGCATGCAACAACCTGTCGTACTTCTGGCCCTTGGTGAAGGAAATCCCCAACCAGCTTCCTTCATTCTCAGGTGGGTCTAGTCCCAGTACCATAGATCACATGTTAATGGCTAATAAGTAGAACCATTGGGTAATGGATTTTAGGTTAACTTCGCACCCTGCTAGTGAACACAATCGACTAGTAGCACTTTTAAAGTTAGATTGCTCAATAGCAGACTCTAAGGCTACCACTGCTCCTATTGTATTTAATCCAAATATTGGGTGTAGATTAAATTGGGACCAGGTTGACCCAAAGGTTTTCGAGCGTGAAATTGTGGCAGACAACTATATGCTAGTTTTGAGGTGTCTAACTGAAGAGATTTCCCCAAGATACCTAGTTTAGGATTTTGAAACTTTATGTTCTGTTATTTTGCATGCTCTAGTAACCAGCGTTCTATACCTTGGTCTCTTTCCCCACGATGGTTTATGGTGCCTGCTTGAAGGCACATAGACAATTAAAGCTGGCCTTAAAGGCTTGTCCTATGGATAGAGAAGCTATATTTGCCACCTATTCTTTGTACAAGAATACAATTAAAGCTAGAAAGGTCAAGCTAAGAAGTGAAGCATGGGAGGATCTACTGGCGGCAGGTAGATTGAGATTCAAGAAAATGTTGTGAGGTTATAAACTTGCCAATGTTTTCAGAGGCCTCTTCCTCTGATCTATTTTGGAAACATCTTGGTTTATTAATTTCTCCCACATTTTTAATCCTCTCAATAGAGAGTTAGATCCTGCGAAGAGGAAAGGAGTGCAGGGAATGGGGCCCAATTATGGTTCACTTAAGCCAGTCCATTTCAGTCAGGGAAGTTAAGGAAGCCATTGGGCAAAGTAAATGTGGAAAAGCCCCAGGCCCGGATGTGTTCCCATTTGAATTGTTCAAAGAAAACCCTACTTATGGGCCCCCTTGCTTGCAAATATCTTCAGAGTTACTATTATCGGCCCATTCCCCCATCATGAGAAAAAGCTACTGTAGTCCCAATTTTTAAGAAGAGGGATAGAGCCGACCCAGCCTATTATCAGCCAATCTCTTTAATAGATACTACAATTAAGATCTTGGGGAGGATCCTTTTATCCCACCTAGAAGGATGGGCTACCTCAAATAACATCCTATCGGATGTCCAATACGGCTTCAGACAGGCCATGGGCATGGTTGAGCAGTATCTAAATCTGTCACTTATTGTGGGCCAATATGCCAAGTCCATGAGAAGCTCTCTATATCTAGCATTCATGTACTTGTCGAGTAAATTTTACACTTTCAACTGTGCCAAACTCTGGGGTATGATGGGGACACGGGGGTGGAAGAACCCCTCGTCATTCAGAGACTACATTCTAGTACTACGGTGAAGATTCGGTATGGCCTGGAAGCAAGGGTACTCCCTCTATAGTCCTGACTGAGGGCATGCGGCAGAGTTGCATCTTGGCTCTCTTTTTATTTTTGATCTATATAAATGGTTTAGAGACCTACTTACTGCAAGAGAAGTTGGATTTTCTGAGAATAGCCACTCAGCCTGTCCCCCTTCTCTTTATGCAGACGATGGGGTCATCTTAGCTAGAACAGCAAACAGTCTCCAAAAAGCTCTGGAAGCTTTTGTTCAATGTATTTGCTCTTTGGATTTGAAAATAAATCATCATAAATCCTATGTAATGGTATGGTGTGGAAAATAAATCAGCATAAATCCTACGTAATGGTATGCAGCCAAAAAGAACTAAGTCCAGGGCTTTTTACATCCAGGGGAATCTGGAGTTAAGGTATCGAACTTCTGTTATTTGGGTCGTTTTTTTAACTTACAGCTAAGCTGGGACCCACAGGCTCAACAAACCAATAGAGCTATAGAATCAATCTTCCGATTTGCAGTAAAATTGGGTCATGGACCTGCAAAAGAAATGATAGCTCTTTTCAATGCCAAGTGTCTTTCCATTGCTTCAATGGGGTGTGAGTGTGAGGGTATTTTTATTGCTCTAGACTTCAAATTTTAGAAAATAGTTTTCCTTGGAGACTATTGATGGTACTGCAGTGAACTTTGACCATTTTTTATCATTCAGAGGTGAGCTTACAATTTCTAGAGGACTGTGTGGGTTTGGCTTCATTACTTCAATGGAATACACCAGAATTAGGATTCTTTAGGCTCATCTTTCAGGATTGCCTGGCCCTGGGTAACACTGATGGCATTCCCTGTCTTGCATATATACACTCCAGTTTTAGGCAGCTGGGGCTCAGTGGCCTTTTTGAAGAACCAACTCAAATACCAAATGCAGCGAAAGCCTTAGTTAAGATTTCCTACTATGAACAGGCCCGGGATAAGAGCGTACGCAAACTTTTGGCAAATTTGGAACACGTGATTTTTAATTGGGAGGTGAAATTTTAGCTCAGTATTATAGAAAATACTCAATACAGATTTTATTTCATAGGTATATGTTTGGGTACTGTACACTTCTTAGTGGCATTTCCAGTCTGAGGCTGGTGGCTGGATAACCTTCCACCATGCCTGTGTGACGGTTCCTCGAGTCAAAGCACCTTGCACTTTCTACTTTTTGCACTTTATAAAAGTGAGAAGAACATTTTTAGTCCCTGTTGGCACACCTGCTCTTTTAATTCGTATTTTGAAGGCTATAGATTTTTAACCAACTTGGAAACCTCGGACATTTTCCTAACTGCTATAAATTTTAATAGAGAAGCACTTTAGATTAGGATGCGATATGGTCAGTTGTTCTTTTGTGACAGTTTTTTTTTAATTATCCTTTTTAGTTTTCAGATATAGCAAACAGACCACAACAGCAAGGTGTTGACATCACATCCCCAAGTATGTCATAAGAACATAGGGCCCGATTCACAGAACTAACTTAAGACAAAATCCTAAACTTACTACCATTTTGGTATTCACAGAAGGCACTTACTACTTTTGGTATTCACAGAATGCACTTACTACTTTTGGTATTCACAGAATGGATTTACGACTACTAACTTTACGTCCGCACTCGGGCCGGAATTTCCGCTCTAGGGACGGAATTTCCGCACCCGGAGCGGGAATTCCGCTATTGGGCCGGAATCTCCGCTCCTGGGCCGGAATCTCTGATTCCGGCCCGGAATCTCCGATTACGGGCCGGAACCTCCGATTCCGGCCCGGAACCTCCGATTCCGGCCCGGAATACCCGCACTGTGGCCGTTGATCATTTTCCTCAAGGGTAAACACCTGTCCAAGTGCCTACCATCCCCCACCATGCATCAGCTGACACACTGCAGCCAATCCCAGCCCTGCAGCATGTATGAATGCAGAGCAGACACACACAAACCCTTCCAACATGTCGCTGAATATGTTTGTTGCTCTGCCCCTTGCCATGCGGCAAAACTACTTGAGGAGGAGGAGAGCAGAGAGGATCTTCAGACAGAGGAGCAACCTATTTGGAATGTCCAGCCAAGATGTCAGGGCCAGGTACCGTTTCCCTCCAGAAGTCATCTTGGAGATGGTATGTGAGTGGGAGCAGGAACTTGACTCTGTGACCGGCTGCTCCCATGCCATTCCAGCATATCTCAAGATCCTTTCTGCTCTCCATTTCTTTGCCACTGGGTCATTCCAAAGGGTCTCCAGTGACCATGTGGGCATTTCCCAGGCAAGGCAGTCGCGGTGCTTGCATCAGGTACTGAGATGCATCACTGCTAGAGCCCACCACCATATACAAATGCCCCATACACTGGCCAGGAGACAAAGGGCAGCTCGAGATTTCTATCTCATTGCTCGCCTTCTCACGTGTGCTGGGTGCAATTGATTGTACCCATGTGGCCCTTCAGCCACCCCGCCGCATTGCACACATCTTCTGCAACAGACACCCATGGTATTCCATCAATGTGCAAGCTGTCTGTGATGCCAGTGGGAGATTCATTGATGTGCATGCAGTGTTCCCAGGCAGTACCAATGACAGCTTCGTATTCCGCACCTCTTGCCCTGCGGATGGCTGCGGGAGAATTTGGCAACATGTGGCTACTGGGTAAGTACCAAGCACTCAAAATGAGGGATATGTGTAATTGAAATGTCTGAATGCCACCTAACATTAACCATTGTACAATAAGAATCATAAATCAACATACATGGTCTCAACAGACACTGCATGTACCAAAGTATAGATCATGTCCTGTGCAAATCAAAGAGGGAGATGTAACCAACTGTCCTTTCTTCCCTAATCAGGCGACGCTGGGTATGCACTCTCCCCACAACTCCTCACCCCTTATAGGCGTGCAAACACTGTACCTCAGCGTAGGTACAATAGGGCACACATACAGACTAGAGCCATCATAGAGTGCACTTTTGGTCTGTTGAAGTCACGATTCAGATGTCTTGACCGTACAGGGGGTGTGCTGCTGTACTCCCCTGCAGTCGTGTGCAAGATCATATTAGCCTATTGTGTTTTGCACAACATTGCTTTAACACATGGCTTACACATACCTCTTGAACCTCGGCTAGCTCTGAATCTGGGAAACCGGGCCATTGCACATTACCGAGGTCAGGGTATGCAAGTCCGTGATCAGCTCGTTGCCACGTTTTTCGCATGAGCAACCTGTAGTGTCATGGACAAAATGTGGTTTGCAGTCTGTTGTCAATGATGAAAGTTGGATATTTACGACTGTGTCCAAAAATTCCATCCTGAAACTACTTTGCAAGTCACACTAACTGCATGTAAATCACAGCTGTTGACAGTAGTCAAAAGGTTGAGCGAGCTTCAGGTCATGTGCCCATGTCAGCGATCAGTGTAGTGGATGTCCCTAAAGAATCTATTGACGCAGATGAAAAACGATACATGTTCTGAGAGACCTACCTGGACCTCATGTGGATGGGTTACTTAATCACAAAAGGGCATAACCATTATATCTCAGGCCGGTGCCCTCAACAGATTTGACTCCCCCACAAATGATGGGCCCACAACGTGAGTGACGATGTCATGGGTGAATCAGGCACTATGTGTCTGTGATACACAGCACTGCTTCCCCCCAATTTTCCGTAACACAACACACAACTCTTGTGTTGAGCACTAAATATGGACTACATGTACCATAATGCAAAGTAGGAGAAAGCGAAACTGGGGTTTGATGTTGTGTCAGCCCCACCCTGTCCACGCAAAAATATCATTAAATGGTCTGTTCCCCGTTTTTTTACATGGTTATGATTCTCACTTGCACTGTCATTTCAGGTTTTTCCACAACAGAACAGCAGGATGGCAGTGGATTTGATTTGTGATTGTGGATGGATCAGGATGACTACAAAATGGCTGTCAACTACTTCCTGTTATGTATTTCCTTTCTCCCACTTCCTGTATGAAATAATGTGTTCCGGGTCAATTTCGGAGTTTACGGCCCAAAAACGTAGTTTCCGATTTCGGAGCGTAAGGCGCATATGCGGATCCGCCGCCCCGGAACCGGAAACTACGTTTTCGGGCCGTAATCTCCAAAAATGAACCGGAACACATTATTTCATACTGGGTATGATATACAGGAAGTGGGAGACAGGAAATACATCACAGGAAGTTGTTGACAGCCATTTTGTGTTCATTCTGAGTCATCCTCTATCACAGATCAGATCCTCTGCCATCCTGCTGCTCTTCTTAAACTTATTTCCCCCAAAATGGCTGAGGGTTATGAGGAGAAAGCACCCCCTTTCACTGAAAGGGAATTAGACATCTTGGCTGAGGGGGTGCTGTCCAAATATCCTCAGCTATATGGGGACCCTGAATACCAGCTGAGCAATGCAGCCCGGGCCAGGCTATGGGCTAACATCGGTGAGCGCTGCAGTGCAGTGGGCGTCCACACCAGGACTGCTAGGGCATGCCGAAGCGCTGGGAGGACCTAAAACGCTGGGCCCGGCACAAGGCTGGGGAGCTGCTGGGCCAGTCTTCCCAGCACCATGTGCATCGTCCTCGCCTCTCCCCACTGTACAGGAGGGTCCTGCGAGCAGCTTGGCCGACCCTCTATGCTCAGCTGGAGGAGCATGAGCAGCAGAGACCTGGTAAGTGCATTATATGCAATATGTGTCTGGGAGTATGATGTGAGTGAAGACAGTGCTGTACCATTGTGTGTCCCATGCCTCCATTCACCTATTCTGTGTCCATGCAGCAGTCATCATGAATAAAAAGGCTCACTGTGGCATATGGACTGTACAGGGCAGAGTGCATTTTGGGAGTTGTAGTTTCTTCATGACAACTGGGGAATTGAGCCACACTTGTGCATTTGTATTGAAATTTGCACTGCCAGCACCACTAACAGTGAACCAATGGAATCATAACTGATGTGTGCATTGGATGAGGAATGGTACAGACAGTGTCCAGTGTGTGTATGACAAGCCAAAGGGTATTGGATGCTGTGACTTGCATTGCATTTGTTGAGTTTGGGTTCTGATTGAGACAGATCATCATGTGCCATGGAGTCAAGACAGACTTTGAGATCCTTGCCTCACTCTTAAGTGTTTCCAAATTTGCCAAGTGTGTCCACTGACACATGTCTTACTCTCAGTGGCTTGTATGCCATTTCACATGTACAGGTAGCTGTCACAACGACCCACTACTGGTCACCGGTGCACTGCACTACCTTATCAGTCATCAAAGCCAATATGTGGCACTGGATTGTCAGCTTCTGTGAGGGGACATCAAAAGTCTAGACTCACAGCGTAGCAAAACAAATAGCCTAGACCCTATATGGATGTGTGACCCACATTCAGCATTTGTCTTGTCCCATACAATGCTACACAGCAGATGACATTTGTCCAGTCGTAAAAGAGCTGAGACTCCATATCACAGGCCAATTTCAATGAAATCTGGACTCTCTGATCTCCTTTGGTAGACTGGTTTTGGAACCTGCCCATGTAGCAGTGACAGGACTAGGCCTGGGCGGTAAATTCCGTTCTGCTCACGGAATTTGGGTAATTTCGTGTTCCGCGGAGAAAGCGGAATTGCCAAAAATTCCGCGATCCGTGGCTTCGCGTAATTTTTGGCTTGTTTGCGCTTTCAAAATGCGTGTTCGCAAGATATTTCCCCCCGAGCACACAAACAGCGTTCGCGAACAGGAAAAAAGCATCGCGAACGGGCGGAACAAGCAATTCCGCGTGTTCGCGGAACTCTGCGTGCTCACGGAGATTTTTTACCATTTCGCTGAGCTTTGCGTAGCGCGACTACGCAATTTCTGCCCACCCCTAGACAGGACACACAGATCACAAGAATGCCAAAGTTGAGGGTTGGCCAATACAGTTGTGTAAGCCACAAATATCCTCGTGAGATGTCCATGTCAGACTCAATTCAGGGGATGACAGTGAACATACACGTAATGTAAGCTCATAAACACTGACAACTGTATAGTGTGATCAGAGGAAAACAAAGTCTGACCTTGGCTCATCTAGGTATGTGTCTTGTCCTGAAGTATACAACCACTACATCATGATTTTGCTTACATTTCAGTGGGCACAGCTGGCCAAATGGTAGAACAGCAGGACCAGGTTCGGAGCCGGAGAACATCAGTGCGCCGGCGGCTACGACCTCTTTCTACCAGTGAGGACGAAGAGGATGAGGAGGGACCCTCAACATCTGGAGGCAGGGGGATTGCGCCCACCCGGACTGACCAGGAACACAACTCTGGTGCTACAGCCCGGGTGGAGGCTGTGGACATTGAAGTGGGGGGGGAGAACCCGACACCTCTGGCCCGGGGGTGGTGGAGAGCTACTCCCCCCCAGACCATTCACCTGTGGGTTCTGTCGAGGTGTCCCCAGGGCAGGCCAATACCCAACCTGGGCCTGCCATCAGCCCCTCCCTACCTCTAGAGACCCCCATTCCATCGGGGACTCCAGCTGCATCCCCTGCAACCAGTCCCCCTCATCGTAGCTGTCAGCTCAACCCCAACATTGACTCTGGACCTGAGGCACCACATCCCTCCTGTCCCACCCAAGCCCCTCCCTGTGTTGTTCCTCCTGTGGCGGTCCCAGAGGACTTGATGTGGGTATGTGAGGGTCAGCCAGACATGTCCTCTCGCATCATGCTGCAGTTGTGTTTAGAGATACGCATGATGCGAGAGGAGATTGCCCGAGCTCTGGCCACCCTCACTACCAGCGTCAATTCCCTGGCCACAGCCATGCCGTCTGTTGTTTCACAACCTCCTTCCCATACCACTGTCAATGTCTCCCCCTGTCCGTTGGACCACACTGTTTCCCCCCGTACTCCTCGTGTGTCCCGACCCCGTGTGGTGCCTGTTCCTGCAACGGCCAGCCATGTGCCTGCATCGGACTCGGAGGATCTGGACATTGTGGTAGTAGAGGATGACCAGAAGGACACTTGACTTTTGACAGAATTTCCTTTGTGGACAATTATTTACTTTTCCCCTTGTAAATAGACTGGTTTCCCTGATGCTCCCTGACGTGTTATATTTTTGTTGCCCCACCCCAATTCAAGTTCCCTTCTCCATCTGCATTAAGATTAGGCCTGGGCGGTAAATTCTGTTGCGCTCGCGGAATTTGCGGAATTTGGGTAATTTCGCGTTCCGTGGAGAACGCGGAATTGCCAAAAATTCCGCGATCCGCGGCTTCGCGGAGTTTTTGCTTGTTCGCGCTTTCAAAATGCGTGTTCGCGAGATATTTCTCCCCGAGCACGCAAACTCCATTCGCGAACAGGATAAAAGCATCGCGAACGGGCGGAACAAGTAATTCCGCGTGTTCGCGGAACTTTTGCGTGCTCGCGGAGATTTTTTACCGTTTCGCGGAGCTTTGCGTAGCGCGACTACGCAAATTCTGCCCACATCATTTGTTTTCCTTTCTCCCTTCTAAACAGACGGTTGTTCTTCAAATCATTTATAAATATCTTTAAGAATCCTACTTACTTTCACTTGTTTGACTTCATTGTGAATGTCTGGTACACAAAATGGACACGTATTTGGTGAGTCATCTGCTATGCACATCATGGCTTGTTGCAATGATGGGTTACACTTGTAACTGTGTCACACACACACATACCTCCTCACATCTCTAGGCCACCTACATTGGTATACAGGACATGATACACCACAGAATCTTGACTTGTGAAGATCTTTACTTTTTCTTTACACATATTCACAGTGGTCAATTTGTTTTTGGGATATTGTCAATGGCGATCGTGCTTGAGACATTGCAATTTCGGAGGTGATGATCGCTGTGAGGGTTCAGGTCTGGCTTGTCGCCTACGTGTAGGTGGGTGTTGTGCATGTGCCTGTACAGGGTGACATACATGCGCAGGGGCAGATGGTGTATGTACAGTTGGTGTTTGTGCGTGGACAAGGGCTGGTTGTGCAGATGGTGGGAGTGCCCGTTCAGGGGGTGGTGGTGGTTGTGCAGGTGGTGGGAGTGCCCGTTCAGGGGGGGTGGGGTTGTGCAGGTGGTGGGAGTGCCCATTCAGGGTGGGGGTGGTTGTGCAGGTGGTGGGAGTGCCCGTTCAGGGGGGGTGGTTGTTGTGCAGGTGGTGGGAGTGCCCGTTCAGTGGGGGTTGTTGTGCAGGTGGTGGGAGTGCCCGTTCAGGGGGGTGAAGGTTGTGCAGGTGGTAGGAGTGCCCGTTCAGGGGGGGTGGTTGTTGTGCAGGTGGTGGGAGTGCCCGTTCAGGGGGTGGTGGTGGTTGTGCAGGTGGTCGGAGTGCCTGTTCAGGGTGCCGGTGTGGATGTGTACCCTTGCTGTGGTCCTGTGCAGTTGGTGGTACAGGTGTGTGGATGTGATGTCCTGCAGGCAGATATGATGGCTCCCCTCCCTGCGTTGACCGTGAAGGGAGACTTTGGATCACTTTCAGCATACCCTCCATCATCTTCATGGCCAAGGCATGGTTCTTGCACTCTCTTCCCTTTGGATGGATATCATGTCTCTCATATTCCTGGACATGTCCTGCCAAGTTCTATCCATCCTATCCAAAACATGGGTCAGAGTGTCCACCACCTGAGGGAATTGGAGCATGTCCTGCAGGGACTCAGACATGTCTGACAGGGTAGCCCCTATGGCACGTTTGTCCTGTCTCACATCTGTCTGCTGTTGGAAGAAGTCCTGCTCCCACTGGCCACCATAGCCAGGTGCAGGCCCTCTCTGCAGGTGTCGGCCATGGATGAGACCAGCAGGTCCAACAGCAGGGGTGTGGCAGGTGGAAGCCTGTGGGCAGGAGAATGGTGCCCAGGGGATACCTGCACCACAACAGGGTTGGTACTTCCCCCAGAAGGTGGAGAGGATGCGGGGGATACACTGTATAGGGAAGAGCGTGTAGGGGAACCACCATGTTGGTCCTGGATGTGAGGGCTGTGAGGGAGTGATGTCTGTGTTGGGATGCGTGAGAGCTGTGGCTGGTTCGCTCTAGGGAAGAGGTGTGGCGCAGCGGCCAGGGCGACTGACGCCGGACGCTGGGGATCACGGTTCAATCCCCGGCACCGGTGGCAGGTCAGCCCAGCACCATGTGACTCTGGGCAATAGCTCGCTTAATCTTCCCGACGGCCCCCAGTGCCAGGATGCCTATGGGTAGCTGTGCACTTTACAAATACTGGATTTACATTTTATGCTGGGGACAGGCAATTGTTTGTTTTGGAGGAGGCAGACGAACGTTGCTGGGCGTAGGATGTGATGCTGTGCAAGATTTGGGCAATGTGGTAAAATTTCTGTCCATGGCATCAGAATCGTCATCCCCGGAGAGGATGGACATATAGTCACCATCATCTTCCAAGTCTTCGTCCTCAGGAACTTCCTCCTCCTCTTGCGCATGACTTGCTGCCGACATAACTGCCTGGAGGAGCAGTGGATTTTCCCCTCTGATTGCCCATCGCCCAACACTGGTTGAAGGTCCGTCCTCCTCATCGTCATCATCCCCTGGAACACAGAGGTTGCAACCGTATTAGTAATTGACCTGGTATAATATGTGGTACAACACAAGGGTTGGATTAACTGTACTTTGCATCAACAGATGACGATCATGTGACCTGGTTAGTGTACCGCCACAAATGACAGCACACACCATAGCACTGAGGTGTTACACGGAGATGTACATTCTACAAGCAAACTCACCTGCTCCAGCCACAACTTTCTGTCCCTTTGCGATCCCCCCTGATGTCAACTGCTGAACCTGGCTCCTCATGGATATCGTTGACATAGCTGTCCCCGATCCAGCAGCTGTAGAGGGAAGTGACAACATTCTCAATGATCTGCATTGCTAATTGACAAACAGGCACATGTGACACTCATAATATGTATCTCACTTTGTAAACAACAACTGCAGATTCTATACAGAAGGGGATTTTGATCTTTGTCATGGCTTAGTAATCTAAGCTAGTGACACACTTGATGCAACAATTACCTGATGGACAGGTGCGAGAGGGTTTCACTGCTGCAGCCAGGATGTCATGCATTCCCCGGGATGGTGTACGCTGCACTGGTGTCATCCTGTCAGCAGCTGTGATGAGACATACATGTCCATATTTCAGTACACCAGATGGTAGCTATGAGCTAACATGTCATTCTCAATGACCATTGACAGGATAATCCAGGACAATGTGCGGCATGTTTACCTCATGGACTTTACATGTGGGCCCCTGCTCACATGCAGCAGTTGCCAGCTGTTACCTCCACACAGCACTGACATCAATGAGATGACACATCAACAGACAAACTTGTATGAGAAGGTTACTGATATTTCAAGGAAGGGGATAAATGATCAGGACTCCTCCGCATTACACTGATTATACCTTCACCATTAAGACTAACAGGTTTCATGAGTGTAATGTTGTCTGTTGACAAGTCAAAAGGAGTTCATGTGTGAGATGTGCAATAGTCAGGTACATGATGTGGGTCATTTGTGCTTCCCTACCCATGAAGTCACAAAGCCCATTTCTGAATGAGAGAACACACATTTCTTATGTCCATCCTTTGAGTGTCCTCTGTTTGCATACTCCATTTCCAACATCATGGTAGTACTTAGCTGACAACGGATGGTGTCTTGTACAGCAGACATCCTAACCACATATGTCAACCACTCACCTATATATGTGAATACAGTAGAAGAGGAGGCACGCAGAATGCAACATTTGGCTATGATCCCACATTGTGGCTAAGTTGGCGGAGCTTTGATGGTTTCCGCCTGCACTGGATTAGCGTGGTGCTTTTCAGCCAAGTGATTTGAAAAATTCACTTCCTGAAGATTCACCTTAGCAGCCCATGCACCCATCTCAAAGGAACACAACTGGCATCAGTGTGAGCCTCATTCATACCAATTTCAATATGATTTTACCATTGATATTTCGCTAGGGAGTTTTCATATCATTGAATTGCATGCCAGTTGTGTTTTGGACACTTCATATGACACATTGTACTATTTTATGTCCATTCTGCACTGACTTGGCATACATTTTGTGTCATCCTTTCATTAACCACCAAGGTCTGATCTGGTATGTGGTTAAATGCCATATGTGAGCATATTGTGATGCAGGGCAACAGTGTTGTACAACACATACAACATACGGTGGAGATTAAAGGCACATTTCATGAGCATTCAGGTACATTATTCTTGGGTTTACTTACCATGGCCCAGCACCGGCCCAGTCTGTGGTCCCTGACCAGATGTCACAGCCAACCTTGTAGCAGAAGTCAATGTGAGTCTTTGAATCTGGGAGGACCTCATTGGACCTACAATGATAAGTGTGTTTGCAACTTTACATTTCTGCTGCCACATGTGATGCACTCAATTTCAGGCCCAAAGGATAAGCACAAGCAGTTGTGGGCACCACCGTTGCAGAAGTGTGTAGCACTTAATATCATGAGTGATCCCACATATAACTTATAATGGCCACACTGCCTAGAAGCGACGTCTATCAACATGACATGACTACGAATCCTGAAGTAAGGTCCACTATCGTGTTTTGTTGATGCCCAACAAACAAGCCATCCAATGGAAAAAGTACATGACCAGCTGGGTGTACTAGGCGATTTCATGTATAGTGAAAACATTCTAAGTTGGACAGTGGATGCATTGTCAATACTCCTGACAATAGTATCTCACTTCTTGTTCATCATTGTCATATTTGTTCACATTGGATTTTTCATTAGGTCTACAGAAACAATTACAATATAGTGGGGACCCCCTTTTGACTTGTTGTGGCACTCGATTCCAGGATTGAGTTCCCAGGTCTGGGACTGTTGGTGGAATACATGTTGTGTTCCCCAATTACAAAGGTATGATGAGCCAAGACATATTATATTTTGTCTTTCGCTAATCACAAATGTCATTTGCTAAAGGTGAGTGTCCATTGACAACTCCAATAGTTATTAAGCTAGTTTTTCATCTCTGGTTACCTTTCATATTTGGGTACTATATGTCCCTCTGTTGCCTCCTGAAAATGTATGCATCTTGACCATCTCCTGACCAGTTTGACTTGCCAGTTAGTGAGGGTGGTAAGCGTTGCTCTGGATGAAGTTGTTTCCTCCCAGAAGATACAGGCCCCTCTGCTATTGTGGTTGTCTGTGCTCTGTCTGAATGTGTCAATAGGTGAGAAGAGAGAAAAGTAACCAAATGGGAAATGTACATGTGGAACTTGTCAGGCATTTCCCCATATCTTCTGCATGCTAACAGTGTTGGGAAGTACTGCCGCAGCCGGGGCAGGTAGGAGCAGTGGGGCATTGGGGATGTAATGGCGTGGCAGGGTGGGAAATAAACAATGGAATATGTGAATGACATATTTTTATCTGAGGATTCTCTCACCTTCTGCTTTGTGACTTTGGCTGGCACAGGGTGAGTTAATTCAGTTGTCAGTTGATTTTCCTATGCTCTGCAACCCCTACCCCCTTACGTTTTTGACTGACCCAGCCGCATCTGGATAAGTGGAAAGGGCACTTTGTCCATAGCAGGGTTAGGTATATACGGCAGCAGTACTGGGCCCATGTTTTCAATAGTGGGAGAGGGATTTGCCATTTCTAATACAAAGGATTCTGGGACTTGTGGTGCAACATACAGGAGGTAACACATGAGTCTCTGACTGACTATATTTTTATATACACTTTGGTCAACTTCCTTACTCACAATGGCAGTGCAACACAGACAATCTTTTCATATACTTATTCTTGTCATCCCATTTACCTGGTACCACGTTGCGGACATCACTCACAGGCAGCCCATGGAGCATGTGGGGGTGGATTGTGGTGAGGATATCCTCCTCTAGTGGGGTGAGACGGAGGCGGGGTCCAGAGTGTGGGGCAGGGAGTATACTGTTCAACTCGACCCTGGAGTACTTCTCCTTCACCCTCTGTTTTTCGTCCTGCCACTTCTTCTTGATGTCCCGGACTGTGCGCCTCTCCACCCCCAATGCTGTGACAGCAGTGGCTAAATGCTGCCATAGAGATGCCTTCTGTGTGCCACTGGTGCAGTAAGGTGGGAGACCATATAGGCATTTGTGGTGCCTCACTATGAACTCCACAACCATGGTGGTCTCCTCAGTAGTAAAGTTCTTCTTCCTCCTCATTTGTTCCATTTTCCTCTGGCGATGTACAGCGATTGTAAACACGAACTATCTGAGCCAAACCTGTTCCTTCAATGTGTGCTGCTTTTATATGTTTTGTGGTGCTGGTCTTGCAGTTAGTGTTAATTGACTTCAGCTGGAGCGTGATGGGGGATGGTAGGCACTTGAAACGATCATCAGGCCAAAATGGAGATATTCCGGCCCGAAATCAGGAATTCCGGCCCGGAAGCGGAGATTCCGGCCCAAAAGCGGAGATTCCGGCACGGGTGCGGAATTCCCGCTCCGGGTGCGGATATTCCGGCACGAGAGAGGAAATTCCGGCCCGAGTGCCGACGTAAAGTTAGTGGTCGTAAATCCATTCTGTGAATACCAAAAGTAGTAAGTGCCTTCTGTGAATACCAAAAGTAGTAAGTACGTTCTGTGAATACCAAAAGTAGTAAGTACGTTCTGTGAATACCAAAATGGTAGTAAGTTTAGGATTTTGTCTTAAGTTAGTTCTGTGAATCGGGCCCATAGTAGCAATATCAAATGTCATAACAATGAGTGAGTATGACAGTATTATGTAAAATCGAAGTGTGTTTGAATGGAAAACAGCTGAATAAATCAGTAGCTATGGAGAAAAGGGATTTTGTTACTAATCGGCAGAGTCAGGTTCAAGGGTGCGAAGGTATTTGCGGAAAGGCTGCCAAATATCCTTGGGTCTAGACGAAGGTGGTTAAAGGAGGGCTTCACTTATACTAACACTGTCACAATATCTCATGTTTTTAAGCCACTCCGAGGAAGTGGGCAGTTTATTGCTACCCCAATGGAGCGTGATCTCCTTTTTGGCTAATAAGAAGGCCAATTAAGTAAGTCAGCATATAAAGCGCAGTATGTCCCTGGTATTTCCAAAAAGAGCAAGTAGAGGTTCCGATGGGAGCTCCATGTCTGTCATGGCAGAGACATGAGTGAAGACAGAGGCCCAGTATGAGGAGATCATCGGGCACATCCATGTTAGGTGTGCAAAATGTGCCCTAGGAGAATGACACTTAAGACAGTGGTCAGATCTAGTGGGGTCGAATTTAATGATGATAGATAGAATGAAGGAATTTAAACTGTAAAAGTGTATGCCTGTGGTTAATCGAAATGGGTTGAATCTGTGAGCAGCAATATGACCATATCATGTCTGGAAGAGGAGTTCCCAGTTTCTCCGCCCACAACTCCCACACAGTAGTGTCAAGTTTCATATTAATACATAAACGGTATAATATAGAGGTCACATGGACACCATCCGCATCAGTCACCTTGAGTGTTAGGGGTGGAAAGTCCTAAGGGGATAGTGGATAGGAGGCAAGAGAGATCAGAGAGTATTGTGTAGTCTCTGGAAAACAAAGAGATCCACATATGTTGCGTTCTGCAAGCAGGGACCAACAGTAGGTTGTACAACATGGCCATCAGGGAAAAGATCCCTCATGGTGAATAAGTTCTGCCAATGGAGTGTGCGTTGTACTAATTTTTCCTGCATGAGTGGAAGCCATGGATTATCATGGAGTGGGAGGGCAGTGCAATATAAAGGGCCGCCTACAAACATCTGCTGCAGCCTACGCCATGCCCAGCAGGTTGTGGAAAGTTTGAACATCGTTGGCATCCAATGGGATGCTCTTCATCAATATATTTGAGTATAAGAGACCATCTAATTGATCCCGCTCAGGCCTCAGATACGGAATGCAGATATCCGGATGGTATCATCGATGTGTATATTGACACTGGGCCACAAGATAGTATAGATGAAGTTCAGGAACGCCAAAACCTCCACGGTCATAAGGCAGGGTGAGAGTATCCAGTGCACATGGGGATGACCCTGGGCCCAGATCAGGCGTAAGAGGAGATCACGCAAAGAACCGAAGAAGGTGTGCAATAGGGGGTGGAAATATTTAAGAAAAGATATAAGAAATGGGGAAGTATGGCTATTTTAATAATGGCCACACATCCGGCCATAGAAAGAGGTAATTTAACCCAGTGGTCCACCAGGGTAGTTATATCCCTCATTGCTGGACCATAAAATAAGCTGTATAATTTGATCCTTTTCTCTGTGGAGCCGGATGCCAAGGTATTTAGTGCCATCAGCTGTACATTTCAAGGGATATTCTGCAGGTGGAGGCTGTGCAGGGAAAAGTTCTGATTTGGCCCAGTTAATCTGGAGCCCAGAAAGATTTCTATAGTTAACAATCTCCTTCATAAGAGGGTGGAGCTTATCTGATGGGTGGTGAATAAATAGCAAGATATTGTCTGCATATAAAGATAGCAATAAGGGATCATGCGTGAGCTGCAGTCCCCGAAGTGTGTGACAATCTTGCAAGTAACAGACTAATTTGCAATAATGAAAATAAGGGGAAATAGGGGGAAGCCCTGTCTGGTCCCTCGCATAATAGGGTATGCCTCAGTAAGTGAACCATTGAATTGAATGAAGGCCACTGGGTTAGAATATAGGAGCATAATTAGGGATTTGAAAGAAGAGGAATACCAAGCTTGCCTAGAACTGCTTTCAAGAAGGTGCATTTGAGAGAGGCAAATTCTTTTTTGGCATCCAACAGGGCCACAACTACAGGTGTAGAGGGAGATACCTGATTGAGTACTGCAAAAATGGTACATAAATTGTGAGAAGTTGACCAATGAGGAACAAATCTAGATTGGACAGGAGATATGTTCTGCTCCATCAACATTGACAGTCGAGCAGCGAGGACTTTAGCTAGTGTTATTATCAAGATTCACGAGAGATAGGGGTCGGTAGAATGCACATAAGCAAGGATCGTTATCTAATTTTAACAATAGTGCAAGACCAGCCTTGTTAAGTGAGGGGGTAATACGCCAACAGTCAGGGATTTGGTGTACAGTGCCAAGACATGGGGGGGTCAACTGCTGCTTGAAAGCCTTATAAAAGGTCCCTGTCAGACCATCCACTCCCAGTGCTATAGAGTTGTTTAGGGTGTTGTAGGACTTGGCCTTTTTGGCTAAAGTTCCCTAAACTTTTTGCTTTCCCCCTAGACCGTTTTCCTGAGATAGAGTTGCCAATTTAGATGCTTTGGGTACTTTGCCGCTGCTGATCGGTGTCAAAGTACAAGGGTTCCCTGTGTAAAGTGTAATGGTAATTGGTTGGCCATGATTGGTATGTTTGCCTTACTTGTAAATTCCCTAGTGATGTGCACTGTGTGTGCCAGGGCTAGTAATGCAAAGGTGCGCGGAGGAGGGAACTCAGGCCTGCAGTGTAGGGCCTGCGCGCAGTTTGCTAAGTTAGCATGTTGTCCTGACAAGTGCAACCATTTGTCAGGCCTTACTTTCCCTTTTGCGTACACAGTGGGCACCCCTGTGGTAGGTCCCGGGTAACCCCTGGGCAGGGTGCAGTGTAAGTAAAAGGCAGGACATATACTGAGGTGTGTGTTATGTCCTGACAGTGAAAAACACTCCATTTCGTTTTTGACTGGTGAAAGGCCATCCTGCCCATAGGACAAATGGGGGATGCTGGGTATTGTGTTTGTTAGCCTAGTTTCCCATAAGTTTAAAATGGAGAGGTGAAGTTTAGTATGTATGAACTCACAGTGTCATAACACATCTTTCTATGAAAGTGGTTTTGTCACTGTGTGTTCAGAAACCACTCTTTTAGAAAGTGGCTGAGTTTTGTGCTTTAAGCATTTATGTGTGTCTCTGCTGAATGTGGATTGACTGTCTGGATCTGAGAGGGGAGAGGAGCTGGGGGAGGTCTTCACCCCGGGAGGGGTTGAAATGGCACCAGGCTGACCTGCATCTGGAGAGTAGGCGGAGGAGAACCCCGGGAGGTGAAGAGGCCTGGGTTGCGGCTATAAAACAATTGACCCATCTCCTGCTGAGTGATTAAGGATCCAGACCCCCAGTATCAAAGGGAGAAAGGTGACACTGGGAGGGAGACACCCAGAGCTGATTTAGGCAGGGGTCAGGGACCCCTGAGCACAACGAACTTCAAAGACATTTAGGGGTATAACTATGAGAGCTGAGACCCCTGAACGTTGGAATAGAAATGGATTGAGACTGAAAAAGCTTGGACCCATTTCGTGGTCAAGAGGAACCTCTGCTAAGGAAGGAACAACTGAAGAGACTGCTGGGAAGGACCGACTCTTGCTTCGTGATCTGGGGCTGGTCTGCAGTTTGCTGTTTTAACCAAGGAAGAGGCTGTTGGGACTGTGCTTTGTGCGCTGGGTCCCCCTGCTTGAAGAAGTGCATTGTGCTGTGTCTTGTTACCCCAAGGGCCCGAGGTGAGCTGGCTCCCTGTTTGGAAACACAGGAACATAAAAGTTGCCGGAGAAGTTTCAAGCGACGCGGTGGGCGCGTGTTGTGGCAGCTTGAGACCCTCGGAAGGTGTGCCCTGTGATCTTGGACACACGGAGGAGAAGTGAGACTCGGGCGCGCTGGGTGCATGTCGTGGTGCACAGGAGGCGTTGGTGAAGAGCGCCTGGTCAACCTGTGCACTGAAGGTGAAGTGAGTCTCGGACGCGCTGGGTGCGTGTTGTGGTGCACCGCAGGCGTTGGTGAAGAGCCCCTGGTCAGCGTGTGCATCGGAGGTGACGTGAGACTCGGACGCGCAGGGTGCGTGTCGTGGTGCACCGCAGGCACTTGTAACGAGTTACTGGTCAGCGGGTGCATCAGAGGTGAAGGGAGTCTCGGACGCGCAGGGTGCGTGTCGTGGTGCACAGGAGGCGTTGGTGAGGAGCGCCTGGTCAACACGTGCATCAGAAGTGGAGTGAGTCTCGGATGCGCAGGGTGCGTGTCGGGGTGACAGGAGGCGCTGGTGAAGAGCGCCTGGTCATCGAGTGCACCGGAGGAGAAGTGAGGCTCGGACACAGTGAGCGTGTCGGGGTGCGGCCGAAGGCATTGGTGAAGAGCGCCTGGATATCGGGGCACCGGAGTTGGAGTAAGTCTCAGTGAAGCAGTGTGCGTGCTTTGGTGCAACCTGGGACTGTGGAGGTGATCGGCTGATCATCGTGTGCACCGGAAGAAAGTGAGTCTCTGCAGCGCGGTGTGCAGGTCTTGGTGCCAACTGAGACCGCAGGAAGGAGTGCCTGGTGAACGTGCACTCGGAGTCGACGTGAAGTCCCGCCAGCGTTGTGTGTGTGGCTTCATGCCAGATGAGACCCGGAGGGTGCTGTGGTGAACGTGCACCCGGAGTAACGTAATCTCAGAGGCGTGGGGTACGTGTGCCCTGCGGCCGCCCGAGACCTTCCTAATAGTCGCAGCCCAGACCGGCAGCCCCGGAGGAGCGGAGCTGCCAGGCTGAGCCGCTGAGGCCTATTGAGAAAGTTCTGCACGGAAGGTCCAGTTTGCTGAAGGAGGAGAGGAGAGTGGGGTCGCGCCCCCAGGTAACGTGGATCACTGCCTGGGCGGGGTGCGGGCTTGGAGGGACACTCTCTCGGCCCCTCAGTCCTTCTGGTGACGTGAGCCTTTGCTTCGGCTCAGATTGGGGCCTGTACTGACCAAAGGAGTGGCAGTACTGGGGCCAGAGTGAGAAGCTGTACTTTATGTCATTGTTGATACGTGTGGGGGGCAACTGTTATCAAAGAGGCTGACTGTCGTAATACACATTGCCAATATTGCTGCTAACGAACTGCCGGACTGTCTTATGACACCTGACATTATTTCTGCATAATGAAGTACACGATTGTAGCGCTACACATTGCATTATTTCTCCATTGCAAAGTACAGGATTGTAGCGGCCCGCATTGCATTATTTCTTAATTGCAAAGTACATGATTGTAGCTACGCATTGCATTATTCCTTAATTGCAAAGTACATGATTGTAGCGGTGCGCATTGCATTATTTCTTTATTGCAAAGTACATGATTGGGGTGTGACGCATTGCATTATTCCTTCATTGCACAGTACATGATTGTAGCGGTACGCATTGCATTATTTCTCCCATTGCAAGGTACTGGGGTGTATCGTTACGCATTGCATTATTCCTCCTTTTCCCAGCACAGGATTGTATCGTTACGCAGCGCACTATTGTTTGTCCATTGCACGTGTGTGATTCTAGCATTGCGACCAGCATAGCATTTTGAAAGCGGTGGTTGGGATTTGAACCTACCAGCCAGCCAGAACGAATATTACCCTTTATTATATGTTGGCTTTTATATCGTGTGGTCTGATCGTATATCTTTCTATATAAAGTTTATACTCGTTTTATCAAACTCGTGTGAAGTCCATTTGTGGTGTCACCAGTGGGTTGCTGTGAGTGTGGTTGCACATACTGTACACTCGTGCCTTGGAGATAGGCCTGGCTGCTCGTGCCAAGCTACTAAGGGGGAGAGCAGGGCTATCTCAAACGGTGTCCTTACTTGTCCTAACGTTGAGTGAGGAGTCCCAGGTCTCGCATTTGGTGACAGTGGTGCGGGACTGGGACTCCGGCTTCCAACAGGTGTCAATAGCCTGGCTCACCGCATCCACGGTGATTGGTTCACTAAGAAAATTTTAGTGGCCATCTGAAAGCCAAACCATTGCAACCTCCTCAAGATAAGAAGAGAGCTCAGAATGGATGTCTGGCACTTGGGAGGTGTAGAGGCGTTGATAGTACTGTTGAAACTCAACCAGAACTCCTTCACTGTCCACAATTTGCATTCCTTTTGTGATACTTGTACTCAGTTATTGTATGATGTTGTTTGATGCTGTTGGAATTGACCCACTGAATGCTTTTGAATGATGTGTGTATTATTACTGTACGCCCATGTATTGTCTGCTGTAATTGAATGCTCCCGTAATTGATCCATTGAATGTTTTTATTGATATCTGTATTAATATTGTATTCTTTTATGATTATGATTAATATTATGATATTAAAGTTGTATTGAATGACTTAATGACTCAACGTATGTATTACATGAGCCTGTGGCAACCTATCTTTGTAGTCTGCCACCTTAACCCAAAGTGTCTTATGCTTTATTGTGTTATCTTTAGAATCTTTAAATCCATTCTGTTCCCAATAATGTAGATTATCATTAAAGGACGGTACACAGTAATACAAATCACACTCTACAAGTGTGGGGAATTCTGGAGCTGTATGTTCAAGTGCAAGAAGCAAAGCCTTGAGTTCAGCCAACTGTGCAGTGCAATCACCAACCAGCATAACACCAATAACAGTAGGGCATGCCCCTGAGTATTGCTGCTTAGGACCTATAGCAAATTGAGCTGAACCGTCAGTGTAAATAATATATTTATACTAATCAAGAAGCAAAACAGCATAGGGCTGTGAAGAGGGGTCGAAGACAAAGTCTACATCAACAGCTGTTAAGAATATAGCCCATTGTATCCTTTTAGGTTGGAGGGCTTTAGTGTTCGGAAAGCTAGCTTTCATGTCAGCCTTTAAGGCCTGTATGAGAGTAACAACAATAATGCATTTCCCTTGTGCAAGGGGACGTTCTTTAAGGATAGCTGTGATTCAAATGCAATAGGCACTGTCTCACTTTCTTTAAAAGTGATGTAAGTAAATCCAATTGCACCCGGCAAAATACAGATGACCAGGTTCGCGGTATTGACAAGTGTATGTAAGTGACGTGTTTCAATCAAGTCAGATTGTAATGATCTGAGTGAATTAGTGTGTTCTGATGTGCAATGTGTAGTGGAAACATCAGGGCTTATTAAATCATAAAGTAGTTTAATGTGTTGTGCATAATCAGGTATGTATGTTCTGCAAAGTGTTGAAATCCTAGCAAGAACTGCAATTTTTTTCAGCTTGTTTGGAGGTTGCAGTTGTGCACATTTCTCAAACAAATGAGAGGCATGGCTTTTTCCCTCATCCATAAGTTCATAGCCTATAAAAAAGACACTAAGAAGGCTGTATTAGATTTTTGGAACTTGAGCTTATAGCTAAGTTCAGCGTAACCCACTATCTACTATGGCCAGGTGAGAAAATACATTTTTTGTCTGTTAAGTAGATATCATCTACGTAGGACAGTGCGTCAGGGTCAATATCTTAAAGAATCAACATAATGCATGCAGCAAACACACCTGGGCTATACGTATAGCCCATTGGGAGTCATCCATATCGCATTTGAAAACCAAGTACGCTAAAAGAGTTTCAATCTTGGCTTTCAGGGGCTAGATTGTGGCTGAAGAAACCATTGGAAATGTCCAACGTGGTTTTGTGTTTTTTACTGAATCAATGCCTTACTATGTGTGTTTTGCACTGCAAATGTGTGTGTATGACTGTTTAAATGTCTATAGTCTAAGACAATTCGATATGAATGATCCAGTTTTAAAACAGGAAAAATAGGATCATTCATCTGAAAAACACAGGGTTCAATAACTCCCTGGTACTCCAATTGGGAAAGTATTTCTTTAGTGGGTGCCTTAGCATCACATTTAATGGGTAATTGTGGTTACACTTGCAGGCTGGACCTTAAAGGTATAACATTATTAGGATAATCCTTATCCCAGCCAACATGATTGCGATGGAGTGCAGGGGCCAGTGCAAAAGTCCACTGTGCTGCATAAGCTTGTTTGAATTGTTCAGGGACAAGAGCAGACAAAGAAGGAAGTATAATATCCTTTTCCTGTGGGATGAGCTTACAAACGGTGGGGGCCAATCAACCTCTGTCAACAAGATGTCATAGGACAAAGTCAAATATTGCTTTAATGGTGCATTCTATGTCACCTTCTTTTTGAATATCTGAATGATACAGTCTATCTGGAGGGGCTAAGCATCTATCCAAGGTCTCAACTGTAATGAAGTTATCAGTTGCTCTCGCTACCAGAAACTCCTGGAGATTCTGGTGCACCATGGTGACTTCTTCTGCGCTGTTGAGGAGAGTCACTGCCCAATTCTTGTTCAGGAGAGGGTTCTCAATATCTGTGAATATGTACTGGTTAAAGCCACAACTTTCTTTTTCTGAAACAGGGCTCTATATTGAGGAGGTCTATCCTCCTTCTTTATCCTCATGTCAGACGAGCATTGTATCTCCCTTTTTGGTTTCATATACTCTTCTTGTCTGCATTCAGATCACCTTCCTCTGTCGTACTGCCTGTCAGACGATTCCTGAAAGGAGCGAGGAGAACGTGTACCAGGAAGCTGATACCTGTCTGGAGTCTTAATTTTAGTGCAATTTCAAAATTTGTACCATCTCTCAGAGGACTCCGGGGGTGGAGAGCCTCCACAAGATTTACTTTTCTGTTGTCATTTAGATTTATCCCATGGTTTTTTAACAAACACACAGGCCAGCTTGGCTTCCTTTTCTGTAATAGGTTTGTCAAGAGGTGGTTTGGTAGGTCTGTTAATTAATGTGTCCTAAGGATCAGCAATAGTTATAGGCAACTCACGGTCCGCTGGTGCAACCGCTGTAAGCTGCTGGTGTATAGGCAGAACTGCTGCTTCATCTTTAACATTAGACAGAATCATTGTGGACACTAGGGGAAAATCACCCTTATTTTTTCCCCAAATCCAGGGCAGCAGCTGTCCCATGTTCGTTCTGTATCCGTTTGAGTATGTCTGTTAAGACGGACATCGAAAGGGTGCTTTAGCAGATAGTATAGGCAGTGGCAAAAATTGTACCTCAGGTGTTACAGGCTTCCATAGCGGGAAACATCCCATGGGTAAGCACATAGTCAAAATTCTGTGCTTGTCCTGTGGTCCCATAAGGGGAAACACAGCTTCAAGTTGATCAATTATTTGTGTGATCCAAAATGGAATTTCCTCATGATTAGTGGGTCTTTTGCCCATAACTGAATGAACAATTACAGGACTTATGTTAGGTGCTGCAGGCAACCGGACTTGCCCATGCAGGCCTAATTTAGCTGGCCCTGCCAACAAGATGCACGAAACAAACTGACTCAAGTGCCTGTATAAGGCAACTAGCAGTGTATAAAGCTTATGATTGTACAAGATTTAGATTTTTGGTTTTGATCAGCTAATGCTGGTCAAGTCGCCCCCTCATTACTAAGGGGACCCAAGCGTACAGATGTAGCTACTTGGGTGAGGGCACCAAGGAAGCAAGTTTTGTGTTCCCAGTAGGTGAGAGTAATCTTAATAAGCGCATAAAGCCTATATTGATTGGGCGTTGCAGGTGAAGTGTATGTATGAAATCTATTAATATTTTCATCCACTTCTACTACAAAGAAAATAGGACCACCCACATTAGGACGCCCATGTTACACTAACTGTGCATAAACTGCTGGTCTGCATTTGACCAGAATGGATACAGGCTGCACCGCCATCAGAAAAAGAGAAATGGATTCAAAGTGGAACACAAACTGGGTTTGCACCTATTAATATTCTAGCTAGAAAAACCAACAGAGTTAGGTGCTTCTTAAACACTGCAGAGGATTAATCCCCAACACCATGGACATCTCCAGTAAAAGGTACAAGGGTATTGTGAAAAAACACAAGCACTACTCAGGAGATCCACAAATAAGTACCAGACCAAACGTTGGTGGTGCCATGTTGCAGGGATTCTGCCTAGGAACAGAACTATGTTTGGGACGATAGAATATCAGTAGGTAGGGACTGAGTAACCATGCCACATCAGTATCTATGGGCCTGAATCTGGCAAGCTTATAGTGCCTCACTTGCCCTCCTAACCTTTCCAGAGAGACTAGTGATTTGGCACCCCAGAACACAACACTCTTGACCCTCTCAGGGATTGCGGTAGCAGGTCACCCCCTTTCGTTATCTCACTCGTCCTTCTCCACAATAAATAGAAAAGAGACACGAAGGAAGCTTACAATATTTATTTAAACTATCGTGTTCTAATATGCAATAATTGCACCACAACTAGAAAACAAATACAGGTCAGTAATGTCTTTATCATGATTAGAAGACCATATACAATGAAAAGCCCTGTCATATTAGCTGACATATTTGCTAAACCCGCCCTCACAACAAAAGTTAAGTGATTATAGATTATAGGTCTCTGGGTTTAGTGGCAGACCCATTACCTTAGCATACATAGATAGTTGTTCTACATCTCAGCCGATGTAGCCCTCTCATCTGAGACCTTTGCTCTGTCTTCAAGTCTCCGCTGTCTCCTGGTTAGAACAATACGTTCTGGGTTATAAGACAAACATGTTTTCCAAAACAGCAGCTGGGTCTCTCTATCATGTCTAGGTGCTAGGGTGTGACCACAGAGAATAACAAGGAGCAATGTTGTTTGACCTTGCCTAGGCTGTCCCGACTAAATCACAGGACACAGGAAAAGAACAAAATAGAAAAACATGTGCTGACTATGTGAAAATACAATGTGGCACAAAAAACAAGCGTGACATTTGGTAATGTCTGCAAAGCAAAAGCGACCTACAACGTGCATAATTAGGCTGACATTGGGAAACAACAATGAGCTATATAGGGAGCACACAACATCTCAAGAGTTAGGGAGAGGTTGGTAGCAGGCCCGGTGGTGTTGGGGCATGCTCAGGGGACACTATCTTCATTTATAGTTCTTGTGGGCCAGAAAGAGACCCATATTCATCATCCCCCTGGCTGGTCGTGTCCCTCTCAATGCCCCTCCTTCAGTCTTCTCAGCCTCCACCGGGCTGTTGATGTTTATGGCAATGTCTCTGTCTGGCTGTGTGCACTACCAATGCATGTTGCTTGGTCTTTTTCCTCCTCCTCCTCACTGGTGGGACCCAAAGGACATGGCGGCAGACAAGCTGAGGATGTCATGTTCTGCCCCTGGTTCTGTCTAGATGGTCCTTGGCCAGTCTGGTCCACTGAAAATGAAGACAAACAATTATATAGTTGGAGTGCAATTTTCTGACATTCTACTTCCTTGATCTCACTAACCAATAATATGTGGTTTTAAACCAAAAGTCGGTGTACTGTGATTGTATTGTCAAGTAATGAATTAAACAATAACACATTTTTCATCTTAGGTCAGTATATTCTTCAGTATTTAGCAGCATTAGTGCAATGTGAGGTTCCTGAAATTTAAACATAGTTATCTTTAAATGTAATTTTACAAGTGGAGCTAGTACACAGTCTGGATGGATATCTCCACACCTATAAGTGGACAAGTTTATCCATTTATGCTTCCAAATGCGCAGTCTCAACAGTTGTATACTTACTAACAACTGTCATCTGTTGTGTAGTATAGTGAAAAACACCATACATGCTAAATTTGCTGTACCTATGCAAACAAGGCCTTAAATATATCCTTTGCAAAGATGTGATTCAAAGTTTTTGCATATGCCCTGGGAACATCAGACACCTTACATGGAAAGAGCCACATTTTGCATGACAAGTCTTCTTCGTTTGTGCTGTTCACTGGAAATCATATGTGCTTATTCAGTACAGCTACATATAAATTGGAAATGACATACGTGCCACTGTTGAGAATAAGTGTGTATTTAGTACACTTTGGTATGTACGTATCATTTTGAGTGAGACAAGGGGCATAATGTCAGCCTTTACTTCATTTTACAATTAATATTAGTCGTCATGACAAACAACACACATAAAAAGCATGCATGATACAACAATCCACACAGTAATCCTCAGATACCAAAAATAGACATTGTACAAGCCATTCATTCACCACAGCATACAACAGTTATTAAGCCCTTAGTTCACCATCATGATTGTGCAAGTGCATTTTTTCACAAATGATGATCTACCCATTCGTGTTTGAAAAACTGCAAGTTCTAGAATTTCCTCAGAAAACAGCATTCGAATAGCTCCACTGATGCATAGACCTTATAATTGTTGCAGCCATTTCTCAGATAAAGTGAAAGGTGACAAACAGCACATGATGGGACATCTCTCTCACCACTCACATCATACTTCAAGACACATAATGCAGTTCATGCACTTACCAGCTCTCTGTTGCTTAAAGTCCTCCAGCTGAGCATGAAGGGTCGGCCAGGCTGTCTTCAGGATCTTCCTGTACAATGGGTTCATGTGAGGCCATTGTGAGGCTGGGAGGACATACCCATTATGTCCTGGGCCTTAATGCAGGCCCGCTCGTGTGTCCTCCCAGTGCTTGTGACACATCTTGCCCCACCACTGGTACACACCCACTGCACTGCAGCGCACAGAAGTGTGACACCATATTTGTGCATGCGCTGCATTGCTCAACTGGCTATCAGGGCCCCCATCAAGGTGCAGGCATCTATCAAACACTCCTGCAGTAAATACATTCAATTTTGACTCCCTGAAGGGGGTTGGTTTGTTATCAAGTCCCTCAGCCATGTTGGGGGCAGGATAGGTGTACAGAGCAGCAGGATGGCGGAGGATGTTGCTCTGAGGTGAGGATGGCACTGAATAACCATAGAATCGCTGCCTCCAACTTCCTGTATGTAATTTCCTGTATGTCACTTCCTGTGTCTTTTAATTTAAGGCCAAATGACGAAGTCTTTGCCCCAAGTGCAGGACCTCTGCCCTCAGTGCAGAGCGGAATGTCTGCACATGGGGCAGAGAGTCCGCAATCGTGCTTGAAACCAATAAAAATAGAAAGGAAGTGGCATACAGGAAATTACATGCAGGATGTATTTGTTCACCATTTACATGTCAAACAGTGCCATTCATTCCTTGCCAATTATCTTTCATGTTACCTGGAAGTATCTATGAGACAATTACATATAATAATAGGGTGAGATTAGACTTCATTAGCATGTGTGGGCCCTTATCTGAGCAAAGACAATCCAGGTCATTTCACAGGTACACTTGCACCATGTTGTATGTATGTTTGTGTTAATGTTGTTAATGTTAAATAGTTTTATAAAGCACGCTTTGACCCACAAAATAAAGTTTCTTTATTTTGGGAATATGTACTTTGTTAGCTGTGCTAGATCTTAAACTATGTGGGGGAATGTACCAGTGAAAGATTTCCTGCAAAAAGAGTGGACCTTCATGATGTAGATCCTTATGTGCCTAGCAAAGAGCTTTGAACCGGATCTGCTTCCTAATTGGAGGCCAATGAAGTTCCCTAATGGATTTGGAAACTGACCAAAAGTTTGGTAACTTAAACATAACCCTCGCTGCTGCATTTTGCAGAGTTTGAAGTTTATTAAGAAGACGTGCTTGACATCATACAAATAGTGTGTTACAATAATCAATCACTCAATCAACTTTATTCGCATTTGATAAATGCATAAAAGTACAGACTTAAAAAAAAATATCACAGCGCAAAATATACAAATACATTTTAGTTCAAGCAAGTTGATTTCTTATTAAAATACCGCTGTACCAAAACCTATATACAAATAAAAAGCCAAGAAGCGTACATTATATTAAATGTTAAAACCCTTACAACAGTACATTATCAGTGGTTAAAATGGTGTAAGCAAATCATTAAGACAGGCCGAGTAAAACAGCACCCTTCGCAGACAAGCTCTTCCTAGTCTGTAAAACTGAATATAAAAAGTTTGCTATCATAACAAATAAAGGGGGTTTCCAGCGAATTAATTACTGCAAGGGCTGAGGAATATGAGATTAGGCTCAGTTTTCTTAACATTGGGATTATACATTTTTTCCTCTCCACTTTATAAAATAAACAAAAGAATAAAATGTGAGACATATATTGTGGGGATCAGTCATCACAGGGACATAGGGACAAATGGTTTATCGAGTATACTTGAGCTGGGTATCCTACCATTAGAGGGAAGAAATTCAGTCTCATCCTGGTCAATAAATAGCGATGTATATTATTGGAGACAAAGGAGAAATAGGAATCATGTCCTCTAGCCACTCTAGGCAGGATCTGGTAAGTTAAACCCATAGTTTTACATTGTTTTCATTGCTGTCGCACTTAGTGATAAACGCTTCTCTTAGCTTAGATTTAGAGAAAGACAAGCAGTTAGAGGGTGAATCGTACAAGAATGCTAGGCCCAAATCTGAGAAGGACTGCTTAACATATGATAGCCATGGGATACTGGTAGCTCGGTCAAGATTAATTATATCCTTTAACACTGCTTGATTTATTATAACCGAATTCCTTTTCAAGATTCTTAACCATGAGAGGAGCGGAGCCAGTTTAATGGAATCAGTTATGAACGGGAGATCGAGTTCTTTGTGGGCAATCAAATTTGAGCAAGCAGGTGGGACTGACAGCTGTTTTTTTGTCCTTCACAGTCTGCAAGGCATCCACTTATGCTGTGCCCCATATTTTGGCGCCATAAGTGGCTAGGACTACAGATTTTGCCTGGTAAATTTCTACCATTTCCCTACTTGGCTTTTTTCCTAAATTGGAAGCAAATTTCCACAAAGCTGCTAGGCTTCTTTTCATCATGTTTGCTCTATTTTCCACCATAGCAGACCAATTTAGTTAAGAATAAAAAAAAATCCCAGGTACATAAAGCTCTCTACACCTTCTAGGGGGCCCCCATCTAATTGGAGGGATATTGGCTTTTTCCTTCTTGTACCAGCTACCATAATATACGTTTTGATTTATTAACAAACAGTCCCAATTCTGCCATGTAATCCAAATATATACCAATAGAACGCTGTAAGGCCAATGGTGTTCTGGCCATCAGGACCGCATCATCTGCATAAAGCAAAGCGGGCAGGCGTAGCCCTCCTACAGATGGAATGTCCTTACATTCTGTGGACAGAACTTCATTGAGTTTATTGCTATATAACAAAAAAAGAAAGGGGGCGAGATCGCAGCCCTGACAGACATTCTGAACAATTTCGTACATTCTCCCTGTTTCCCATACCTAATTACAGCCCCTGCCTCTCAATACAGCTCTCCAATGAAAAGGATTATGGAGTTGTCCATGCCCATCGACTCCATGAGAGCCCACAATTTGGTGTGGCTGAAGCAGTCAAAGGCCGCAGACAAGTCTATAAAGTCCATGTAGAATTGATCCTTTTTAGCTATTTAGTAGCAATCAAGGCTAAATGTAAGTCTTGATCTACCGTACCCCTCCCCTTTCTAAATCCATATTGGATCTCAGCTAAAACTTTATTTTCGAATGCCCAGTCCTCTAATCTATTTAAAAGCAATTTCCCCATTAGCTTGGCGGTACTATCCATTAGGGAAATTGGACGTTAATTTGCCTGGCTTGATGGGTCTCCCTTCTTGTAAATAGGAATAATCAACGATTGTTTCCAGGATACCGGGGGACCCACTTTGGCAACAGCATTAAAAACTTGGGTCAGGAGAGGGGCCCACAAGGGTTTATGTGCAAGAAAAATATCCAATGGGGCCCCATCCAGACCCGCTGCCTTTAAGGGAGGCGATTGGGAGAGTACAAGCTCTATGTCGAAAGCGGCTGTTAGGTCTAATAAAATCAAGGCCGCATTCCCTCCCACATCAACAATGGATCTGATCTTTTCTGTAGATGCCTGGAGATCTGACTATGTGCTGTGTCCAGGTCTAAAACCGTGTTGTGTGGAATCAAAAAGATTATTGGAATCTATAAAGGAGATAATCTCTTTATTCATCGCTTTCTTCAATATATTTGCTGGTAATTGTAATTGAGAAATAGGCCTATCATTTTTCACATTGTAGGATTCCAGAGATGCTTTTTTAATCAAGGGTGAGATAGATGCTTTCTTCAATGTTGTTGGGAAATAGCCTGAATCCAATAAATTATTTATGATACTAGTGAGGTGAGCAGTGACTTTATCTGAGACAGGATAGAGAACCTCTGGAGGACAGGGATCAGTTGGAGATCCTGACTTAATCATTTTTAAAAGAGAAACCTTTTGTTCTACTTTAAGATAAGTGAACGAGAGCAGAAAAGGGGCAGGGCCAGAGCACTTTTGGATTAACGTATCAGTATCCCTGATAGTACCTGGAATATGACCTTGACCAATAAGTTGACCTTGAAAATCTTGAAAGAGTGTGTTAACTTTGTTAAAGAACAACTTAGCCACTTGATCACAAGATTCTTGACTAGGTGTCACGTTGTTTTTTTCTTCAAAGGTGGAAAGAACTTTCACTGTTCTAAATAATTCCCTCGAGGAATTGCTAGCTGCTTTAATCTTGTCTGTGAAATAATTTGTTTTAGAATTTTTAATCAGCTTTTATAATCCTTTATCAGATTTTTATATTTTAATTTATCCTCTTGATTATACTGCTTTCTCCATAACTGCTCCTGATGCCTTCATTTTTTCTTAAGGTCCCTAAGATCTTGTGAGAACCATGGAGCAGAGGGCATTTTACGATCTGTTATGCTACATTTTCTTGGGGCTAGTTGGGACACTGCTCCATTAATCCATGAATCATACATTATTGAGGCGTGTTCCAGATCCTCGTTAATTACTGGTGTGTTTTTTGATAAATTATCATATTTCATTTGATCAATTTCTTCCATGCCCTCTTACTACTCACCACATGAGTTCTGGTTTGGTCAATTAGGGGAGTAGGGATGTTAAGTTTAAACAGTATAATTTTATGATCCGTCAAAGGTAGTAGTTTATCAGTCCTAATTATAATGACAGACATATAGTTTCATTGCCACATGGGTAGCAGCACACACAAATACAATATATATTTCCTTACTTGTGCATACATACTTTTAATGTTTTGAATCCTAAACGTAAATCCACACAGATACTTGTACATTTATGCATACATTACTGTCTGAGTATATCACATTTGTAACATGGAGATAGAAGGAGTGTGTAGTGCGTTACTGTAGCATCATGCTATCCATCATGATAGAACACGGATAAACACTAAATCATGGTCACTCAATTTTTAACATTCCTAGGCTCACTGCCAGCATCACAACTACTGTGTCTCCAACACTGACATTAAGGGCTTGATTAACAAAGGCAAATTTGCACTTTTGTGTAAATTTACGTTTGTCTTGGTATGAACAAACACAGAGTTAATAGCAAGTTTACAACTGTGGAGACTTGGCAGTCGGGGTGGAGAAAACCACACATACAAATATAGGCATCTAAAGATAGGCATTTATGTGCTGAGTATAGGCATATGTTTTGCAGCATACACCAATGATTGCCCTCTTATTTCACTGTGTTGTGGTCCACCCCAAGTTCGGAGCTTCTGGCTGAGAGCGGAGATTTCACTGTTAGTGCGGAACCTCTGCAGGCATAAAGATATTACTCGTAAGGCCCTTCCTAAATCTCGAAATGAAGTAACATTAGACTTTTGGTCTAAGTTAGACTTTTGGACTAGCTTTACCTTTGTGAATCAGGTCCTGTGTTACTTCTCTATGATTTAACTTTCTATTTCTCCAGTTTTTGACACAATTGTGTATTGTTGCCATATTAAGTGTAGCGCACAGGAGAGATAGTAATAAGTGTCTTTGTCTTCAATTAAATAACACCAATGTACATGAAATTGGCATGGCTTGTTTAGGACTATGTAAAATGATGCATACATTTTACAGGGCTTAGAGTTGTATCTCTACACAAAGCCCTTTTATGAGAGTACCATGGAGCTTTGTATCCATGCATTACATTTACTGAGACACAAAAGTTATACTGAGTTAATCACACTAAATTTGGTTATGGATATTAGGTCACACAAACAATGCCATACAAATGAAGACACAAATGCTCTACAGATTTTATATAACCTTTAGAAAGGAGTTGTAGTAGATGCACACATTGAAAGGGGATGTTTCATTACAAGTGTTAACTTTATTGCAGACAATTATCATCTATTCATAGTTACAAGGGTACATTACAAGGTGCAAGTTGTGCTGTGGTGCAAGGGGACATACGTTACTGTTACACACCCACTGTACAGCCATTGTATTATCCACAATGAAATTATATTTATTAATTACATGGCCCACCAAATAACACCCTTGCTTGCTGCATTGCATGATTTCTTAGACATATGTTTCAGTACTATTTACAAACAACATTTACATATAAAATGTATATGTAATGATCAGAACATGATATTACAAAACAAACCTAATTACATTTCTCTTTTACATACAAAACACATTAGAAGATATTAAACATACCACTTACCTATCAGAAGTGAGTGTCCAAACATACCATTATGGAAGCTATGATCAATGGAGCAGTGTCTAAATATGTAGGCATTGTGTACATTTACTGGGTAGTTGGCACATTGGTGAATGTTCCCTTATGTTCAACAATAGCCTGCAGATTGAGTAGATGTACTTGCAAATCTGGTAAATGTGTGTTGTTGCTGCAGGTGGTCCCAACTGCACATGCTTGCAGTCAATGCCTCCTGAAACATGAGGGAAGCTGGCTATTTCATAAGATCTTTGCTTTGTATTAAATTGATTTTGAAAAAAATAAATATACTGCAGAGTTAATTTAATGATTGCATCAAGGACAGTTTGCAGAAATGACAATGCACCCGAAGATAAGTGCCAACCTGCCAGAGGTGCTCTGAAGAGATCCAAATGCCAACATATGCAGTACTGCCATAGATTTGTCATGTTGTAGGATGGAATTTGAACATGGTGGGATTGCATTTGAATGATGGTTCAAGACTTGACACCATCTTTTGCAATAAATCCAAGATATCTCCTTTCATCAATCTACATAACTGGATCACCTCCCTCTCCCTGAGATCAATGAGGATGATCCTCTGATGAAAAATCCTTTCCTTCCTCCTTGACTGCAGCTGTTGTTGATGACCATGGCTCACTTATAGATCAACAATCTCCATGGCTGAAAAGTGGCTGCCAGAGATTGCTTGATGGAACACATTTTTATCCTACTGACACTGCATTACTTTTTTTGCCTGTGATGATCATGCGTAGCATTCTGACGCATCTTTATCCTTGTGTTACACTGTGATGCTGTGTTATGCAGCATGTGGTTTGTAAATAACACTGCATTACACCTGCATTAGAATTTGCATGGTAACATCCACCTTGCATACATTATAGCATGTGAGGGTATAAGCAGTGCATGCCGAGGGTGAAAGTTACTTCGGGGCATTAAGAAATATAAAAGTAATATTTCACTAATTAAAACAAATTACATTAAAACATTAACAATAACTTTCAAATTAAAATCAACTAACATATATAGCAGAAACTTACACCAAATTTGATGAAGAAACAATTCAATCAATATAACAAAACTGTAATGTAAATTACATACTTTTAAAAAAAATATCCGAACCATTTAAAAAAAATTACATTAGAGACATCAGTACTTAAACGTTAAATTAATAAAAATATGTACAATAAAACTATATATCAAACTTTATTTAAAAAAAACTTAATATAGATAAAAGAAAATGTAAATAAAAAATGCACCATTTAAAAAAAAAGATATTGACATTAATAACATAAAAACGGAACATCAGAGCAACAAAAAAAAAGCACTAGTGAAAGTGTTGGGCTTCAAAGCAATCAAATTTAATATTCAAAGTCAAATGGTGCACTTTGGAACTGTTTGATGTACTATTCCCTGCTTGGCGTAATCAAAATCAGGTGAAGTGTTGGACTTTGGAGTGGTTAGATTTAAAGTTCACTCTCCAACTTGTGCACCGGTTGGGAATGTGTTGGACTTTGTTGGGGTTGGATTTACAATTCCCATCCAATGTAAGCAACTGTAGGGAAAATGTTAGATTTACTATTACCACTCCTATGCTGGAAAAGACACGTAGGGGGATATTCTCAAGGACTGGCGATACCTATCACAAACGCCAGTTAGCGGCAGTTTTTTATCGCCTCCTAACCCTGAAAACTATCGTCATATTAGCGGCGTATTCACAAGCCGTCGCTACATGGCGATAGTATCAGGGAACGGCGGTGAAAACTGCCGCTAACATCAGCGTGAAAGGAAAGCCAGCGTTAGTGGGCAAAAACTACATATAGGCCCATTAGTGGCAAAAAAACTCACGTTATTCAGCCCAACGTGAGTTTTTTCTGCCCCTAATGCAAAAAATAGCCTATCAGTCAACATCCAATAGAAAATGGGCATAAAAACCAAGAAAATGCAGAATGGAGCTGCCTGGGCCAACTGCAGCACACATCAACAACCCCTGCAAGCCACCCAACATCCAGGATGAGAGCCAGGATGCCTCGCTGGACCTGCGTCTGGAGCCTGGGTGCCTCACTGGACCTCCGTCTGGAGCCTGGATGCCTCGCTGGACCTGTGTCTGGAGCCTGGATGCCTCGCTGGTCCTGCATCTGGAGCCTGGATGCCTCGCTGGACCTGCGTCTGGAGCCCAGATGCCTCGCTGGACCTGTGTCTGGAGCCTGGATGCCTCGCTGGACCTGCGTCTGGAGCCTGGATGCCTCGCTGGACCTGCATCTGGAGCCTGGATGCCTCGCTGGACCTGAGTCTGGAGCCTGGATGCTTCGCTGGACCTGAGTCTGGAGCCTGAATGCCTCGCTGGACCTGCGTCTGGAGCGTGGATGCCTCACTGGACCTGCGTCTGGAGCCTGGAGTGGGCTGCGGAGGAGCTGTGGAGTCGATGAGCCGTGGCGGTAGACATTGAGGCGTGACGATCGCCTGTACCTGGTGGTGAAGTCTGGCAGGTCGCATGGAGACACGTTGCTGACCTGTGTGAGAAGACCGCCTTGCGCACCTTGGAACTGTTAATAGTAGTCAGGTGTGGGGGGCAAGATGGAGTCAGCGAGAGTCCGCGCCACTCAGCCGCTCCCGCCGGACAGATCGGTCATTGGCTATGCGGACTGTTCTATGATGCGGAGGCAGAATCTGTGTGGCTGGTTCGGGACCGGTCTCTTTCATTTCACTGAGACTAAGTTAGACGCTGAAGCCGAGCGCGGGGCGCTTATCCTCGCCAGAGCGCTCAGGATACTAATTAACCGCAGGCTGCTCAGACACATTGTTGCCTCGGTGTTTTCTTCGCCCTTTTTTGAATTGGCGGCATTGTCGTAAAAACCAAAGCACCGGAGCAGGAATTGGATCATGACGACCAGGGGCGCCAAAACCAGCAAAGGCAGCAAAGGGAAATCGGCCCAAATCCATGCTGCACCTGGTGACGCCGGCCCGACGGAGAATCTTCCCAAAGGTAAACGGGAGGTTTGTGCTCCCAAGAAGATAACGGGGAGACCTGGGGGGGGAGGTTCATTGAAAGGAACATTAAAAGACGGTATAGGAATACAGCCATCGGTAGCAGAGCACTTTTCTGGAGCTAAGGCGTCACCCTCAGCCTTAGACTCCACACTTGCTCCCTTACTCCCCCCTGTGAGTAACCCAGGAAACCCAGAGCCGGCAGAACAAGTCGATTCGACTATCCAGCAGCAGTTAGGCATTCTGGAGGCAAATTGCATTGTAGCTCAAATTACGGAGACGGTGACCCCCAGTGGGGAGGACGGCCTAGACATACGGGCACTGGCTAATGATAATTCTGTTTTCACCTTAGTCCCTACAGAAGATAACAATGGGGGTCTAGGGGGCCCGGGAGATCCAACACTTTCTGTTTTGGCTTCTACAACACCAGATCCAGCTCCTGTAGTCTGTGTCCTAGAACAAGGGCTTAAACCCCCTACAGTCGACATTGACAACTATATCAGCAGCTTGGAAGCCAATTCAGGCCCCCTAGACCCATGGACCCCAGAGCCAGGTGGTGAAAAGTTTTACTCTGTATCGGATGGCTCTGGTTTTTCCACAGATGAGGATGGTTTCAATTCCAGTGAAGACAATAGCGTTGAATCCTCTAAAGACACTGGTACAGTGTTGCGCCTGAAAAAGGCAAGAAGTAAAGTAAAAAGACGCAGCCAGTTAAAGTGGGATTATTCAGATTCACAGATGTCCTACCCTCTCGACGAGGACGCTACTCAGACAACAGCCTGGGAGACCCAAAAAACTGCGCCAGATGCCACAGCTATGGCTGAGCCTTCTCTAGCTTCTATCTTGGCCTCAATAAAGGAGTTTCAAGAGGAGGTTCGCTCCGACAACCGCGTCGCCAAAGGGGCTGCTAAAAAACTACAAGAGGGTATGAGAAAATTTAATAAAATGTGTACTGATATAAGTGACCGCGTCACTATGGTGGAAGGCCATACAGAGAGTCTGGAAACGGAAATTACCATTGTTAAAGAGCAGGGTTCCTCTAATGCTGCATGTCTGACGGATCTAATCACGAAGTTGGAAGAGCAGGAAAACCGTCAACGAAGAAATAACCTCCGCCTACTTGGTATCCCAGAAGGAGTGGAGGGGGATGATCCAAGGCGTTACATAGTGAAATTACTACAAGAGTCCTTTCCGGATCAAACAACTTGGAACTGGGACCGTGAAGTCCAGCGGGCACATCGCTTTCCATTTAATTTAAAACAACGTCGCGATGGCAGCAGTTTTTCCGGTGGAAAACCAAGGGCATTTCTGGTGTACTTCGGGAACTTTCTTGTCAGGCAACTTGTTTACGACCAAGCCCGCCCGAATTCCCAGAAGGGTTCTAACGGAGTAATGTTTTTTGCCAAACCTGACTTTTGTCATTCCACAGTGGAGTGGAGGTGGCACTTGCATCAACTAATTCCCCCCTTCCAACAGCTGGGAGCCCAAGTTTACTTAATGAACCCTGCTAGACTGAAAATTATTTTTAAAGGGACCTCCTGAATCTTTTTGTCTGAAATTAAGGCTGGGAATACTTGGGGAAATCAAAGCTAAGAAGAGCTATGGTTAAAATATAATGTATTCCCTTCAGCATATGAAAGATCTTTAAGGTCATGGGTCAGTCTCTCCCAGGCTCTATCACCTACTTCACCTATTCTAGGTGGGGTAATCATAAAGCATTAGAGGACTAGTCGGATTAGCCCCCGAATTCGGGTGCTATCCCCTCTTTATTGTGATTCTTCCCTCTTTTTTCTTTCTCCCTTTGACTTTTTGGTTTTTTAGATATCTCTTTTCGAAAGGTAAATCAATATATCTGAAGCTCTTTATATCTGCTTTAACGGCGGGACTCAGCGGTGGGGACCCATTTCTGACTACCATCACTCAGGGTTCTCCTGATTGCTCTAAGCTAGGGGGGAGGTGGGTGTGGGAGGGTTGGGTGGGAAACTGTTGCAAGATGGAGAAACTAAGGGCACTTGTCACTATCGCACTATTAATGGTTGAAGTAAAACTACACTTAATTATAAACGCTCTGAATGAATTAAAAAAAAATGGTAAAAAAGGAATAATAATTCCACAAAATGGGTTAGTCAGGGTGAAGGAATTTTTGAGTTTGATTTGTAGATTAAAAGAAATTGAATATATTATTGATCATGAGGGGAACATAATTCGCATATTGTTTAGATCGGTCTTTTTGTCTAAAGTCCATTAATGAATAATTTTAATATACTTAGAATTGTTTCAGTTAACATTTGTGGCTTGAATGACGCCCTCAAAAGACAAAAAGTGGCATTGGGTTTGCGCTTACTGGGGGCTGACATCGCCAGCCTCCAGGAGACGCACATCGAGAGATCACATAAACATCTATTGAACTCATTAAGATACAGAGTTTTAGGGGGAACCACACAAGGTGCCAAAATAAAAGGTGTAGGGGTCTTGGTAGAAAACCGGCACCCATTAAAATCTACCTGTGTAAAATCTGATCCCCTAGGAAGATGGGTCATAGCTGAATGTTGTTTATCTTCTAACTCCTCCTTTACTCTAAGCTCCATATATGGAAGTAATACGGACGACCCTGGGGTTTTTAATTGGATCTCAGGAGAACTTGCCCACTGGCCCCCCCAATTTTTATTTGCGGCGACCTTAATATTAATTTACCCTGTAATTGGAAAGCTGACGATCAATGGACATACGCTGGCAGGAAGCCTCAAGTATATCAAGCAATTTTAAACCTAATGCAAACTCATGGACTTAGCGATGTGTGGGCTAATTTAAAATCTACCCTGCCGGGATATACCTATTTTTCTGCCCCACATCATTCCCTAGCTAGGTTAGATTACTTTCTAGTCTCATCCTCTCTGCTCCAAGATTGTTCCATAGATATTGCCCCGCGCTTCATGTCTGATCACAATCCGCTTATTTTAAACATCAGTGGTCTTGTTAATCACAGAGAAATCCTGACATGGAGTTTTGAAAGAGCTTTATTACACGATGCTGGATACCAAACACACATGCAGGCATGGATCCAAGAGTTTCTCGATTTAAACATAGGGTCAGCCTCAATTATGAAGGTATGGGACACACTAAAGGCGGGCATCCAGGGGGAGACCCTTAGGTTCTCTATAAGGAAAAAGAAAAAAGAAAAGAACCAGACCTTGGAACTTCAAGAAAAATTTAAAAAAGCAGAGGGAAAACTGATTTATGCAATCCAAACAGGGGTAGATATAGACACTGTCCAATTGGAAGTGACGGTCGTCAAGGCCGAAATTGGGTCAATCTTTTCTGAAAAGGTAGCAGCTAAATGGGACTTGGCACGGGAGAGAAATTATGAGTGTAGCGAACTCATTGGTCACCAACTGGCACTAAGAACCAGACAACAGGTCTCAGCCAACGTAATACTCTCGATACAACTTCCAACTGGAGAAGTTACTAATGACCCGATTAAAATTCAAAGGCCATTTGGTGAATTTTATCAGAATCTTTATTCTGAGGAGAACAACAGCTCAGCAGATCTGAGAGAGGGGGAGATCATTAAATATCTAGAGAAAATCACTCTATCTCAACTTAGCGTTGATGACCGCGACCAACTCGAGGAACCTCCCACTTGAGAAGATATTGCCAAAGCTCTAGCTAGTTTACCAGATGGGAAAGCCGCCGGGGCTGATTGCATTCCGGTTGAGTTTTACAAGATCTTTGCTCCCCAAGTAAAGGCTACTTTCACTTTACTAGTAGCTTCGATATTCAGGGCCCATTGAATATCGAAGCATTTAGCATTTAGCATTGGACCTGCCTCCTGGTCCAATGCTAAAATCGTAATCTTTCCTAAAAAGGACAAATCACCACTAGAGATGGGCTCATATAGGCCGATCACTCTTATCAACTGCGATTCTAAGATATTCTCAAAAATCTTTGCAGCTAGACTTTCTTCAAGGATCGAACCCTTGGTGTCAAAATGGCAACACGGGTTCATCCACAAGAAAGGCACAACGGAACACATCCGGCGGACCATAACATTATTCGACGCTGCTCAGATATCAGGAGACCCGATGTCGCAGATTTTACTAGATGCTGAAAAAGCATTTGATCGGGTCTCCTGGCAGTTTCTCTGGGGCGTCATGAGAAAGATGTGTTTTGGGCCAAAGCTAATCCAAGCCATTCAAGCGCTTTACATCAATCCAAAAGCTAGGGTATCAATAAATGGGAAGTTGACTGATCAGTTTAAAATTACACGGGGTACCCAACAAGGATGACCTTGCTCTCCACTACTCTTCGCTCTCTATATAGATCCTTTGATCAAAAAAATAGAAACCAACCAAGAGATCAGAGCAGTGAGCAAATTTGGCTGGGACACTAAAATCATGGCTTATGCTGATGATCTGGCTGTTACCACCCCGGATCCCGAGAGTGCTATTCTGGCATTGGAACACGAGGCTCAGGAGTTTGGGAGAACCTCCGCGTATGCCCTTAATAAAAACAAAACCCAGATTATTCTAAATAATAAAATCAATTGGGTGGACAGTCGGGTTGTCCCGAAAGCTAAATACTTGGGGGTGACTGTGGTCGCAAACACTGACATGATCGTGGCAGAAAATCTAATCCCATTGGCAGCAGATACTAAAAGGGCGCTCAATCGAATGAATAACCTGCATCTGACCATAGTGGGACAATGTAATGTCATCAAGATGACTTACTTCCCCAAGCTACTCTATTTTTTTAGGGCTATTCCCCTAGAGTTTAATAAGACTATGCTTTTGAGATTTGAACAACTTTTCTCACAATTTATTTGGGAATACTCTCAACCGAGACGCGCTTTCAAGCAACTCTCTCTTCCCAGGGAGAGGGGGGGATGGGCACTCCCTAATATAAGATTATATTACTGGGCTTCGGTTTTACAGTATAGCTTGGAATTGCTACATGATCATTCTTATATTCCAGTCTCCAGGCTCCCGTCCCCCTACCAGCTACTGCTTGGGGAGGAGGCTCATGGATGTTTATGGCGGCAAATTACCTATGGCTATTACAAACGAGTCAGATTTAAGACTCTAATGAGTGCATTCAAAGTATTTTCCAATATCCGCAGGAACTATGGGTTGGGCATATTGAATTATTACTCCCCCATCAACATGAAGGCTAATCTGCCAGACATTTTCGGGAGATCTTATCTCCAGGCTTGGTATAAAGCGGGAATTTTAAAACTAGGAGATTTGATTACTATAGATGGAATTAAGTCATTTACTGACATTAAAATTCAATACAACCTACGGGACCAAGACGCTTTTAAGTATATCTCTATCAGAGATTTCTTGGCCCGAAAGGCTGGTGACACCACTGGGTTTGCACAGATAGACCTTATTGACAAATTGAAAGCCCCTGTTTTACCCTGGAATGGATCCATCTACTCCACTTTAAATAGTCAAATGCCTGATGATCTTCCCAAAATAGCTGGTAAATGGCACTCAAAGCTGGAGGTCCCTTATAACATCTTCTATAGCGCTTTGAGATCCGCCCAAAACGATCTGCTCTCGGCCAAACTACAGGTACAATTTTTTAAAACTGCTTTCTTTCTATACATTACACCTAGCAGAGTTGCCAAATGGGGAACTGGCAAAGGGACGTTGTGTCCTAGATGCTCGGAGTTCAGTGTAGACTCAATACACATGTTTTCTACTTCCCCGAAACTCACCCCACTCCTTGCCAAAATACAGAATTTTTTAGGGTAAGTCCTCTCTACGGACATTGAGCTAACCCCCACGACCATTCTGCTAGGAACTCAAGATAAGGTTAACAGAGAAAGCGGTGGTGCATTTATTTTCGTAGCCATGACAGTTTTGCGTATCTGCATAGCTTCAGTATGGATAGACTTAGATCCCCCACTGTTTTCTCAATGGCTGGCTCGATTGGTCATGACATGTCATCTTGAGAAGGCCATCTATGCCAAGAAGGGTAGACGGGGAAAAAGGAAGGGCTTAATCATATGGGATTCTTTAACGACATGGCTCAATCAGACATACCAGTAGGGTCTCTGAAAGACATGCTCTTTCACTTATTTTAGTTCTTTTTCCTTTCACTATTCCTTTTCCTTTTTTTCTTTTAACCAGATCTCATTGTTTTACTTAACGGAGGTTCAGATTTTTATGCTTTAGGTTCTTCACAGATTGTTCATTGCTTATCATGATGGCTAAGATTTTTTTTTTTTTTTTAACTCTGATCTGAAAACAGAGGCAACTGGTTTTCTCCATATAGTGCCTAATCTCTTGTTTTATGATCGGGAAGGGGAGTGGCGGGGTGGGTTTGGGGGAGGGGTTTGATGCTATCTTATTTTTTATTTCTTGCTGGTATAGTATTCTAAAAAATAGAAAAACATTTTTTTTAAAAGGAACTGTTAATAGTAGAGGTGTTCCTGCGCCCCAACGTAGTGAGGTCTGCATCACATACTATGATCCACCACTACACCGGGGTGCACGGAGGGGATTACCAACGATGGGTGCCGCCTCTCTGCATTACAGGCCGAATGATGTTGGGCTGGCCGGACGCTGTGGAGGGTGAGGCCCCAGAGCTGCGCCGAACTTTTGTGGCGGGAGCGCTGCAACTTCACGCCTAAGGGGGCCCTGCTGCATCAGCTGCATCAGGAGGTACACCAGCGGACTTGGCGACGACTGCTGTACCCAGGCTTGTGAAATCCCACCTGGCTGAGGCTCCTGCTGGCTGAATCACGTATTTGGAGAGAGTGCAGCGGATTGCGCCACGGTGTCAATGTCCAGGTAAGGAGAAGGTGGGACACGTAGCGCAGGACGCCTGGGGGTCGAGTCGCCCAGGCCTAGCACATGTAGATGATGCACCCCCAGTGGCGGTTCATCCGCTATGGCGGAAGAGTGTCGCCCCACTGCTTTCAAACAGTGCAGAAGAGGAACAATCATCACATGATGATAACTTACTGATGTAACCGTGCTATGTTTCCTTTGCGGGTGGGAGGGTGGGTAGGACTGCTCCAAGCACGGGGCAAGGCATGGGCGGATTGGCATGCCCACTCAAGAGTGCAATGACTGTTTGGTCGGCCCACTCAGGCCGCCCAAAGCAGTCATGCGCACTTCCCTGTTCGTAGTGCAGGCTGCATTACAGCCTGCATGGAGAACATGCCCACCCCTCCAGCCCCTGGCTGCATGCCTTGTCCTGTTGCCAATTACCAATCCCACCGCCGCATTGCAGCATTGTGATTGGCTCAGGGGAGGGAGCCTGGCTGCCTACTTCCTGTTCCTGGAAGCAGACGCAGGAGAGCAGGAGCAACGAAAACACGGGACCCGGCTTCGAGGTAAGACTTCCCTTATTCAAATATTTACAACACCCGCTCACCCACACATCCCCGTGTCCACGCCCCATCCAGTGTTCTTTCCAGCGTTTACCACCTCAAAGCTGTCCAGCCCCCCCAGCACTTCTCAATGGTAGCCGCTGTGCGCCCATGCACAGCGGGCATACCACTCGTGTGCCAAAGGCACATACGTGGTTGCGACGCATGCCATAACATCGCATTCCATTCCAATGCATACTAATACTAGGCACATTGCAACAGTAGAGTAGGTGTTGCATAGCGGAGACATTAATATCACTATTCCCACTTCAGTGAGTGCAACCCAAAACTAAGCTTTGCACCCCAAACACAACCGTGAACACTGGAATTCCTTTTTGAGCTCCCATAACACACCCATAAATCAAATTTGACCCAAATGCACACCCCAATTACCATATTTTACCCCAAAACACACCCCAAATTCCATTTCTTACCCCAAAACACACCCCAAATTCCATTCCTTACCCCAACACACACCCCAAATTTAATATTTTACATCCAAAACCCATACCCACCCAAAAAAATGTATTTTACCCCATTACTGACCTCACAATGCGTTGTAATCTAATGGGATGTAAAGGCACCTGCGTTGTCGGAGTTGTGTTGTTGACAATGTACTGCCTGCATTGTAATGGTTGTCTCCTGTGCCAAAGGCAACTCATAGGCTACACCATTTGCGTCCCTCTGCCCCTGGACCGCACTCTGCACCAAGGAGCCTTCCTCTTGGACACTCCACCGCTATGACGCCAGCACCCTCCTCGCCATTAACCCTGGACACCACCTCGCCTGCCAGGACCAACCTCTGCTCCGGACCGGACATCGCCATCGCCATCACTGACGGCTGCAGTATCGACCGCAAGGAGCACCCTGACCATCAAGGAGGAGGCATTGCCATCACCTACAGAAGCACACTCCGACTGACCATGCACTCTGATGACCCAAGGGTGACCATGGACCACCTCAACTCACAGATCCGGATCCAGCCCAAGCACATCCTCTGTGGCAACCTCATGTGCAGGCCCCCCGGGCCATGGCCCCCCATTCTCCAATACCATTGTAGACCTCATTGCACCCCAGGGTCTCCCATCCACCGACGACATCCTACTTGGTGAACTCAAGTTCCACCTGGACAACCCCAGTGACCAGGACACCACCCCCTCCTGGGGAAGGTCCCCTACATCAGACGCAAGCAGCAAGTCAGCTCAACAAGCCACATAGCAGGACACACGGTCGAGCACGTCACTTCCGCCAGCGGGTACTTCAACTACAGCCACAACACTGGACTCTCCTGGAGCGGCCATCATTGGTAACATCACGTCTTCACCTTGCCCACCGGACGCCACCGCCATCATCGCACCCCCTCGCGGCTGGATCAAGGCCACCGAAGAACGTCTCATCCACTCCCTCCGCAACAACACTCCACCAATGCTTCCAAACAATGACACCGCAGCACGCAACCACCACCGATGGATCTCCAACAGCGCCGACATTCGGGCACCCCTCATGAACGGCACTGCGTCAGTACCTTCCGCCTGCCTGATGGCAGGCGTGAGGGTGACACAGTGCCACAGGGATAGGCTGGCCCCATGCATTGCTGGAGTTGCGTCATGGTTGTGACACGACTGCAACAATGCGTGACTTTAGCGCAGACAGATAAGTCAGGATTCCTGACGTATCTGTCATTACTTCCGTCATGGAGCGCTGTCCAGTGAATACAGCGCATTCATGCTGTTGCAGGAAGGGCATAGTGAGAAGTGTTGCAACGCTGTCTTGTTGCAGCGCTGCAACACTTTTCATGACTGGGGCCCAGGAATGCGCACTATCTCATTGATGGTGCGCATTCCTGCACTGTAGTTTTGTCGCAGGGCAGCGCTGCAACATTGCTTGCAGCGCTGTCCAGCACCAAAACCTGCTGAGATGTGGCCCCAAGCGTTATCGCCATTTTTAAGACCAGCTATTTTCTGGTCTTAAGTAACTGGCTCTAACTGTAGTTAGAGCCAGTTTTTTGGGTCTTCAGAAGTTCAAGGATCCCCTTGTGAATATGGAGTAGTGGTGTTTGCGTGCGTTTTTGCACGGGAACGCCTCTCCTGCATATAATTATTGCTAACAGAAGTAGCAATCTTTATAAAGGATGTTTTCGCCTAAAAACTGTTGCTAACCGCGGTTAGCGACAGCTTGGTAATAGGGCGATAAAATTATCGCCGCTTTAGCGGCAGAAAAGTGCAGCTAATGCGGCGATATCGCCTTGAGAATATGCCACGTAAAGTTTTGGAAACTCAAGAGGTTAGATTTACCTATCCCACTCTAATTTAGGCAAAAGCAGGGAAAGCGTTGGACTTTGGAAGGGTTAAATTTACTGCTTTCACTCCAACATAACCTAAAGAAGGGAAATTGTTGGATTTTTGAGGGGTTAGGTTTACTGATCCCACTCCAATTTAAGCAATAACAGGGAAGGTGTTTTACTTTGGAAGGGTTAAAATAAATTTGCTATTCCCTCTCCAATCTAAGCAACAGTAGTGAAAGTGTTGGACTTTGGATTTACTATTCTCACTACAATCGAATACATAACAAAATAAACGTATTTAAATGAACCTTTATAATAAGTAAAACTCTCTACCACCTAAAAAGTACAAAACAACTGCAAATTATAAATAAAATCATAATAATAGATGAGTTATGAAGTAAAACAAAACAAAATAAATGCATATAAAACGAGTTTTCTAAACATTAGCAAATACACTGATTAATTAATTAAAAACTAAAAACAATGACCTAATTAAACAATTAACTAATTTGCATAATTATCAACTATTTTAATTCACCTAAAATATTAACTAAAAATAAAAGTCATATTTTTGATTTTTTTTTATAATCACATTTTATTGAATTTACTGAGCAGGTATCATCCAGTGCAACACAGACTTCAATAGCAAGGTTTCTCTGGAATACAGTACATAAAATAATAATTACAAACAACAGTCCCGTCAGGACCCACCATTTGTGCATAATTTGTTGTGTTTCTGGGTACAACCACGTGTCTCATATTTCGGTTTCTCTTGGTGAGCACACCACTCAACTGCTTTGCGCCACAGTTGCATCGTGTGGGGTGAAGGATGTTTCCACAGGTGGGCAACATCTCTTTTGGCTACCATACAGGACACCCCTATAATATTTTAGATTTTTAACATCTCCACACCCTAATACCAAAAGATCCAACAGCCTACAACTAAATTAAAAATTATTAATTAACATTTTGAAAAATGTAATTACAAATTAAAAATCATAAACTATACTAAAATCTATACTTATCAATTACATAGTTAACATGTATTTATTAAATGTAAATTTAAGGACAAAATAATATTTGATAAAACTTCCTACCCTGATCCCATACAAATCCAAACACCCCACTAAATTAAATTACTAATTTTATTTTTTATAAATGAATTATACTTTAAAAAGACAAACTGTGCTAAAATAATTAAAATAATTATTCAATCAAATAATTTAATTTATACCATTAGCTAACAAAAATCAATTACAAATATATATATTATATTTTAACTCACTTTTAATCTAATCCTTTTCAAAATCCCCTACAACCCCGATAATGTGCTATTAAATAAAAAATTACTAATTACATGTAAATATGTTCATATCAGTCATAGATATGAATACCTATACATATAATATATGATTCTTTTGCATGCTAAAAAGGAGCCTCATTTTATAGGGGAGAAAAAAAGCTTGCAGAGTGAGTGAAGAGAAAACTTTATTTAAACCCGTAATGTTGTGCAGAACTGTTTAGTGTTTCGATTATCAAATCACTCTCTCTGCCGTACCTAACTGTAATTGTTCTGTACCTCAAAAAAAAGCAACATAAAAGTTGATAAAAATGTAACTATCCATAACTTATAAACAACTTTATTTGGTTAATTTAAACATTTTAAAATACATGATGTATATCCGACAGAAAGACGAGGCTCCTCTTATAAAACAGTGAACACTGTCATGGACTGCAAAATTAAATATGTAATAAAAACTAAGGAGAATGAGTGTTGTCATGGACTCGTTTATTCCAGGAACTTGCAGCAGCAGAGAAAAACATTTTCTTGTACATATTCAGCCTTCTGCTCAGGAAAGTGAATGATTCAGAAACTGCCTTCTCTAGCAGCCTGCGTCTCCCAGTGCAAGCACATCCTGTGCACATTATTCATCTGAACTTCAACGAAAGATGATAGGGGAATACGGAGTAGTGAAATGTGGCTTAAACTGTAATGAGACTTGTCTAAAGTGCTAGCTATGAATCTCCTGGGTAGATATTGACTGACTAGGACCTACTCAAAATGGAGCATTTTTGGTAGCAGTCATCTGCCTGATTTACAATATCTGTTTCTAAATGCTTATCTGCGTAACCTTAAATCTGCATCTCCTGTCAATGACTGGAAGGTATGCGGATGGTCTTAGCAATGAGCTTTCTTCCAGTTCCAAGCATTGGTAAAAGAAAAAATGATTTGAAGGTTTTCAGCGCTAATTCGTAGGCTGACTGAACTGTTGTTACTGGTGCCATGATTTTTCACTGTTTCTGATGGCATAAATATTACGCAAATAAAGCATGGTGTATTTATTCAAAACTGTCACAATGACAACAATCAGTATACTTCCTGACTGCTTACAGCATCAAGAATGTTAATATTGGCCTTGCAGTATTTATTTTCATAATTATATATGAATCTCAAACAAACATTAGCATCACTTCACCTTGTATTACATGCACTGTGTTAACGGAATTACAATATTTGACAAATCAACAAATAATTCAAGTTTTTTTCGATAATGGCTTTTGTATTTTATATGTATGTGTTCAGGCTATTAACAAAGAATATACATTCCAGCAGCTACAGACAAAATGGGTTTTATGAAGGTCAGAAAATCTATGTCACTGTCATATTAGAATTAGGTTTTGGATAACATCCATGAGCCACATTCACGACGTTTGTTTGTGTCTAAAGTTAAATTCGTTGCACCGAAAGTGTCATCTGCAGATGCAAATTACAGATCATGATTCAAAAAAAATCTTTGGATAGGTATGACTACAAGTGGAACTTATATCTCTGGAAAACTGTAACTTGGCCTATTTTTAACAGTCAAAGTTCAGGGGTCGGAACATGAGGTGCTATTGAAAAAGTAACGGCCACAAACAAATGTTAAACGCCATGGATATTCATGAACGTTTTCCAAAGGTTTTAAGTCCAATTATTGCCAAAAACAACTTGTGCAAATGATCAAACTGTAAAACAAATCCAAACAGCCACATTTTCTTGTTGTGTAGGCGAAGGAATACATATGATTTTGATGAAGAAAAAAGACAGAGAAGTTTGGTGCAACAGTCATTCCTGAGAAGTTTTCAGTTTTGTTTTGTGTGACATTTGCAGGTTGTCAATGTGGTTATGAGTAACTTTTTAATGCATTAAATATGACAATCGTAGTGGAATGTTTCTTGTGAGTAAAGCCAAGTGGTTATGGCCATGAAAGGTTTAACATGTCCAGAATTAAAATGGCTGCAAGACTGCTGGATAGTATTGAGGAGCATTAGCAGAGTTGTGTTTGAATCCACTGTTTGAAAAGTAGGAAATAGGCTGCTGCATGAAATAACAAGGAATGATGGAGGCGGAATCAATGTGTACATTTGTGTCCCAGTAGTGTAATATCAGGGGTATTACAGCTTGCGTTTTATATTTGAAGTGCATCATCAGAACTATATGTGTGCAAGCACTGAAGTGGTAGGGATTGCAGCAAATTACAAATTAGCATTTAAGCGCTTTTTCATAGGCATGTGTGTGCCCCAGTAATGAAATATCAGGGACTGCAACCTGAAGGTTTGATTGAGGTGCATCAAAGCTTTTTGTGTGCCTCAGTAACCTCAGAAATGACATTGCAGGAAGTATTGTAGACTGGAAGGGTATGGTTTAAGTTCATTGTCAGAGATGTCTGTTCCCTAGTAAATAAATAGGGGATGTGCGTGGTGTGATTGAGCTGCATTGGTAGAGCTGTAGGTGGTGCACAATGCTGAATACAAACTAGTGTTAACTCCAGGTCCCATAATTTAATATTTAAAAGATATAGTTTGCATTTTGTATACCTTTAGATGCATATACTCTTCCCCGTGGAAAAAAAGAAACATTTCGTAGTGCAGCTATCTCAGTACTCCCATGGGTTCCAACACAGCAATCCCATGATGTACTCCAGAATTCCCTTAGGAGTCACACTATGGGACCATGCAAGTTTTGCTGGATGACGATTGCACAGTCCCATGCTGCCATGGGTGCGAACCATGGACTACAGTACTGCGGGAATAAAACAATAAAATAATTTTAAATGTGGGGATGGGGTCCATGGGGAGCTGAAGAGAAGGTCAATTAGGAGTTGGTCTTTCATGAGGGGCAGGATGCAGGGCCTGGTTGAACAAAAGGCACTTTGGAATACTCCATGCAGTTTATGTCTGAGGGTGATGTGTAGCAGGGGCTCCGCCATCTGCGAGGGGTTGGGCACAGCACTTGGCCAGGGGCCAGGCCCTGCGCCCAACCCCTCCCTGCATACTGCTGAAGGCCCTATGAAGCAGGGGGTTGGCTCTAGGACCTGACCAGAGGCCAGGCCCTGCAACCAACATCACGCTGTGCATGGCCAGGGCCATAGTCAAGCCCTGGAGCCAACTTCATTCCACCCATGGACAAATGCTGTGAGCACCTGGGGATTGGCCCCCACAGGGAATTCAGTTCAGGGCGTGGTCACAGTCTAGGCCCAACAGTCAACCCTCCACTTCTTATAGCAAAAGGCCATGCGCAGTTGGGGGGTTGAATGCCCATGGTACCTGGGACACTGGACCTGCCCAGAATGGGGATTGAGTGTCCCAAGCTCTGAAGCCAACCCTAACCTTAACATTTATAGACAGACACGAAAACAACAAATGTTTGTTCTATCTTTAAGCAGGAATAGTGGTTATAACAAGCACCTTTTTCATTTATTTCACTTTTTTAATGTTTGGGACTGCACTAAAATTAAGAAAAAATTGGCATTTCTTTGTTGTTAAATCATATTTTTTCAAACCTGTTCATTAGCAGTAGGGTAGTCATCTCAGGCTTGGGTGCTTTGCTCTCCAGTGGATACAAATGTACCCCAATCCATGGAGTATAAAGCAATTATTCAGTAGAGAGGATTCACAATCAGTGTTAGATCAGCTGAAGTTTCAGGAGAAGCAGTATCAGCAGGCTGCCCAATGTGAAGTAGACCACTAGATGTGGAGGCTCCTTCGTTCTACTGCCTCTTCCTATTGGCAGCATTGATCTGTCTGGTGTGCCATGCCTAAGATGATTCAGAATACAGGCGGTACATGATCAAAACCTTTTTCCAGTACCTCAGAAAAATCTACTATGGCTGAGACTTTTTCCTCTCAGTGGAACTTTGAAAAGATCCCACACTATGGATTGTGAGGTGGTCTGTGGATCCTCCTGTTGTTCTTGGTCATTTTTGGACTGGTGTTCCCTGTCTTCTCCTGATGTTGTTGGTACAATCACCCAAAAAATTGCAAATACAAAAAAGCATAGACTGGAGAGGGTGTGAATCCTCAGAAGAGCCACTCCCTAATTACTGTAAACTGGTGTGAATTTCCTGCAAATAAGTGAAACTAATGACATTAGCCAATGGATTGGTGTTTCTCTGTCAGTTCACAGGACCACTGTACCATTTTCAGATACCACAGTACCACAACTGCGAAAAATTCAGAAATTTCACTAAAACCTTCAAGACAGCTTCCTTATATAGGCCTGTGAGGCAACCTCTGGGATCAAAGTTTATATACAAGTGTCCCTTCATAGTAAACACAACTTATTTTTAAAAGTTCCGGGTCCCATTGTGCTTTTGAGGGACCGAGAAAAGAGGTAAACGTCCAGGAGGAGTGATGTGGCACTCCCTTATTTACTCTGTGAGTCCCACTGGAATACTACAGTTTCTTATTGGCAATAAAAAAATGAATGCAGTCACTTTATTTGCCAGAAAGTGAACAGTGGTTAAAACACAGCCTTAGGCTATAGAAAAAAAGAAACTTCCAGAATATAATTGGCCATTGGCATTTCAGAGTGAGGTGGAAAAAAATATATGCACAGCCATCACGGCTTCTAGCAAAACTGGGTAGAAAGAGTCATCGAACAGAGACAGCAAAGAGTGTAAATCAACACCATCATTGCAGGATGAAGATATAATTGTGGCATCTGTTTACGCTTCCTCCAAGGCAAATAAAAACATCAATGCCCGAAATTTCACATGCACATTGTGCAATGAAGAACTTTATCATGGCCATCTGTTTACGCTTCCTCCAAGGCAAATAAAAACATCAATGCCCGAAATTTCACATGCACATTGTGCAATGAAGAACTTTATCATGGCCATCTGAAGTACTACTCCATGGGCACTTCCGGAATGTGGATGCACCTCAGATCGTTGCCCCCAAAGAAGATTGCCCAGGCTGAGTACCAGAGAGAACATGTAGCTGTGATGAAATACAATGAGCATCAGCTAATGTACTTACACGCCAACAGGAGGAGCAGGACTGCAATATGTAACATTGTCTGACCTACTGCAAAGAATCTCATAATCAGGTGGTCTCTTTAGGCAAGACTAACAGAAGAGTTTTCGCCAAAGAGGTGGACACTCACTTAAGAGCACCACAAATATTTGCACAAAAAACATAATGTGTAAAAATGAAAAATAAAAAAGTCACAACATTAAGTAAAAGAAAATCCTTTTACTCTATATTGTATGTGTTTGAGACCCTGCCACCTCTCTTCTGCCACCTTTGGTTTGTTGTGATGACACTGCCTGTGCTGACTGCTCAATGTGGTCAGTGTGCTACCTCTTCATTTGTCTCCATATCCTCTACCTTCTGTTCCCTGTGTTTGAATTCCTGCCTTTTCTCTCTAGCCTACACGGTCCACTCTACTACCAGTGCTCTTGCTGCCTACAGCACTGCTTAGCTTGCTTCTCCAGTCCTCCGTTCTCCATAAGTGCATACTTGTCCTCTGTGGTGTCTTCTGCTGTTAGTGTCCCTTGCGCCTTCCATCTCTGGTCTCTTTGCTGACCCTGGTCCTCCATCTTCCCCTTGTCCTTCGTTCTCTGCATGTATGCCCCTTTCCCCTCTTCCCTGCCCTCTGTTGTCAGGTTGTTGCACCTATCTATGTTGGCCTGCTCTAAATGGTTTGCTTCAGTCGCATTCCCTCCAGCCCTCAGTGGTCTCTGCTACTGCTCCTGCCCATGATGGTCTGCTTGCCTAACCTGGCTTCTCTCCACTCATGTTTTCATCTGAGTGAATATGTTCTACAGACAACCATAGATTGTAGAAGGAGACTAGTTTGAATTAAATGTTGGGCACGGGGGGTTAGCTACCTATTTGAGGTTGGATGTAGGCCCTGGCCAGACACCAAGCCCTGTAGTCACCCCCCCACCACTGCAGTTGGCTGAAGGTTGTGGGGCATTATCTGAATATGAATAAAAAACTGAAATTTACTAAAAACAAAGGTTTATGTGATGTTATAGCTTATGTGATAGTTATGTTATGTTATAGTTATGTTATAGTAAAGTCACAACATATTGATTAAAAACAAAAAGCGATACTGAAATTCACCACTTAATTTATTGAGCTAACTATAGCTTGTGCCCCAGCCATACACTGCTTTTGGTACCACATACATCACTCATGCCATCTTAAATAACATCACTTGTGACATCATTTAACATACTGGTCTTAAAGTTACTGTATAAACATGTAAACAATTTTAAAAAAAGGAGTCAGTAAAGGGCTCACAGACATACATTGACTGCATGTGTACATCTGCGAAATAGTGTAGAACTGAAGAAATGTGTGTGTTAGTATGTTAAAAGTTATTTGTTGCACACTTTAGCTAGTAGTGTCTTTTAGATGCGAGCAGTACTTAATTTAAACAAGAAAAAATTAATACAAAAAGTACAAGTTGCATGCATACATTGGAAAAAGTTTGAGTGTTAATTGCAAGACATAATACTTTGTTGGAGAATATAAACTGTGTGGGTGACTCACTGTTCGACGTTTCAACTTGCACTATGCTGGTAAGCTTTGTTCTAATGGTTTTTAAACCATATTCAAAGTTTGATATTTTGCTGATCTCATTAATATTTATAGAGCAATTCTTTCACACCTGAAAACTACAATCTGATTTACAGATAATCTTCATGGGTTGGATTTTGAGTACGATTACATCCATTAGCAATCGAGAAGTAATAGAAAATTGGGTCTAGGTGCACCTGGCTGAATACCTTTCAGTTAGAAAAGTCAATAGCAAACTGTCACATACAGTGAGTGGATGATCTCATTGATGTCAATGATGTCATTTGAGACATCATTAGTGATGTCATCAATGTTGTCATTTAACATGTTATGAGCGATGTGATAAGTGATTTTATAAGCAGTACATGGCTAGGATGCAATTATCATTAGCTCAGTAAACTAACTGCCACATTTCAGTGTTTGTTTTGTTTTTAAACATTACATTGTGTGCCTCTTAGTCACCTAACTAGAACGTCACTTTAACCTTTGTTTTTTCAGTGAATTTCCGGGGTTCTTTTATGTAAGGTGTTTTCTCAATACCCACCTATATTGTTTTTTTTGTTAATATATTTATTGGTATTTCTTAAGGTACAACAGCAGTCGAAACATATCAATACCAGTTTATATATAGTCATAGGGATACTGGTATAACATCGAAAAACCCTTGCCGATACATCATGTCAATTAGTATTTGCATCAATCGTTTAACAAAAGACGCAATGTGGAACCATAGTGCAAGGGTGTCTGCGTTAGGGGGAAGATTGTTTATGTGCCAGAAGGACCCCCTTCCTGTACATAAACAATCTTTAAATGCCATTTTGTAACTTCTATGTGTGCTTCTTAATGCAGCACACATAGAAGTTGCAAAACTGCATTTTTTTTTAAATGATTGTTTATGTGCAGGAAGGGGGACCTTCCTGCACATAAACAATCATAGGAGATTTGCTGTTTCTATGAGTGCTGCCCAAGGCAGCACACATGGAAACAGCAAAAACGAGGAGAAATAAAGCATTTCTCCTCGATTCGCCTGTTTAAGACCAGGTGTTCCCTGGTCTTAATTTTGGCTCTGCCTCCTATTTATGCTGCCCTTGTAAATAGGCGGCAGCATCTAAATCAATGGGTGCTGCGGTGGAACGCCCACCACAATACCCATTGCCCTCTTCTTTCATTCTAAATACAGCGTGAAAGGGTGCCTTATTTACAAGGCAGCTTTAAGCCACGTTAAGTGGCTTAACGCAGCCTTGTAAATAAGGCGAGGCCCTATTGCCATCACAACGTCACTTTCAGTGACATTGTGGTGGTGATAGGGGCTTGCAAATATGCCCCTAAGTGTGCCTGACATGCTTACCTAAACAGAAAATTCTGAGAGACAGGGTATGAAACGTGTGTTCCTTTTCTTTAGAAAATAAGGAAATGTAATTAAGTATGATTACAATTAACCCTGGGCATAAAACTCCACTCCGTTCGCGGAGTTTGCGGATTTTTGGCAACTCTGCGCTGCGCGTAGGACTCGGAGTTGCCAGAAAACACCGCAGTCCGCAATGAAGCAGATTTTTTTTTGTTTGCGTTTGCGTGCCTGAAATGCATTTTTGCGCAAGCAGGAGCCTGCGATCGCTAACGAGATTTCCCGAGCCGTTCGCGAGCACCACAAGATTTGCTAGGTGGCCGCATGGTCCCGCGAGAGTTTGCGATCGTGAACACATCATTCGGGCACGCCATCGGACTTCCGGCGGAAGATTTGTGAAGAACACGATCCCGAACACGCAGAATCTGCAATCTGGAGAAGGTTATCTCCTGAGCAGCATCAAACCTTCTCGAAATGACGATTTGGATTTACATTTGGCTGTACTTTTTTGTGCAAGGAGTCCTTTTTCTTTTTTCCCTTTTTTTTAAGAGGAAGGAAGTGCCCCAGAGTCTCCAGCTTCCTGTTCCTGTCCAGCAGGCTCCTCCCAGTGCTTTGTCCATCTCCTGTTCACTTTTCATTTGGGTTTGGAGCTGGAAGGATCACTCTTTGTGGCTGCTGCATCATATATCATTGGATTTGAGGACTTTTGAATTTGAGATTTCACAAGTAAGTTGGGAAATTGGTGTTGTTTGTTTGATTGGGGCCATGCACCTAAAGTTATTTGTACTTTTCATTTAAAAAAAAATATATATATTGTGGTGGGTGGCCTGTAGCTTCAGTAGTGGCCTAGTTGTTTCTTTGTAAGTAATTTTTCTTCTTTTATAAAGGAAACATGTTGCACAGTTCACTACATTTTCTCCAACTTTTGAAATCATCAATTTGCAATATTTATTTAATTCACTATGTAGCCCAGTAGTATGCCAATAGGCCTTTCAGCCAGTAGGCCCAGAGCTACTCATGGGTGTATGAAACAACTGTTTCTGTGGTGTCTGTTGAATTTAAACATCATTAAGGGCATGGATGGCATAGGATTGAAATGCAAAATTTGTTTTTTTTGGTATTTCACTTTTTTTCATGTGTGTTAAAGTTAAATGAATGCCTATGTTGGATCTGTGTGGTTGTTCTAACTTGCAAACCTTTTTTTAGCCCTGTGCATTTTTGTTTTTGGCATTGTTGCATTACAGATGTGTTGGTGTTTAGCATGCCCCCTTTTTCTGGCCAGTGTGTGAGTGTACTTGGAATAGCGGGCCACTATTTGCCTTCGCTAAGCCTCCCCATGTGGCCAGGGGCCACTTTGTAAAGTCTGTGTCCATATAGGCCTGCTTGAGTTCATTGTTTTCCAGGCCTCCTGCTTGTTGTTGTTGTGAGTGACCATGTGGTTGGCAGCCATTTTGTGGTGGCAGTTAATGTGCTTTTGCCATAGACCTGCATGTCTTCCCTTTGTTCCTCTTGGCTTATTGCTCCCTTAATGCTGCATCCCATGTGATGCACAGGGCCGAACTGTTACATTTGAATTTTTGTTGTTTTTTTTCTTCTTACCTATCCTTCCTGAGTGTACTGTACATACAGTACACAATGAAAGCCCATGTTGTTGTCAAAGTCTCACAAATGGCTACACTGTATTGTTAATTGTTTTAATAACTGAGGTAATAAATTTAATAGTAATATTATTAACACTAACAAGTGTGACCACACACTAAGTTATATTACATTTGTCTGTTCTAGTACCACAACAATGAATGCCACGTTTCACTGATGTTCTTCTTGCTTCTTTGCTTTTAGGTGTACAAAAGAGGAGGATAACCCAGCCGAACCTGAGTCGATGAGGTTGCGGGAATCCTTGGAGATTTTTAATCTGGCTCCCTATGTTCACCTTCCCACCCATGAAAAGGGACATATTTTAGATCAGATATTTTCCAATGTCAGAATAGAAACAGACGCACCACTTCCGTTGGTATGGTCTGATCATTTTCTCTTAGGTTTTAAGTCACCAAGGATTTATTCTGCTCCCAATCTCACGGCAAGCCCCGCCCGTGTAGTTTCAGACCTTTTTGCCAGATTACTTCAGAGGCCATGAAGGCAGCACTGAGACAACATCCGATTCCTTTTAGCGGCGATCTTGAGACAGATGCACTCAGCCTTGAGAATTGGCTAGAGTGCCGTGCACTTGAGCTGGATCCCCTCACCACTCGAGTGGCCAAGACTATCGGCGCCTCTGCCCCTTGGTTTACTGAAACCCTTAGGAAAAGCAGAAGTGCTTGTAAACGGTTGGAGAGAATGTGGCGGAATAAGTTCAACCCTGAGGACAAAGCCAGATACAAAGAAGCTCTGAAAGTCCACTATAACAAAATCCGCGAGGAAAAGAAACATTTTTTTTCCTCTAAAATTGAGGTTGTGAGACACAAGAGTAAAGAAATCTTCAAAATTGTCAAAGACTTCTCATCCCGAGCGCGGTGGGAATTCCGTTTACCCCCGCGTTTGCCTGGGTTCATCATATTGCCGGTTACTTCCATGATAAAATTTGCACTATTCAAAAGTCTTTCATGACTTCATCCCCAGCCAAGGAAGATGATGCAAGGTCTTTACGCCTTGTCAGCTCTGGGGCCAAATCTTCTTTTACTCAATTTCCTCCCATTTCTTTAGAGAAATCCCTCGAGATAATGAATACCTTGAAGTCGGGTTCTCCTTCGGACCCCTGCTCAGCAAAAATACTGTTGGTTATTGCCGGGACCATAAATCCAGTTGTCAATCTGGTCTTGAATACTTCATTACAAAAGGGGCAGGTGCCAAGCAGATGGAAACAGGCCAAACTTCTTCCCCTATTGAAGAAACCTTCTGCAGATCCAACAGTAGCCTCTAATTACAGGCCTATATCACTGCTGCCTTTCTTCTCCAAAGCCCTAGAAAAGTACGTTAATCTAGCATTGACAGAATACGTGGAAGTCAACCATGTACTCCATAATAGTCAGTCTGGATTCAGAGCCCATCTTAGTACTGAAACAGCCTTATTGGAAGTCTCCGAAACCATCAAAGAGCAATTAGATAAAGGGGGAAGTGCAGTGTTGATACTTCTAGACCTATCCGCGGCCTTTGATACCGTGCCCCATGGCCGGCTTTTGCAGAGCCTGCTGGAATGCGGCATTGGGGGCACGGTACTCAAGTGGTTTGCTTCTTTCTTGAGTGATCGCCAGTAGGAAATTTGCCCCCCCCCTTTTCGGCCCCCATTCCACCCATGAAGGTGGGGTCCCGCAGGGGTCTATCTTGAGCCCGTCACTTTTCAATATTTATATGGCCCCTCTTGCACTTCTAGCTGAGTCACACAGCGCTAAGATAGTATCATATGCCGATGATACTCAACTGCTGTGTACGTGTGTCAAAGGCTCTGATTTTAGAGGCAACGAGATCAACATCTGTCTCACGGAGGTTTTCTCTTGGTTACGGCATAACCAATTAAAGTAAAAGTCAGAGATTATCTTCTTTGTTTGTCCGCCATGCGAATCATGGCACCAATGGTGGTCTCAGGATATGTCCCCCCCCCACAGCTCCAGTTAGTATTGTGAAGAACTTAGGGGTTAAGCTAGATGCCACCCTAACATTGAAGGCCCAAATTCAAACCGTCGCTGGCACTTGTTTTGGCATGCTAAAAATGTTAAAAAACTTTCTTCCCTTGCTACCGGTCGAGTATCGGAAGACTGTAGTCCAAGTCTTAATTATATCTAGGCTGGATTACGTTAACATCTTGTACCTGGGCCTACCTGAGTACTTACTGAATTGTCTGCAGGTGGTTCAGAATGCGGCGGCCAGAGCCATTCTCATGGTGGGGCCCAGAGCATGTATGACGATCCACCTGAAGGCCTTATATTGGCTACCGGTATGGAAGAGAATCCAGTTTAAAGCTCTGGTTCTGGCTTTTCGGGCCTTTAATGGCATGGGCGCCGTATATCTCAGGAGAAGGGTCCAGCACTACGTACCACAACGAGCCTTGAGGTCCTCAGTGCAGTCTCTGATGTTCATTCCTAAGTTTGACCGCTCCCATGTGGGCGGCCGCTCCTTTCAAGTGCTGGCTGCCCGCTCATGGAACTGTCTGCCTCTTCATCTCAGGCAGGTCCAGGATCTGCTTACTTTTAGGAGACAGCTAAAAACCTGGCTTTTCCTGCAATAATTCTCTCTGTTCGCTTTGGCCTTTGGGCTCTGGTTTCCTGTCTTTCGGTGATCCTTCAGCGCCGGGACACTCTGTGGAGCAGCCGCGCGCTTTATAAGTACCCATTTTCATTTAATTCATTTCAGGAGACAACATCACCCATTGTACTGCCAGACAGAAGTCCTGCAGCGCACGACGTCACGTGACGTGTGACCACAGACATCTCTTCAACTTGTGCCACTGCGTGCTGCTGACATCTTCAAGATGGCCCCAAAGAAAGGTACCAGGTCCAGTACCAAGAAAGTTGCCAGTGAGAAGAAGGCACTGCCACTTACCAAGACCGGTATGTTGCCCAAGACCTTTTTTGGGAAACCAAACATTGTGCCTGCAGCAGCGATGTCCGGGGCGGAAGCTGGGAGCAGCACCCCCGCATCAGTGGACCCACCCCACCAACCTAGGCCCAAGCCCATGTCTGTCGCAGAGGCAGCCAGTCTAATCACGAGTCCAACGCCAACAAGCAGTGATGTTGAAATTGACTTATCTTTATCTCAAAGTAGTACCTAATCAATGAAAGAAACTCAGATTAGTGGGCAACAACAGCAGCAACCACCCCCAATAGTAGTTGTTCCTCCCAAAGTAGGGGCAGTTCAGGAGATCAAGCTTCCTGCAGAGGAAGGAGAAGAGCAAGCCACTCTTTCAGAAGGTCCATTGTCTTCCAGATCCCCAGCATGGAAAAGGAGGGTTAGTCCATCAACTTCTTCTGCAAGCCCCCCTTCTGATGATCTAGACGCCAGTTAGAAGCCACCTCAGTCTGAGAGTGAGACACGCCACGAGACAAGGTTAGGGAAAAGGAAGGTTCCAGAAAGCCTTAGGCTTATGGAGGTAGGTGTTGAAGAGGAGGATGATGAGGAGCCAGTCATCATGGACATTAGCCCCGCCCCAGTGGAGACCGACATTACCCCATCCCAAATTGCTGTGAGGGATGTGGCACGGATACCAGCAACACAGATACCACCAACACAAACTCCAGCTTCCATATTTGCAAAGGCCAGGCAGCGACCTACATCCACCACAACCACCTCAGTAAAAGTAGGTACTGCACAGAATAAAAAATCACGCCCACCTACCAGTTCATCCAACATTGCAAGTGGCACCAGCAGCACCAGAAAATTGACCTCCCCAGTATGGGACTTCTTTTCGGTTAGCAGGAAGGAGGTGAACATTGCTATATGCTCCATTTGTGGACAAGGTTTTAGTTGGGGTAAGCTTGGTACAAACTATGGTACCGGAGGTCAAACAACCCATCTGAGAAAACACCACTTGATCCAGTGGGAGGAACACCTTAGCGGCCAAAAAACTGCTTGTGTTGTTGGTGGAGGGGATGAAGAAGATCCGATCACAGTGGAAGGTGAACAAGAGGGAGACATTTTCTCTGTTACACAAAGCAGACCTGTCCCCAGCAGTGCCGTGGTACTGCCCACATCATCATCAGCAACATCGCAATGGCACAAGAGTCAGGCTGAGACACCAAGGGGTCCAAGGCAAGAGAGTACCACAACAACAAAAACGTGCATTGAGCCTAACACCAGGTCTCAAGAAGTCACCTGCGTCAGTGGCACCAGAAAAGAAAAAAATCCAGGCTACCATTCTCAGCATGTTTAGGTCGGAGGGGCAGTATGAACAAATCGAAGCTGGCTAAAATGTTGGTGCTGGCCTCCTCCCTTTTTCTTTTGTGGAAGGGGTGGGTTTTCTTCAATTTGTGGCAGCCATCTGCCCGAAATGGAAGGTTCCCAGCTGGTCCTATTTCGCCAGAGTTGCTGTTCCAGCAATACTTCACGACGTGCTGGAATTGCTTGGAAAAGCTTTGCAGCAGAGTGCTGTTCACACTATCCACCTGACAACAGACATGTGAACCAGTTGCCAAGCCACTGATTACATGTGCATCACTGCACACTGGATCTCTTTTGTGGGGGTTAGAGAAAAGATATCTGCAGGTGTTGACACTGCTGAGATTTTAATTGCCGCTCAGAAACATGCAACTGTAGCCATATTCGCCATGGAGAAATCTCATACTGCTGCAAACATTTTGGAAGACTTAGTCAGCAAGGTCTTTGAATGGCTGCGACCAAGAGGGCTTAACATTGGTTTTGCTGCCACGGACAATGGCAGTAATATAGTTAAGGCCATGGCCGATGGTGGCTATTTCAGGGTCCTGTGTTTGGCACACTGCATTAACATCATTGTTCAAGACTTTCTGAAAAAAGAAGAACGAGCCAGCAACTTACTGACCACCTGCAGAAGAATCTGCACACATTTCAGCCATTCTTTTAAAGCCCGGAAGCAGTTGAGGATCATTCAATGTGATAATAGAATGCCAGTTAAAGCACTCATCCAGGAGGTGCCAACACATTGGAACTCAACTTATTACATGCTTGATCGTCTGTTTGAGCAGTACAGACCAATCAATGAATATGTCATGCAAAGACGGGATGCTACTGTGAAAGGCATGATCATTGAGATGGACCAATGGGGCCTAGTTAAATGCCTGACAGAGATGCTACTTCCTTTCGAGGTCTTCAAACGTGAAGTCAGCAAGGAGGACTGTACTATGGGCCAAGCTATCCCATTGTTGCACATGCTACAAGAACAGCTGAAGGGGGTGTCTGCAATGCAGGTGTGGATGAAAAAAAAAAGCATATGAGTTGGTGGAGAGCTTCACCCTTTGCTTATCTGAAAATACAAGGGTGCAAAGAGGCATTGTGTCATCCAACCATTACATTTGTGCCTCAATTCTTGATCCACGGTACAATCCATTACTGCACAATTTCATTCCTTTTTCAGACGGGGATGTTGCCAGCTACAAAATTTGGATAGCTGTGCAAGCCAGTCTGCTAGAAAAAGAATGGCCGGGAATTGGAGACCCGCTCCTCCAGGGCACAACAAGTACTGCAGGTCAGCCTTCAAGTTCAACTTCAGAGCCTGAGGGCCGTGCGGTTGGCTCACAGCAGCCAAAACCATCAACAACACCAAGAACAACATCAATGACAACAATAACAGGAGCATCAGCCTCAATATTGGCAGAGGAATGATTTGTACAGGCAGGGCTTAAGTCCAGTGCTTAGGCAAAGGTAAAAGAGGCCGAGCAAAGCAGAGCACCCATTAGCATTGAGCAGATGGTCCAGGCCTATCTGGATGACCCAACAGAGGTCTACTTTGATCAAAACCCATTGCTGTATTGGTATGGGAAAAGGCGCTAATGGCCAGTGCTCAGCAGGCTGGCAATAAACTATCTGGCTTGCCCTGTCACAAGTGTTTCCTCTGAGAATGTTTTCAGTACTGCTGGTGCCGTTCTGACAGTGAGAATGACCAGTCTCCCGCCTCAAAATGTGGAGAGGTTAACCATGATCAAAATGAATCAGCCCTTTATACCACCGGATTACACCATACCTGAAGTAGCACAGCAGGAAGATGATGACGGCGACTCAGGTCATGGAAGTAGTGTGTTATGTGACCTACTTCTGGGTGAACCACCAGAGTTTGAGGACGAGCTCTACTTCCCTGACAACTAGGCTTTCAAGTTACTTTCTTCCTTTGACACCCAAAAAAAAGCCCCCAAAAAGATATAGCTAAGGATTATTATTTACTTTATTATTTGTGTGTGTCACTGTCTTTCTGGTTCGAATCACAACAAATCCATCACCACCGTCTTACTTTTTTATTACCAGATTGGAGTTACAACTGTGTGCAGTCAGTGAAGAAGTAAGTCCACTCCTCCTGACTCACCCTAAATCCATTTCTCTCAAGCCAGACATTGGATGGAGAATAATGCATACAACAAATGTGAAATGTGTGCCCACCTCGAAACCTGACTATATATCTATCCTTTCCGAGCCTAGAGGGACTGCCCCGGAAGAACAGGTAAATGGTGGCATGCATTGCACGCTGAGTGATTGCTGTTTGTTGTCCATGATGTTTACTAGTATTCTACACACAAAAAAGTGACTCAAGTGAATCTTGTTATTCAATAACAAAATTATACTACTGCATGCCGATCCATTGCATTTTGAGTCTGGACTCACTCTGGACACTTTTGGTACAGAGTTGGACACCATGATGACCATACCATACTCGCAGTCAGTCAGTAGGATCGGAGATGATTGATATAATAACTCGGGGCATTTCATGAAGTGGCCTAAAAGGTAAACAACAACACCAGACCTACATATATTTCCTTAATTAGGAAAGCAAGATGGGGTGGAAGATTCTTTTCACACCTAGCCCCAAAACTCTGGAATAGCCTGGATCTAGAACTAAGGCTAACCAAGAATGAACATTGATTCAGAACAAAACTCAAAACTTGGCTGTTCCCCTAAGACCTCACATGTTGTTTGCTCCTCTCGGCAGTGCTGGGATGCCTGCGGGCAGCCCTTAAACTTATATAAATAAGTCCCTTAAACTTAAACTTAAACATGTCTGTGTAGTGTTGGAGGCAAGTGTGGTGGTGTGACTGACAGCAGTGCATTGATTTTGTTACTTAATTTGGAAAATGCTATGTTGCTGTGTGTGTATGTGTGCTCAGTGCTGTCTGGCTCAAATTCTAAGCTAAGTGGACGTTGGGTGGGGGGCCTGCTGCTCCTGTTGTGTGAGGGAACTGCTGGAAACAGACATGATTTGGCCATGCCGGCTCTGAAAGGCTTCTTGTTGCACTCTTCCTTCATTTATACAGTTTAACTTTTTTCCTTGATTTTCCAATATCCTTTTTGTTTTTCCATCTACAGGCGTGCCTTTACCCTACACTAAACTGGGAAAAACAACTCACACTTACCTTACCAAATCCCATCCGCCAGGCAGGCACTCAAGATTGACGGACGGACATTCCAAGGAAGGACTAAGACAGAGGAATGCGGAGATGCAACTCCCAATTTGGCAATAATTATAGTATCATTTCATTTGATTAATTTTTTCTCTTCAATCATTATGACTTTGTGTGTTTTTGTTTATGTTTGCTCATATTTGACTTCTACAGATATTTTTTAATTTTCTTTGCTATCTTTCAAAGGAAGCCCGTAACAACAGAACATAAAACGTATTTAACTTGGGTCTCTCTGGGGGCAGACACGCAAGGCAATTGCATAATAATTAATAATATACTGACCTGTACTAGTCTAGTACTACTCACCAAGTCATCATCATGCATGCATTTCCTTTTTCTCCCTTAACAGATTTATGATGGTCAGCTGCCAAGATTATGTGTGCTGTCCATGTGTAGTGTTTGTCTTTGTCAAACCTTTCCCTCAAATCCCCCTTCCCAACCATTCATCAAACCCTATCCCTCTTCCCCCGGGCTGTGTGATTTATATTGAGGTGTGACTAAATTAAATTTACACCAATTATTGATCACACACTTGCTGGGGTGGATGTGGTGAAAGCAATACTAACTCAAGGCAGGGCGAGGATCTTCTTCTGCTCTAAGTATATATACTGTAGCCCACACTGGCAATATATAGAGATTAGATTGCCCACCCATGCACAGTATTCGATTTTCGATTCTTTTCCAGAGGAACATAATCCATCATAATATAATTGCCAGCATTGAGTCATTAATCATTCTAGTTCCAGCACTAAAGGTTACGAAGCTGCTTGTCTGCTTCATAGCTCGAGTCGACTTCAGTTTGTAACTTGTACTAGGATAGCCCTCCAGGCATTCCGGTTTATTTTACTTTAGCATTTTAGCATTGCTTATCATCATCATGGTTTCTTGTTTGGCAGTCTTCTTGTGTACTGTACATCTACTACTCGTTCCCTAGTCTCCCTCAGGTGATTGACTGTCTCATTTTCTTTTTTTGCAAATGCTACTGTCAGTGTCTACTACTACCACCACCATGGCACCCTGGGAAACCAAACCATCACCATGCAGCCATTGCTTCACCTAAGTATAAACATCAATGACAGGTAAGAGAAGAAGTTTGGGGGAGGCATAATGTATATACTATGGAAATTAATTAATTCACACACCCACACCCTTCCGAGTCCATAGGGGTTTTAGTTGCAGACTGCATAGACTAGGAGGAGAGATTGACAGTACTAGTAGGACAAGTGAGGGTACTGCATCTATCTGTTGGTGTGCTACACTATCAGCAGATTTCAATCAAAAACTGGCTGCGGCCCTGCAGCAAAGAAAACAGTGTGAAGTACAAGAGTAACCCCTCCACAAAAGATTTACATCATATTGTAAACTATAAATAATTTATTCCCCTAATAAATAAACTAACTAGAATGAAAAAAAGCCACAACACCTGACCCACCCCTCTCCTTAACCCCAACCAATGTCCATCATTAAATCCAACTGTCCAATCTCCATAAATTAAAATGTTTTCCCCAACGAATGCACAATTCCCACCCACCAAAAAAAAGATTAGAAAAGGGGCAAGGTGACGGAGGTCTAGCGGCTTTTATCTGCTCCTCTAGGTGCGCCATCCGGAGGAGCATGCAGCACTGAAATGTCTTGCATAAACAGGGGTGGGCAGCAGTGTTTGAAGAAGTGCATTGGGTGGCTGCCAGACCACGGCGCCGTACCACCGGAGGCACTGGGGAGCCTGGCTGGGGCCCAGGGCATTGGAGGAGGCTGCAGCTGCTGCCGCCTCCTCCTCCTCCACCAGAACCACCAGCCCCCGATATTCATCATGGATGGCCTCCAGCTTCCGTTGCCGGGCCCTGGCTGCAAACTCCTGCCTGGTGGGTTGTTTTGGTTAGGAAGGAGTAGCTATATCAAGAAAGAAAAAAGTCAATTGTAACTAATACTCTTAGCAAAACAGTAACACCAAATTAATTATACACATAAAATTATAGTGGCACAGTAGCACTAGCAAGTACAGTACATAACATTTGTGGTATCCTCCCACTTCCTCGTCCTCTAACATTTGTGGCAGTTTCAGGCATCAGGCACTATGGAGTAGAGAAGTATTCTTCTTCTCTCTCCTGTTTAGCTAAATTAACCTTGTAAGCATGCCAGCTCAGTCAGCTTGCGCCCGAGACAGACATACTCATGTCGCAGTCTTAGACTAACGTTACTTTACTACTGTCTGCAGGTGGGGCAGCTGTACACTACAACTACACAATTGTCTATTTTTCTATTATTATGGCAATAACTCAATGGCAACTGCTCAATTTCATTTTCACCCTGACTTCTAGATGATATCTGATATGAATGATGATATACGGGACGACGTGAGGTACTACTAATGTTTGATTGTGTAACCATGCAGCTGATAGGCCACCCTTGGCTGACACAGTCGAAATGACATAAGTAAGGAGTGGGCCTCAGTCATAGGGAGGCGATTGATAATGGGTGGGTATGGGTACATACATACACAATATATATGTTGTGCTTGCAAACTACTGTGAGTCAAGGGAGTATTCTGAAATACAACCCTGAATCAAAAACCTTGAAAAAAAACAGTCCTTCTTTCTTCCCAGTGATTTTTCCATTTATCAATGCAATGCTCTTCTAGCATTATTTTTTTATTCTAATCTAATTCTTATCTTCACCCTTGGCTTTGCTACTCTGGCGCGGTTTATTTTTCTTTTACATTCTCTTCATCCAGTGACAGTCTCCATCTATGCTATGATTGAATACCATCCAGGCATCCATCCATTCAAAGTAAACATGGCTATCATTCTTCTTAATATCTCAACAAACCTTTCACCAACAACATACATTTGTCTTTTTTTAAACCCCCACTCATGCGTCCTTGCTTGCCTTTGAGTTTGACCCATCAAACCCCCCTGAGGATTCCTTTCACCCATACAGTTTCACCCACCCAGGCAGGCATCCTTTCTTTCACCTTTCACCCATCCTTCAACCACCCATGCATCCCATCAGCCACCTATTCATCCCGGGCCCCCTTCCTTCACCCACGCATCCTTCTCTGCCAGTCATATATTACATGTCACCCGTCCTTCCTCCTTCCATCCTTCTTTCCCTTTTCATTCAACCCATCCATCAAGGTCGTCTGACTCTTAGTCTTCTTCATAAAACTTTCCCAGCTGAGTTGAAGTAAGATAGAAGAGGCCATTACTTACTCAACTCCTGCCGCTAATGCTGTTGCTAATGCTAGGTAAAGGGTGTCTTCTTAAACCATTGTTCACAACAACATAGGCACTCTCAACAGTACAGTGTACACCCTTGCAGCAAGTGTATTGTCAATAAGTAAGGAATATAACTTACCACCGCCCGCCACTGCTGATGGCTCACCCTCCTGCAGCTGCTGCATCTGCTGCTCCCTCCTTACTGGCATCGCCTTCGCCGCTTGCCCCAGCACTGGTGGTTGGTTCACCTAGAAAAAACATTGCACATTTTTTAGATGCCATATACACCTCCCCTATTTATTTTATTTCACTAGCAAGATTGAAAATCCAATACATACATACACCACACCCATCACTAGTACAAATCGGGTACTAGAGTAGAGTAGACAGTATGCCCTATGATCCTATCAAAAATAATAAAATATCTGGTTGGGCATTTTGTTGGTGGCAATTTTCGAAAAGCCTCTCAAGAAGAGGACAACACAAGGACTGGACTCAGTGGCTAGAGCTATTGGTGAATCTGAGTTTTAAAACTTTTTAAAAAGAAAAAGAGTGGCCAACTGGGAGGACAATCGGGCATGAGGTCTCTCGAGTCCTCTCTCTTCGTTGGAAAATATAATTGTGCCCTCCTCCTCCTCATACTTCCTTCCAGCCATGGTGCACGTTAATAAGTTGTTCACAATAAACTACTGCTAATAATAATAGTACAAGGCCTAGACGAGAAAAAGTAAAAATACACCACTTTGGGGTGTCCAACGTGACCATCATTTTGCTTACTGATTGAGCATGAGAAAGAAAGTAAAAGAAAGCCTTCTAATCTCATTCTCAACAAACATGCATAGAATACCTTAGTTGGGAATGCAATCTGCACAGCAGAGTAGTAGTACCAGTAGTAGTAAAGGACCAATGTGTTCTCTGAGTCTTACAGTAGTACCACCACTAGGCAGTCCACAAAATATAAGGGGAGAGGGAAAGCTGACTGAAACACCAGAATAAATTATAAAGCAAGCTACCGACAGACTAATAGTAAAGTCAGAGGCAGTTAGCACTATCCTGCTGGTCACAGGACGTTCTCCGGACACGGCTCCTCGAATATACAGGGTTCTTATCCTTTTAAATACTTCATATAATTTATACTCATAGGACATCGCTTTACCATGAGCTTCACCTATGCGCCCTAGGACTCGCTTTTATCTTTCCTGACTCAGCATCTGAGGATACACATTATTCCTCTACCCTATTGCCCTGAAGAAGCCCATGTTTGGGTGAAACGCGTTGGCTGGTTCTATTTTTAAGAAACACATCACAGAATAAAAAAGACCAGAAACGAATAATTGCAAACTGACTGTTATTGATGTGCTCGTGTGTATTAGACTGTTTTGGGTCTATATATTGCCTCTCATCCAACCTATGTAGATAGCTATATTTATGGTCTACAAGCAGCAAACCATTTGAGGTGGGCAATATTTCTTACAAATTGTGACTAGATCTGGTGGTGCAGTCATCTATGACCCAGCTGCTTGTTCTTCCTTTTTTCAGAGGCAGTTAGATTGAAGTAAAAAAAGCAGAAACTAGAAATATAAATAACTAAGTTGGTAGGTAATTCAGGGATAACAAGAATTTAGAAACAGATAGATCAAATACGTTTTGGTAAAAAATAGAATTAGGAAAAGGAAATAATAGTTCAAAATAAATAAGGTGCAGTAAAGTTAGGAAAATATAATTATTAATATTAACAACAGGAGGACTTACTGGGGTCAGCAGCAGAGCCATCTGTAGAGGAGTGATCCTGAGAGGCACCTCCAGCTCCCGTCTTGGCAGACCCTGTCTTCTTCTTGCCCCTGGATGCTGATCATGTAAGACACAATAAAGAGTCAAAAATTGATTGGTGTGAAATAATAAATATTTAAAAAATCGCTCCAAAAAGATTTTTTGATAGGAAATGGCAATTGCAATAAAATATACCTATCTAATCAGATCGACTAGTAGTAGTAGACTAGTATTGCGGTCACGGACCATCCTATCTCTTTATTACTCCACTGTTCCATTACAATTCCAGAATCCTAAACCTAAGTAACACCTAGCCCGCCTATTTCAAAGACTTTGGAATGAATTGGCAACAATGATATTTGCTTCTTCTAAGTTCAGATCTCATTCACAATCATAAATGAATCAACCCCCTTTGATGGGCCAATTCACTAAGTCTGCATTTATTTTAGTCCTCAAAAATGCATAGATAGATGCATGCATATTGCATATATGAAATTGTTGGTTGGTTGCTGCTGCTGAGTTGCTATATTATTCACTCACTAACAAACTACAAAAGGTTCTACTAAGGAGTCTGCGGCACGTGACTGAGGACAAGTCACGCAGACCGCTAAAAAATTACCAACTAATACTAAGTAACTAACTATAACTTCCTACCACTATCTTAGTGACAGGACATAGGAAAGGAGTCTCTCAAGTCTGCATTACCTAACTTAAGTTCTCTAACCTCTCTTACATAATCAGCTCAAGTGAGTGCAAACTTACAAACAAGTAAGATTAGTTGCGCCTTTCACCTGTCTAGAAGAATAACAATCACATAATATGAGATTTTTAAACGTAGCTTACCAGCATGTAAGCAGCAGCAGCAGCAGCAGCAGCATTCTTGCTATTTGGGAAAAAAAATATATTTGCAATAACACAGAAAAGAATACACAATAGTAATAAATTAGCTACTCACCAAGCCCCACGACCTCAACACCTAGCAGGTCCAGCAGGTCCTGCTCCCGGTCCAGAATGTCAGACCACCGGTGAGTCAGTTGGTTGTGGGTGCACCGGACCTCAGAGCAGCGAAACACTGCCTGGCGCACCCTCGCCCACCAGCGGTGAGGCTCCTGGATCCTGCACCCGGAACCAGGCCTGCCGTCTGCTGCCAAGATTAAGGGGAGGTGGCGCTGCACAAAAACAAACAGTGCAGCCAACTCCAACTCAGAAAATAAGGCCTGGGGCTGCACCCCTTCCAGGTGCCGCCTTCCGCAAGGAAGGTGGCTCTTCCTGTTGTTGTTTTCCCCGGGGACCGGAGGAAGCACTAGTCTTGGCCATGGTTCTGGGGGGTAGGGTCGAAAAAGAAAATGTAGGACTAAAATAAGTCAGGAGAAAAAGAAGGGAAGTAAAAAAAAATAAAAAGCAAGTAATAGAAAAACAGTACAATAACGCGGTAAAAGTAGAAAAAATGCAAAATATACACTTAGGAAGAGAGAAGGATAGTTAATAAATAAAATAGATCAGAAAAAAAACGTTTTAGGAACAAAGGATGGAAAAAATATAGGGAGGATTCAAAACAGGTCCCAGAACCATAACAAAGAGTAGAAAAACAAGATGAACGTGCCCATTAGCGACCACGTGTGAAGTTCGCACGATATTTCCCCCCGAACACGCAATCCGCGTTGCCAAATATCAGAAACATCTCGCTAGCGTTTTTTGATTTGCCAATATCTTTGGCGCAGTTTGACGAATCTTCGTGAAATTTTCAAAACTAATGGCCTGCTCCGGTCAGCTTATGTCTTGAAAGTTTCGGGGTGATTCGTCAAGCGGGAGCCGAGAAAAAAGGGGGGTCCCAAAACGCATTTTCTCCATGTTAATTTCCATAGGAACTTTTGTTGTGGCTACAGCCTGAACTGCTGAACGGAATTGCACCAAATTTGGCCATGGTTCTGGTGCACTCTTTGCTTTAAATGGTGTAAATCTGTTCAGTAGTTCCTGAGAAATTTAAAAATAAAAAGTATCAATATCTGTGTCTGCTGTGGATTTGCGAACCCTACCGAGCACGAGCTTCATTTTGAATGGCTGCCGACACTTCAAACCAAGAAGTGTTGGCAGCCATCTTAAACCGAGTCACAAGAAAACAGCAAAAAAAAGATTAAAAAAAGAAAAGGGGGCAGGGTAGTAACACCCTGACCCCCTAGGGGCAGGGTAGTATCACCCTGACCCCCTAAGCCTGCTCAGGGGGTCCCTGCCCCAAAAACATTTTTTTTTTTTTTTTATTTCGGCCGGAGTCACGCTGGGTGCGCGAATCCGGCTGAAAATGTAAAAAAAAAAACGAAGCATGGCCTCCTGCGCTTCATTTTCCTTAAGCCCCAGGGTAAGCCAGGTCCCGGGGGCAATAGCTGATTATGTAGCGGGGCGGGCCCCCGCAGCCCCGGGGACTGCCACCTCTCTGGGGCTTTACTTAATTCTGCACAGGGGCACTTGGCCCCCCTGCAGTCCTGGGGACTGCTACCCCCCAGGGCTTGAAAAAAAAATGTGGGGGGGGCTCCTCCCTCCCCCACACTGCCCAGGGACCACCACCTCCCCGGGGCACACTGAAAAAGAGGGCGGGGGCCTCGCGGGCCACCCAAGCCCCGGGGACCGCCACCTCCCCGGGGCATCATTACATTTAAAGAAGTGTGGGGGGCTCCTGCCCCCCCCCCCACAATGCCCTGGGGCCCACCACCTCCCCGGGGCACTAATTATGTTAATGTGGGGGTCTGTTGCGGACCCCTGGCTGTGGGGACCACCACATCCCCATGGCCCTCCATGGCCCTGGGAACCGCCACCCCACAGGGCCGGCTCCAGAAATGTCCCGGGGTACCCACCCCCGGGACATTGCAATTTGCAATGGCAGGGCAGGAGCACGGCTCCCGCCCTGTCATTGCAAACTCTGCTTTGCTTCATGGAAGGGCGAGCAGGAAACCTGCTCTCGCTTCCAGGAAGCAAAGCAGATTGCTTTTGGACAAGGGGAGCTGCATGTCAGTAGCTCCCCTTGTCCAAAAGCAATGCCGGCTCCTGCAGGAGGCGGGGAGCCGGCTGGGACCGCAGGGTATTGGGGCTCCCCCCGCTGTCCCCAACGTGAGGGCCGGCCCCGGGGGTTGGGGTAAGCTTGTGTGCTGAACTTCAAACTACGGTGAGCTTGTGACCTGCCAGTACAGTTGAATGTTCCATGAACTGTTACTTTGGAAACTGGTATTAAGCAGAATGGGGGAAGGGTTGAAACTTAACTGTGGACTTAAGATGTGAAATGGATACTTAAATATAAGTGAAAAGATAATAAATTAAGGTTTTCTAAGATAGTAGTATGTGGAGAAGTGATGTGTTGCTGAAAATCTATACTAGTATTATTTGAAATAGGTTTTTGAACTCCCGTGTGGAGTCGCGGCTCCACCGCGGTGGAGTCGCGACTTCAGAAAATGACAGAAGCAGTTTGGGCACCATTTGAAGACAGTTAGAAAGGGTTACTATGTCTAACCAATAGAAATGTGTTTTACAATTTGAAATAATGATGGAAGCAATGTGATTTGATACTTACATTTATTTGAGTGAAAAAAGAGAGGGAAAGTTTGCCATTTCTGGTTTCACCTTTCTGAGAGAGGTGCATTACATTTCTTGTGTGGAAAAGAAAGAGTTTCTGATATTTGATATTCTGCAATACTACCTCAAACGTGAGTAACCAATTTGTAAGGTGTATTATATATTATTCAGTACTGCTTTATTGTTTCTAGTGATATTTTTATTTTAAAAAAAGTCCAAGTGTTGAAATTGTAAGGCAAATGTGACGTATGAAATATGTTATGAAATGTACAGTTAGTGTTTGATTTTTGGAATTTAGTGAGAATTATATCGCTAGACTCATGCACAAGGTATGCAGTAATGTAAATATGCACAAGTCAGTCCTGGAGTTATGTATTCAGATGTGTGCTCTTATTTAGTTATGCAATCTAGGAGGCACTATCTATATACAGTTGTAATCCCTCAGACTTTAACCATAGATTCATGCAATCACCCAGGCACGACTATCCCACTCTAACATTCAGTCAGGCACTACCCATGCTGTCATCTGCTCACTCAGGTACTACTGATGTACTCATAGAATGGCCCAAGCATTAGCCTTACCCTCATATTTTCTCTGAGGTACTACCCATACACTCATACAATCATCCAGTTACTACCACTGCAGTCATGGAATCACGCAGGCAGTACCCATGCACTTTTTTATTCTTTGAAGTACTACTCATACACTCTTGTCTTCAACTATGCTTTAGCCTTGTACTCATGGTTTGTCTAAGGTATTTCCCCTGCACTGATCTAATCGCCCATTCACGCTCATGCATTCACCCAGGCATTCACCCAGGCAATACTCTTGCACTGAACGTTTCACTGAGGCACTACCCATCCAGTCATCTATTCTCATAGGCACTACCCACTACTTATCTATTTGTATGTTTCTTTGATATATGATGCCTCTTTTAAAAGGTACAGACACATGTGTGCATGCTCTCTGGAATATGGTGAGACTTTTAACAGATACATTGAAAAAGTTGTTGCTTTGTATTTGGCTAGGCCAAACACTCTGAGTACTTGCTGAATAGTGAAGTTGCAGCCGAAAAGTGAGGTTTAAGACTTGTAAGTAGAAGGATTAGTGATTAGGTTAGTTTGTATTGGTCTGTGGAGATGTACACTTCAAGTCTGCCGCATAATTTTAGGTGTCTCTTTAAAATGGGAAGTGCAGTCTGTCAAGTTTAAGGGAGTTTTTAGTCTTATGACTGAGGTATTTGTCTGCGTGCACATGTATTCTCTCATGTGTTATGGCTAAACAGATGGTAGAGGTATAATACTCTGGTATATATATATCTGTATGTTTCTTTTATATATGATGCCACTAGGAAAAGCCCAGGCACTACTATCCCACTCAAAGATTCAGTCAGGCACTACCCATGCTCTCATCTACTCAGTCAGGTACTACTGATGCACTCATAGAATAGCCCAAGCATTACCATTACACTCGTATTTTCTCTGAGTTACTTCCCATACACTCATACAATCATCCAGTTACTACCACTGCAGTCATGGAATCACTCAGGCAGTATCCATGCACTTTTTTATTCTTTGAAGCACTACTTATACACTCATGTCTTCAACCATACGTTAGCCTTGTACTCATGGTTTGTCTAAGGTATTTTCCCTGCACTAATCTAATCACCCATTCAGTACTGCTGCTCTCATGCATTCACCCATTCAGTACTCTTGCACTGAATTTTTCACTGAGGCACTACTCATCCAGTCATGCATTCTCTCAGGTACTACCCACTACCCACGTATTTCTATGTTTCTTTGATATGTGATGCCACTTTTAAAAGGTACAGCCACATGCATGCATGCTCTCTGGAATATGAGACTTTTAACAGACACATTGAAAAAGTTGCTGCTTTATATTTGGCTAGGCCCAACACTCTGAGTAGTTGCTGAATAGTGAATCTGCAGCCCAAAAGTGAGGTTTAAGACTTGTTGATAGAAGGATTAGTGATTAGGTTAGTTTGTATTGGTCTATGGAAATGCATACTTGAAATATGCCACATAATTTTAAGTGTCTGTTTAAAATGGAAAGTGCACTCTGTCAAGGTTAAGGGACTTTGTAGTCAAGTATGTGTCAGCTTGCACATATTTTCTTACATGTATTATTTTTGTAGAGATGGTAGAGGTATAAAACACTGATATATATGTATTTGTATGTTTCTTTTACATTTTATGCCATTAGGAAAAGGTACATGCATATGCATGCTAGTTTTTAGGAATATAGTGAGAATTACACCTATATACTCAAGCACTAGGTGTGCACTGATGAAAAGAGGTTCATATCTCTCTTTGACTCATGAATTCAGTAAGGCATTCTTATTCAGTTATGCAATCAAGGAAGCACTATTTATACACAGTTTTAATCACTTAGACATTAACCATACATGCATATAGTCAGCTAGACTACTATTCCAGTGAAACATTTACTCAGCTAGTAGCTATGCACTCATGTATTCACTGAGACACTACTGATGCACTTATGTAATGGTCCAAGCATTACCTTAATACTCATAGTTTCTCAGAGGTATTTCCCATACAGTCATACATTCATCCAGGTACTACTTGTGCAGTGATAGAATCACACAGGCAGTATGCGTACATTCATGCATTATCTCAAGCTCTACCCATACAGTCATGCAATAAACCATGCTTTAGGCTTGTAGTCATAGTTTCTCTCAAGTATTTTTTGATGCATTGATGCAATCACCCTGGCAGTATTGATGCACTCATTCAATTATTGAGGGTCTATTCTAGCACTGAACTATTGATTTAGGCAGTAGCCATTTAGTGATACATTTTGTTAGGCACTACATATGAATTCATCCAATGATCCTACCATTACTCTTACATTCATCCTTTTACTTAGGCACTACCATGCAGTTATGCAGTTAAGGAGTAACTACATATACACATACTACTCCTCTTCCCTCTTTCAGCATCTCTCTAGCCTCTTTGTGCAGTTCTCTTAGTTGTTTTGCACCTCTCTTGCTCTTTCTGCACCTCTGTTGCCTCTTTCTGCACGTTACCTGTTTGTTTCTGCACTCCTCTTGGCTCTTTCTACACCACTCTTCCCTCTTTCTGTACTTTTGTTGCTTCTTTCTGCACCCCTCTTCTGTCATTCTGTACATCAGTTGCCTGTTTCTACAATTCTCTTGCCTCTTTGTGCAGTTCTCTTGTCTCTTTTTCCATTTCTATTATTTGTTTCTGTACCTTACTTGCATTTTTCTACAACTGTTTCCTCTTTCTGCACTTCTTTTGCCTCTTTCTGCACCTGTCTTTTTTCTTTTTGTACATCTGTTGCTTCTTTCAGCATTTCTTACATTTGTCAGTAGCTGTGTTGTTTGAGTATTTCATTTTGCTGTTTGTAAACCTTTTGTTTTTTTCCCTTTCCCCTTTTGGCTGTGTGACCACCTATTCTTGTGTTTTTGCAGATGTTTTGATCATATTTATACTTTTCTCTTCGTATGTGATATAAATGCAAGACAAATTTAATTGTAATTTTGCGCTTAGTTGTTATTTTCAAAATTGAAATGTTATTAATTTTGGAATTTTAATTAATGTGCTAAAATAATTTAACTATTATTTGTTTTTTAGGAAGATATGTTATTTGGATTAGAAATAAAATATGGCACGAAAACATGAAAAGAGGAGAGAACAAAGGAAACAGAAGTACTTAATGAAAACTAAAACGAGTGGAGTAGAAAAACACCAAAAAGATGCTGAGGATAAAGTGGCTTCTGGTAAGAGAACTAAACAATTTATTAAAAAAGTTGCGGAGAGATTAAACGATCAAAATACTAAGCAAAGGAGGAAAGACATTTTTCGAACAAAGGAGAAGCAAATGAAGAAACACAATGGAAAAGAAGCACATGTGAAAAAAAGACATAAATAATTTAAGGACATACGTGTACGTATGTTTCGAAATAGAGTAATTCAAAATGTATTAAAAGATTGTAAAAAGTATAAAAAAAGATCTGCAGCATATAAGAAGAAGCAACAGATTGAAAGTGTAGTAGATACTGCTTTTGAATTGAAACGGAAATTATTTATATTGGTATTGAAGAGAATAAAAACATTGAATAAAACAATGCACTTTATGAAGGAGAAAAGCAAAAGAAAAAGACTGGTTAATAGAAGTAACTTTTGCAAAGCTTTTTCTGGTGAATGGAAGCATACTTCTAGTACTGAGCCTTTTTTTAATGAAGAAAGTTATTTTCAACAAAATACATTAGTTCACGCAGTTGATACCTGTCGTTGTTGTTACGAGATAAAGGATGGTTGTCCAACTTAAAAAAAGAAAAGATGGTTACTAGAAATGTGGAAGAAGTAATAGCTGAAGAAATTCAAGGGAGACGTACACAAGCTCCAGTGTATAAGTGGGATTGTAGTAGTATTTGTAGTATTCAACAGGAATTTATTGATATATTACGAGTTTTCTTGCGGCAATATGCTAAAAAATGTGTTAAACAGAAGATTAAGATGTTGCAAGGACTAGATCCATGTAAAGTAAGAAAATATACTAAGTTGCAGGGTCATTCTCTGGCTTGTCTTTCTAGAAAAGTGTGTAAACGTACTTTTCATCATTTAAGAATGTTAGCTGTACATCATACAGAAAAGCGGAAGTTAGTAAGGAGATTGTACTATGTAAAATGTCCTGCATTATCTTTAAGTGAAATGAACACAGTTCTTTTGCATGGTTCAGTATCGGATTTAAAAAAAGTGTGTGATGATATACAGTTTCGTTTCTTTGATTCAGAAGAGGAGTGTAGAGAAAGTGAGAAACTTGATAACTGTAAGTGTTGAACAACAGTTGGAAGATATTAGTACTGAGAAGTTTGAAGAAGAAATTACAAAGTTTAAGATACTTTCATGTGAAAAACCAAACTATGTTTGTATTTGTTGTCGACGTACTCACTATAGAAGTCAAACTAGGAATGTTGAAGTGTATTTAAAAAGTGAAAAGGAAAATAATGATAAGTGGGAGCAATTTGGTGCTTATTTGTTGGTAGAAGGTCGTTTTGAGTTGGGTACTCATCAACGTATTTGTAAATATTGTTACAACAAATTAGAAGAGAACAAAATGCCAGCTAGAGCACTACATAACAATTTAGAGTTGGTTGCTATTCCTCCGGAACTGGTAGATTTAAATACATATGAGTCAATTCTTATTCAATCTGTGCACCCTTTTCAGGCTATTGTTCGTATGGAGCTTAAGACAAGTAAGCTGCCTCCAACAGATTTACAAAGAGGTCTGAAAGGAAGAGTTGTGTACTTACCTTTAGATTTCAAAAAGTATATTGAAACTGTTGGTGTAGAGAGAGAGGAAAGTGAGCCTGTAGTTATTCTAGTTATTGGTGTACCAACAAAGAGTCGGAAAATATGGCAAGAGTTAGTAGATGTCACCAAACTTCAAAAGGCTACATTATATCTTGTACAGAACAATATTTATTATAAAACTGGAAATGTGGAAGACCAGGAACTATGTTTAGAAGAAGATACAGAAATTTCAACTGGCCAAATAGAAAAAGTGGACAAGAGCAAGAGTGAAGAGATTTGCAAACATTACAGTATACAACCTTTACATTCAAAAGAAGTGATTGGAAACACTATTGAATTATTTCAAATGAAGAAAGCAAAGGGAACTCCCATGAGTGTATGTGAAAAAAGTTTGGAAGCTCGTTGTTTTCGACAGCTGTTCCCCATTGGAGAAGGTGGACGATATGATGAACGAGCAGTACAGATTCCAGCTTCAGAATACTGGACGACAAGATTGTACTCAGAAGATCCAAGATTTCGACAGTGCATTCCATATATATTTCATCTTCTATTTGAAAGTGACTTGTCTGGACTTTCATATGCAGTGAATCACATATTAAAAACAGGAGTTCATCTTACACATGTTTCTGCAAAGGAATTTATGGACAAAGTTCAACAAAGAGACGATCATTTAGAATCTCAGTTAATTAATTTGATGGCGTGTCAACGTGGTACTAATGAGTATTGGTATCCTCGTCATGGAGAACTTAAATGTACGTTAAGAAACTTAGGTACCCCTATGTGGTTTGTTACGCTTAGCTGTGCTGAATACGCATGGGACGATTTACTTGAATTTCTACGACAAGCAAATTCAAATGTAAAAAACATTGAATTGAAGACAGCTGGAGAACTGTGTTCCTTGGATCCTGTAAATGTGTGCAGATATTTTAATCATAGGTTTCAAGCTATGATGTCTTTTATCTGCAATTAAAATAATCTACCTCTTGGAGAAGTTACTGATTTCTTTTGGAGAAAGGAGTACCAAGCTAGAGGTGCTCCTCATATACACATGTTATTATGGATTAAGGATGCACCTAAATTTGGAACCGATTCTAATGAAACTGTTTTGTCCTTTGTTGTAGAGTATGTAACCTGTGCCATTCCAAAAAAAGGAGGAGAAGAGAGCTTAAGAGAACACGTTTTGCGTTTTCAAAGTCATCGATGTGGAAAATATTGTCGACGAAAATACAAGTCAAAGGGAACATTTTATAGAAAATGTCGCTTTGGATTCCCACGTCCAGTAATTTCAAAAGGAAGAGTTAACAGTTTTATGTCAGCAGTAAGACATACTATAACACGAAAATCTCTGAAGAATACATACAACATAAGAAAAACTGAAGATTTAAAGTATATTAATGAGTACAATCCAGTGATTTTGACAATATGGTATGCAAACATGGATATCCAGTATGTTGCAGATAATTCAATTGCTGTTGCTCGTTACGTTACGTCATATATAACGAAATCTGAAAAGACAGAGTTGAAGGATATGCAGGAAGAAATTTCACAAGAGAAGAGTCTTAGTAATAAATTGTAGAGCCTTAGTTTGAAAATGCTTTCACATCGAGATATTGGATCCTACGAATGTTCGGGTCGGTTGAGTTCTGCGAGTTTATATTCAAAGTCAAGAGGAATCATTTGGGTAATTCTAGGTCTTGCGGCTACACGAAATAGAGTTTTGAAATCTCTACAAGAAATTGAATACTTAGCATTGAATGAACCAGAAAGTACAGATATTTTTAAAACTAATATGTTGGATACGTACTATCCCAAAAGGAGTCCACATCTAGAAAACTTATGTCTCTATGAAGTACTGCAACATTACAGCTTTAAGAGAAATGTTACAGAAAATATATTTGAAGAAAAATATACAGTAATTGGATGTGATGGATGTTTGGTAAAACATGCCAAAGGAAATCTTATTAACCACAGAAAACTGTGTTGTGAAACTCCAGAAAAAAGGGAATTTTACTTTTTAGCACTACTGCAACTCTTCAAGCCTTGGCGTAGTGAAGTGGAATTACTTGGAGATTTCGACTGCTATGAAGATTTTTTTAAGGCATGTAAAGATAACATTCAATGCACAATTTTCCCTACTTATCTACAAATGTTAAATGAAGAGATTGAACAAGAAACTAAGGGGTATATTCTCAAGGACTTTACGCTGAGTTAGTGGCACTTTATTGCAGCCAAAGTGGTGATAAATCCATCACACCATTCACAAGCTGGTGCTAACAGCCGATACCACCAGTCCACCTGCGATAGCAGCCGCAAAAAACATCGCCACGGAAGACACCGGCAACTAACGCTAATGAGATGCAGAGTAGGCGTTCCCGTGCAAAAACCCGCAGAAACACCACTTCGCAACATTCCCAACAACCAGACAGAACGGCGATAAGAATCAAAAACATGCAATAAGGCGCGTTAGCAGCATGGATTTAACACCTGCTCCTACCTGGTGTTAAGTCGGAATACAACATGCACCATGAAAGGGAGCCCAGCCCACAGCCACACCAGAAGAACAACAGATGCCATGGAGCTACTGATCATGCAGCTCGGAGCCCCAAGAGGGCCACAACACCCACCGCCACCACACCCAGGACCCCCACCCCCCCCCAGAGCCCCCCCGGACTACCACACTGGCAGTGGGGTATGTGACGTGCTAGGCACCTTAGATTGGCAGGGTCACATGTCCTATGACACCTGTGCTGGATGGGTTTCTTGTGGGTCTGAACGAGCCCTCAGGGAGTGGCTGTGGCATGCTGACGACTAGACCAGTGACCAGCAGATCACTACAGGGATGACCTGGGACACTTAGCATTGTTGTCCCCCCCTGTATGCGTAAGCGGAGTGGACTGGCCTGGCGTATGGCAGACCCACGTAGGGGTGGGAACAATGAAGCCGGGACCCTGGGTGTGCTCCAGTTCTGTGCTGGAAATGGAAGTTACTGATGCGTGTGTCCCTGTTGTAGTGATTACGCCACCCGGACCCCAATCGGCACTGTTGCACCCTGTCACACAAGTTCCACGACATGAGCAACATGGACGTTAGGGGAATCTCCCACCCTACATTCAACCATGCGCACATACGTGAATGATCAAAGGCATGACACATCTGTGCGATTCTGAATGTTTATTACACATCCAGTGGAGTGTCGCAGCTGGAGCAGTACAGGGCCATGCAAACCCCACTTCACATGATTGGCCCGTGGAGGGCCAGCCAGAGTCCCACAGGGAATGACAAGTACATCGGAAGAGTTCAGTCCGTAGTCTGATCGCAGTGTCATTGGTAACCAAACGGAACAAGGCAGTCCATGTCGAGGCCAAGGTGAGTGTCGTAGAGTGTATCGGGGGACAGTTGAAGGTGATGATGCAAAGGGCAGAACCAAGCAGAAACAGGCCATATGGCGGAGATGGATTCTACTGCCTCCTCCTCACCAGTAAGGTTGGTTCACCCGCATCATCGTCCTCTGATAGCACATGTGCCTCACTCGTGGGTGGTGGTGGATTGCCTGCTGCACTGTGAGGCACTGAGACAACAGGGGGCAAAGATGTGGATGTAGAAGCTGCAGCAGCACCCATCTGAGCTAGGCCTTGAGGCAGCAATGCCATGACGATGTGCTGCAGGGCATTGAAGGCCCCAGCCACATCCCGCTGGTGTGCAGCCATGGCAGCCATCCTGTCCGCCCTCATCCGCAACATGGTCTCCATGAGCCCCCGCATCTGTCCCAACTCCCGGCAGACCTCGATGGAGCCACTCTGACTGGACAGTTGTTCTTGTCTCTGTAACATGACTCCAGCGATGTCAGCCATGGATCGCTGGAGAGCATGGAGCAGACTGTGGGTGTCCGTTAGGGACTGAAAGTGGTCCCTGATGGGAATTAGACACCATGTATGGCATCAAGTTTGGCTGCATGAGGTCGAACCCCACCCGTACCTGATCAGCCACCTTCTCCTGGCACTCCAACACACGGCGTTGGAAGGCCATGTGTTGGTCGTGGGTGTCCTGGGAGTCAGCCGTGGTGGTAGGTGCTTCCTGCTGTGTGGTCTGTGCAGGGGGTGGGGTTCCCTCGATGCAGCTGGACTGCACTGATCCTGGGCGTGGGGTCCTGAGGGCATCCATGAGCTGTTGGAGGGCGTCGGGGTTGATGGTGGTGTGGTCCTCTTCGTCATCAGTGAAGAGAGGTTGGGTTTGCTCTGCAGGAGGTGTTGGTTCTCCCTCAGCAATGTGAAGGGTAGATGCAGTTTTACATTGTGTACACATGTATGTTGATGGATTGTACACATTTACATACAGACTGCATGACAATGTACATTGTTACTGTTTGGGAGGAGCTGCCTACTTGATGCGGGACAGTGGACATTCCGACATCATCACGGATGTGTGTTTGTACTCGTACATTTTCATCCCATGGTTCTACACACAAGCGGCACCACTTGGGTGCTCTATTCTGTTGTGAATGTGTTGCAGTTCATACCACATTGTTTTCAATGTTGATATGCACTGCATATCATGTGTGTGTGCCACATTTTGGGTGAGTCGCCCCTGCAACTCTGTTGTGGCTGGCCCTTATCCGTTTCAGGCTGTGTGCCTTGACTTCTGTGCTTTTACAGTGCTGAGATGTTGCATTCTTGGGTGAATTGGGCTCTTGGTGGGGGTTGGGGCTGTGGGGCATGGTTTGTCCGCAGGTGTGTTGTTGAGGTCAGGGGTTGTTTGTGCAGGTGGATGTGTCAGAGTGTGACCTGCTCCTTTAAGGATGTGGTCCACACTCAGCCACCTCAGTGTGGTGGCGTGCACCATGTCATGATGATCGGACTGCAGCCATGCTACTCGTCATGCAGTGCCACTTGCATTGTCAGTGTGGCTCACGGACCCGCAGCTTTGCTGGGTTTGGCACATGGGTTGGTTATGGGATAGGTGATGTGTGGGTGGGCCTCCTCTGGGCACATAGTCAACAGGGGCCTACGTGCTGTTGCTATGTGTGCTGCAGTGTGCCAAGGGGATCAGGGACATGATCCAGAGTCATTGTGGGTGTGCACTGTGCTCGGCTTGATTGTGCATGTGTGCCATTGTGCCCATCTCCCCATCCCCCCAAGCCCTGGTGGCTACTCACCCTGTTGCTGTTGTGTCGGGTCATGTTGAGCCGTGTCCGGTCCCCCAACTCCTGCCACCGTCTGCCCACTGATGACTGTGGACACCATTTCCTCCATCTCATCCAGCTCCTCCTGTGGCGCTGGACTCCCACCTCCAGTCTGCATTGCTGCCTTCTGGTTGTTGGCGAGTTTCTGCTTGGTCTTGCGCTTCACATCATTCCAGCGCCTCTTGACCTCGTCCATTGTCCTCCTCAGCACTCAGACTGCATTCACCTTGTCCACGATGGACCGTCATGTTGCATTTTTTGTTGCCAATGACACAGTGGAGGTGACGAACAGTTGTTGATGGTGTTCTATCACCTCCGTGATCAGGATCCTGTTTTCCTGCGGACTGAACTTCGTCTTCCTCTTCTTCTTATCACTGCCCTTCCCTGTCCCCAGGGTCCCAGGCTGGTCCTCCGTGGGGCTTGTGTGGTTCTGGCCGTCCTCTATGCCTGCTCCGGCTGCCTCCATTGTGACTCGCTGTGGTTTTTTTTCTGCTTTTATGGTGATTTTTCCCGCCTGACGTGTGTGATTTGCAGGCCTGGCGCTGCTTTTCGCTGATTGTCTTATCGCGATTGGGCCCATCGCACCTTTTTTCACGTTCGCTGTTGGATTTTTTTCGCCGTCACAGTGGGTTCATTGCGGTCATTTTCCGCGTTGTCAGGACACTATTGCATGTTACCGCCGTGTTGGGAATGCCACGTTGACACAGGGTTATTTTCCCGCGATGGACGGCGATATGTGAACTTGCGTTAACCTATTTTGGCGATGTTTATCGCACGTTCTTGTGAATATGCCCCTAAAATTGCAGCTGAAATAGCTAGAGACAGTTCTCAAGATAGTCAGAGTTCTGCTCCACTAAGTCAAGATCCACTAGGACAACCAATTATTGAAAATGAAGCTGCAATAGCCATGAATGAAGTAGAAACGACAATGCAACAAGTAAAACAGGATATTATTGATTTGAGAAAGTTGGAAGAACAACTAAATATTGAACAAAGAGAAATATATGAGCAAGTGACACTACAGATACAGCATGGTTTGCTACATGAAAAACCTGTTATGTTTCATATAGAGGCCCTAATATAGACACGTTCATATATACCGTATATGGTCATAATCGTATATGCCCTATTATGGTCATAATCGTATATGCCCTATTATGGTCATAATCGTATATGCCCTATTATGGTCATAGTCGTCTATGCCCTAATATAGGCATGATCTTTCACCTACATTGGTTCCCTACAGTACACAACGAACTCTGAGGGTTGAATGTTATCTAGTCTGTGGTTTGAACACTGAAGGGTTTTTCCTGAACACAGGCCTACAATGTACTCATACATTATGCATGAGCATTCACCAGCTACATCTCCTGCATAATATGTATGTACAAAGTTCACCCCTGACGTCTTCCTCATGTCCAACAAAGACCAATACAAACCATACTAAGAGACGAGACACTTTAGGGTATAAATACACCACATCTTGCCATGGTAAGACAGAGGGAACCGAGACTTCCATGCCGACACACTGACCAGAGACGCTGAGGCTCCTGCATGCAGTCGCTCCAGCTGACAGAGGTCTAACACAGCCCGTGCGGGGTGTTCAACTCGAGAACCAGGACGGGGTCCCACACTCTCTCTATTCAGGTAATGGGGTTTGGCTAAATCCTAGAGGGATTCTTGGCTCTTAGGCTTTCAGACCTACACCCATGCTAGGTACACTTAGGTACATCTAGTTAGGCATCGTAGGAGTACACGCACTTTTATAATGCATTTCATATATTCATGTATGTAACCATCATTATTGCAATATGATAGAACTGTACTATCCTTTTACTTTTATCGTACTGCTGATAATATGTCTTTGCTATTGTCCGCTGGTTGTTGCAGCACATATATTCTACACCAGAATAACAACTGTTCAATAAATACTTATTGAAACGCCCAGACTGTTCATTCTGTGTAACTCTCTGAGACAAACCGAACAAGTAAGCACGAGTGACTGAGCGAAAAGTAGTACATTGTTTCCACGATTCTGAGGGATCAGGATTGCCATGATCTAAGTTTGTCAGGAACTAATCTCTCCCCGATAAGAGGAGATTCTAGTGGCACTGTGAGCTAGCTAATGCAAATCAGGCTAACATACACGGTGGGGGTGCACAGAGCCAGTCGGTCACCAAGCCCACAATTTATGTTATCCAAACTTGCAGGTCCTGCAGGGGTACTATAGGAACTACACGACATGGCGCCACCAACGTTGGTTGGGTACTTATGTAACAGTAGAATCTGAGTAGTTCATTCGTGCTATTCTCAGAGAACCTACTCACAAAACCCCAGCTGAGTAGTACAAAAATATTATTTATTGGCTGTTGGTTATTCAAGCTTGAAAGGACATAGTGTTCCTAAAAATTGTGCATAACACCTTATCTTAGTTCCCTTGGAACACTTCTTCCTCAAAACATGCCTGATGTCGAGGTAAGGGCAGAGAGAGTTGAACTGAATATTTCAGAAAAAGGAGAAGATCCTGCGGATGCAATACAGATTGCACCTAAGTTCAGAAGGACAGTCACCCTAAGACTATTAGAAAATGGTTTACAAGCTAGGGGTGGCATTGTAGTTTTCGTGATTGAGGCAAACGAATCAAACAAATCAGAGGTATTCTATTCATGGGTTACATTCCCAGCAGCAAATGCAATAACAAATACATTTGACTGCTATATAGAAGGAGATGCACCACTGGAATATTGTCCTTTTGAGGACATAGAGATTTCACTCACTTACCAGGAACATTATTACCGGTTTAATGGCTCCCAACCCCACGTACGAAGAAGAGTAAGATTAGGCCCACTCGGAGGCGAAGGAGCCACATGGCCAATATTAGCAGCCTACACACCACATCCTGACATTGCCACAATGCCACCAGGAGCCTTACTCATACAACACACAGATTTAATTAAAATCTACAGAAACCTGACACAATTTGTCATGAGGACTTTAACAATACAACCTGCACCAGGTGCAGCAAATAGTACTCCAGCTCAGGGTACAGGAAATAAAATTACTCCTCAAACATTACACGCGGTAATGGCAAAATGCCCGCAAAACGCGAACAAATACCATTCTGGATAGCTCAGAAAATAACTTAGCTTGAGGCAGTATTCCCGAATACTACCACCTGTGATCAACACAGAATACTAACAATCTGCTTCCCATGGGGATCACACCACAAATAGAGGACTGCACCTCTTGGGGTACAGTCTTTGCTGCCATATATACCAGAACGCATGGTATCCCGTCATTAGCAGTAGTACCTGACGTATTGAGACAGATGCAAAATGAGTACGGAGCAGAGCCTGCCCTTAACTTAGGGATGAAGTTACTAGGTAACTAAGAACAGATATCAGCCATAATACTAGCTAACATTAAGGGGGAAGCAGCTTCAGTGGCGATCCGCCAATGCCTAAGGGAGTTCAGTCCAGTAGATCAACAACACGAACTACCCAAAATAATTGAAACTGCATTTGCAGAATTAAGCAGGGACAGTTTAGGTGGGAAAGTATTAAAACCACAACTAGTGGGCAGTTCTGAAAAGGACACTACAAAGCAGACACCTACTTCTTCTAAAAAGAAATGGGAGAATAAAAAGCAACAAAAGTCTAAAGACAGCAGATCTCAATCCCGAGGCAGGTCTCCTCAACAGGAGCCCTCTGAAAGGAGGTATAACCTCCTGAATAGGAATAATATTAGGAAACCTGACAGGTATCAGGATACTGATACACGTTCCTCTCGTTCCTTTCAGGGTTCATCAAAAAACTCCGAGAGGGAAGGACGGTTAGAACAAAGACAAGAGGAGCGTTCAAAGTCCAGAGAACCGCAACGCGCTGTGGACTGCGCACCTAAAAAAAGAAGATAAACAAAAACAAAAACCTCAGTTCAAAAAGAAGAAGGTAGCAGGTGTCAAGATCAGACATGCCCAGAATTCTGAGGACACAGCTTCTGAACGGGGAATGGGCTCTGACGATGCTAGACAGCATGGCAGAAGTAACAATAGCTCGCCAGAACCTGAAGGAATTTCTGGTGACAGCGGAGTTGAGTGAGTATATCATGGTGGAAACACCTGATACTCGGGTAAGTGTCCCACATAAGTTACATGAGATAACACTCCGGATGGAGGGGGACAAGCCCAGGAAAGTTAAAGGTCTATTTTGGAAAAATCTGTGATCTGGATATGACATCCTATTAGCAGAGCAAGACTGGCCGCCAGCATTCGTCATGGAGTGCCCTAAGGGAGAAACGGTAATTTTTCCAGCATTTTCCGACATCGTTCCCATACATTTAAAACATGCATATGCGAAGGAGTGGGCGGTTGCCCTAGCTCCAGCATTGTACAAAAATCATGCTGGTTGGGATGAGAATTCAACTCACCACTTGATCCCGTTAAAAGTTTCCCCAAATGCTCAAAGGCAATACCCTATAAAGCAGGAAGCTAAAAAACAAGTCAGGGAGATCTTAGATCAACTAGAATACCAGGGGGTGATTGAAAATTGCACTTCACCTATGAACAATCGTTTGTTTCCCGTAATGAAACCTGACAACACATATCGTTTAGTTTTGTATTACAGACATTTAAACACTTGCACAAAGACATTTGTAGTTCAAAATGCACACAGTGCCGCATTAATGAATAACATTGTGCGGAAAAAATACAAAACTACACTTGATATCTCAAATGGATTTTTCTGCCAAAATATAGCGCCTGAAAGCAGGTATTTGACCGCATTCTCAGCGCTAGGGTCCCAACGGCAATTTTGTCGATGCCCCCAAGGGTATAAGAATAGCCCGGGGTTGTTTTCAGCAAGGGTAACAGAGTTACTCCAAAATTTGGATGAAGCATTGTCCTATGTGGATGATATTTATCTGACGGAAGATGACTTACCGAGGCACTCGACCAGGGTGAGCACCATTATTATGGGATTCGCCTCTGAGGGCTATAAGTTTAATTTAAAAAAATCTAAAATTGCCCATCTCAAGGTCCTGTTCTTAGGGTATGAGCTGTCAAGTGAAGGAAAAAGCCTAGCAGCTAACTTTTTAGAAAAGTGTGCGCTGCTCCAACCTCCAAAATCATTAAAGAATTTACAATCAATTCTGGGATTCCTAAATTTTGGTCGGACTTACATTTTGGATTACGCAGAAAGAGTAAAACCTTTCTACGACTTAATAAAACCTGAATTTTCAGTCAGACAATGGACAGAGGAACATACAAACATCCTACGTTCACTACAAGAAGACATAATAGCTTCAAAACACTTACAGACACACGTAAATGTACACAACTTAGTGTTCCGAGTAATAGCGGGTCAATGCGGGTACACTTACTTAACCTTCAATGAAGGTGAAATGGTACCAATCGCATACAAATCACACCTGTACACAAATGCAGAGATGCATTTCACTTTAACAGAAGAAATACTGACAGCAGTGCAGACCGCTGTAGCAAGAGAAAGAGCTCTAGCTCAGGGAAAGCGCATAATAGTCGTGACCCCAGTATCAGCCTTAGAGGCTGTTACAAAGGCTAGCATTCCAAATGCAAAAGCCTTACATCCCAGATGGATACAATGGGCTAATTCTCTTACTGCAACAGATGTTGAATACAGATTTGATCCAAGTTTAAAAACACAAGCATTTCTGCAATACGAACAAGAATATCCTCTACCAAATGAGATTTTGCCTCTAGATCAGTATGAATATATTATTTACACTGACGGATCTGCTCAACCGGCCACAGGGAGCAAGCAAGCTTATAGCGCAGCATGTGCGATTGTTAAAGGTCGCATGCGCGATGGAAAGTTCCATCCAAGTTGCACTAAAACGCAATCTCTAGGAGACTGTATGACTCAGTTAGCAGAATTAAAAGCACTGATACTGGCACTCGTAAATACGGAACACGAATTCCCCACACTGATAGTGTGTGATTCCTTTTACTGTGTACAATCATACAATGAACATTTACATCATTGGGAACAAAACGGGTTTAGAGTGGAGTTGAGAAACGAACTACCAAGGGCTCACGTGTAACCCTGGGCGTAGTTCGCGTAGTCGCGCTACGCGAAGCTACGCGAAGACGTCGGAGCGCTACGCGAGCTACTCGAGCGTGCGTAGCTGCTTGTCGCGCCCGTTTGTGATGCGTTTTTCTTCTTCGGGAACGTGTTGTACGTGTTCGGGACGCTGATTGCGTGCTCGGGGGATAGTATCTCGCGAACTTACCCATGTGGTCGCCTATGGGCGCGGCCATTTTGTTTTTCACTTGTCCCACCCGTTCGCGATCCCTTATTTCCAGTTCCGGGTCGCGTATAGCGTGCTCGCGATGCGCATTCCATGTTTGGGAACACGTTGTACGTGTTCGCGACGTTTTTTGCGTGCTCGGGGAGAAATATCGCGCGAACTTACCCACGCGGTCGCGATGGGCGCTGCCATCTTGTTTTTCACTCTATGCTATGGTTCTGGGCCTGCTTTTCTATCCTCCCTCAATCTTTGCAATCCTTAGTTTTTTACACTGTTTTTCAATTTTTCTTTATTTCTTATCTATCTCTCTCTCTGCCTAAGTCTATATTTTGCATTTTTGTCTACTTTTTACTGTGTTTTTTTTACTTTTCGACTGTTTTATATAACTTTCTTCTTTAAGCTCCTACTTCTTCACCTAACTTTATTTTTCCCTTCTAACTTTTCTTTTCCGCCTCCTCCCACCCCAGAACCATGGCAAAGGGTAGCAGCAGCAGCAACGGCTCGAAGGGCAAGGCGCGTGCGCCCAAGAGCCGCCTGCCTTGCGGCAGACTGCGCCCTGCAGGGGTGCAAGCCCGCCAGCTTTTTAGTGAGGCGGAGGTGGCCGCCCTTGTTTTTTTTGTTCAGCGCCACCTCCCCTTGACCTTGGCAGCAGGCGGCAGGCCAGGCTCCGGGTACCCGACCCAGGAGCGTCACCGCCGGTGGGCGAAGGTGCGCCGGGCAGTGTTTCGCTGTTCAGGGGTCCGGCACACCCATAACAAGCTGGCACACCGGTGGTCAGACATCCTCGACCGGGAGCAGGACCTGTTGGACCTGCTAGGTGTCGAGGTCGTGGGGCTTGGTGAGTAGCTAATATATATAGTAGTATAAGTATTGTGATTTGTGTATAATTTTTTTACAAATAACAAGAATACTGCTGCTTACATTGCAGGTAAATTACGTTTCAAAATCTTCTGTGGTTGTAGGACACAGGTGCTGGGCGCTACTCTTACTTGTTTGCAACTTTGCGCTCGCTTGTCCTTATTATTATGTAAGAGTTTACTTTAGAGAACTTCAGTTAGGTAATCCTATTGCTAGAGAGACTCTAGTCCTTCCTTTGTCCTCCTGTCAAATAGTCGTGGATGGATTGATACTAGGTTTAGTTACTATTAGTTGATAATTTTTGAGCGGTCTGCGTGACGCATCCTCTGTCACTGAGTGCTGCTTACCCCAGTCCTTAGTAGAACCTTTTGTAGTTTGTTTAGTGAGTGGTAAGCTTAGCAGTGTCAGTCAGCTGCAGAACATCAGACGCAACCAACCAACAATTTGGTGTATGCATTATGCACCAATTTATGCATGTGTCCTCCTTCTCATCTATGCATTTTTGAGGGCTAAAAAAAATGGAAATGCAGACTTAATGAACAATTGGCCCGCCTGGAATAGGTGGGCTAGGTCAGGTGGTACTTAGGCTTAGTTAGTGTTCTGGATTTTATTTGAATCAATCAGAATGGAACACTGAATTAGTGTTCCCAAATAAGTAGACTGTCCGTGAATCCCGCCAGCCAGTAGTCGATCGGATTAGATAGGTCAATTTTATTGCAATTTTTGTTTCTTAAAACGTTTTTTGAGTGTTTTTTTAGATAATTTATTTGTTTCACAGCAATCATTAATGTTTGTGTCTTTCTTTATTATGATCACTGATCTGCAGCACCCAGGGGCAAGAAGACGGGGTCCGAGTCAGCGGGACAACCACCAGAGGACCGCTCCTCTACCGAGGGCCCTGCTGCTGGTCCCAGTAAGTCCTCCAGTGGTTAATATTAACAATTATATTGCCCTAACTTTTACTGCACCTTATTTTTTCAGAACTATTAATTCTGGTTCCACTCCCTAATTCTATTTTTACAAAAGATTCCTTGATCTTGACTTGACTATCTGTTTCTAAATTCTGGTTATCCCTGCCTCTAAGTTCTAACTGCCTCTGTTATGAATGTCTGTACTACTACTATTAGTCTGTCGCTAAGCTTGCCCAGTTTGTATTGCCACACTTTATTGTACGGTTTTGAATAAAACTCAGATTGACCAATAGCTCTAGCCACTGAGTCCAGTCCTTTCGGTTGTCCTCTTCTGGGCTTCTTAATCTTGAGGCTTTGACAATTACCACAAACAAAATGCCCAACCAGATATTTGACTATTTTTGATAGGATATAGTACATACTACTACTGATGTGGGGATTCTGCACAGCCCCATGCAGAACTATGCGCAAGGAAATAGGATGTTGGTGATGGGAGTTTGGAACTTGGACGTTCCTCACACCTCAGTCAGAAGTGAGCCCACAATCCCCTGAACGACTAGCTATAGTGTCTCATTAGGTCCCCGAACCCCCATCCGAAGATACCCAATGATTACACAACCCAGAACATAACACCCTTTCGCTCACTCACTCGTGTAAGTCCAACACCACCACCACACCAAATACCACAGAGTCTATGTGTAAGTTCAAAAGGTTTATTTTCAACTAACAAGCTCTGTATGTTGTTCTATAAAATTCAGTGTACTCCAGCCAGCTCCAACAGCAAAATGCATAAGATTAAAACAATAAACATTGTTACAACAAGTGCATGATGATAGAAGACAAAAGATCTGTGCGAATTCTGGGAGACTCCTCACCGTAGAACGTAGAATTACTGGTTACATGCATCATTCATAAGCTCTGCAAATCTCTGGTTCGTAGAAGGGAATCTTCTGCCTGAGAAAAATGGTGCGCGTTAGATAGTATAATACAAGCATTTTTCAGTCCTGCCAAAAAAGTGTAACATGTTACTTATGGCTAAGCAATACGGACTAACCGAACTCCATAACAAAGTGGCTTGTTTTTCGACCTCTTGTACGCAACGCTCAGACAGTAGCTGTATGTGCTCATGTGGGCTCAAAAAGGCGTCTTACTGTTACTGCACAACAAGCTGTGAGGTAACATGCGCAAAAGATATGAAGCGAAAAATGGTTGCATGGCTCAGGCTAACTTTGCAAAGAGTAGAGTATAGTATAATAAATAATGACCCTAGGGACCATAACACTACTAGTGTCTACTGACTCTAGTACCCGATTTGGACTAGTGAATGTGATGTATAATATGTATGTATTAACTTTTTTTTTTCAATCTTGCTAGTGAAAACGAATAAATAGGGGGAGGTGTACAGGCATCTAAAAATGTGTCATGTTTTATCTAGGCGTAGTAGCGACCACCAGTGCCGGTGGGGCCAGCGGCGATTTGACCATTCCGGAGGGGGCAGGAGATGCGGCACCTGCAGGAGCTACAGGGGGTGAGCCAGCAGCAGTGGCGGGCGGTGGTAAGTTATATTCATTACTTATTGACATTGCACTAGCTGGAAGGGTGTTGACTTCACTCACTGTACTGTTGTTGAGACTTATTAGGTATGAAGTTGTAGTGAACATTATACAACGGTTGAAGAAGAGAAGACACGCTTTACTTAGCATTAGCAATGCAGTAGCAATAGCATTACCAGCGTGACTTGATTAACCAATGGCCTCTTCTATCTGACTCCAACTCAGCTGTGAAAGTTTTATGGAGGATACTAAAAGTCAGATCAGATGACCTTGATGGATGTGTTGAACAAAAAGGGAAAGAAGGGTGGAAGGAGGAAGGACGGGCGAGATTTAATATGATGACTGGCAGAGAAGGATACGTTGGAATCATGGATAGGTGGCTGATAGGAATCAGATGCATGTGTTGTTGAAGGATGGGTGGAAGGTGAAAGAAGAATGGATGCCTGCCTGGGTGGGGGGCGACACAGTATGGGTGGATACTGTGGATAGCAAGAATCATCAGCGGTGTTTGGGTGAAACTCTAAGCCAAGGCAAGCAACGGAGTGAGTGGACGCATGGGTTGTTGTTGGTGAAACAAAGTAAGGTTTGTGGAGAGATTAAGAAGAATGATTGACATTTACTTAGAATGGATGGATGCCTGTATGTATTCATCATAGACAGCATAGGTGGAGACTGTCACGGGATGCACAGTTTTAGTTTTAAGGGAATGTAAAAGAAACCGCGCCAGAGTAGCAAAGCCGATGTGGGGAGGGGCAGGGTGGGGGGTAGTAGTAAACAATGTATTACGCAGCCAAATACAGGTAACTTTACTGTAAACATAAAAATAAATAAAGCGAATTTCATTGTGCGCACTGCACCGCCAAATGCGATGCAGTGGGCGCAACAAAATTAGTTTTATTTATTTATATGTTTACTTACCTGTAATTGGCCATAATCCATAATTTATTACCCCCCACCCTGCCACTCCCCACGTCACCGCCCGGCAGCACTCCCCGAGTCCCACCACCGACCGCTACTGACCTTATGTCGTCGTCCCATATAAAAGCAATGATCATTGGATCAGATATATAATCTGCCTTTTTGTAGTAGCCAGGGCACTGTCAAAGTGAAATTGACCAATTGCCCTTCATGTAACAGAGAGAGTATGGCCAGTGCCACCCGTAATAGAAAAATATGAGCTTCCCCACCTGCAGACAGTAGTAAATCAAACTAACGTGAGTCTGCGTCATGACTCGTATGTTTGTCTTGGGTGCAAGCATAGATGACCGAGCTGGCATGCCGGCTACAACCAGGTTATGTCATTTCACTAAACTAGAGATAAGAAGAAGACTGGTGTACTGTGTACTGGAGTCCATAGTGCTAGTATAATGCCTGAAACTCCCACAAATGTTACAGGCCGAGGAAGTGGGAGGATAGATAGATTATTACCACAAATGTTATGTACTGTGCTTCTTGCTAGTGCTACTGTGCCATTATGTGTTGAATTAATTTTGTGTTACTGTTTTGCTAAGAGTACTGGTTACAACAATATTCTTTTTCTTTCTTGATATAGATAGTACTCCTTCCCAAGAAAAACCATCCCGGAAGGAGTTGGCAGCCAGGGCCCGGCGCCGGAAACTGGAGGCCATCTGTGAGGAGTACCGGCGGCTGGTGGCTCAGGCGGAGGAGGAGGAGGCGGCAGCAGCTGCAGCCTCGTCCGATGCCCCGGGCCCCAGCCAGGCCAGACCTCCAGTGGTACGGTGCCGCAGTCTGGCAGCCTCCCGCCGCCGCAATTCTCTTGCAGCCGGCACTGCTGTCCCCCACCCTGGATGCCACTGCAGGGCATTTCGCTGCAAGATTCTCCTCCGGGTGGCACAGCTAGAGGAGCAACTAGAGGAGCGTGTCAAAATTCTGGTGGACAAACACCTAAAAGCCCGTCAAATATAACTATAGGACCCTGTTGCATTGCCCCTTTTTTATTCCTTTTGTTGGTGGGTGGGAATTGGGCGTTGGGGTTTCTGGACATTCTTTGGACTTTTTTTCGTTTTGGACATTGGTTGGGGTTAGGGAGAGGGGTGGGTCAGGTGTGGGATAGTTTATTTTTGTTAGGGTAATAAATTATATTTATACTTAAACAAACAATGTTAATGTTTTGTGGGGGGTTACTGTTTTACGAATTAACGTCACATGATTTCCTTGCTGCTGCAGGGCCGCAGCCAGTGTTTGATTTAAATAATCTGCCGATGATGTAACACAAACAGATAGATGCGGTACCCCTCACTGAGTTATTTGTCCTACTAGTACTGTCAGTCTCTCCTCCTAGTCCATTATACCTCCCACCAAACTTATCTTACCTGTGATTGATGATGATTACGTTCAGCACAGCGATGGCTGCATGGTTTCCCAAGAGAATGGAGAAGATGCCATGGTTGTGGTGGTAGTAGTAGAGTAGACACTGACAGTAGCATTTGCTAAAAAAATAAAAAGAGACAGTCACTTGCCTGAAAGCGACTGTGGGAGGAGTAGTAGAACGAAGTAAAATACAGTACAGAAGAAGACTGCCAAACAAACAATATTGCATTTGCAACTGCTAAAGTCAAATAAAACATAATGGTGGCGGGGACAGCCTAGTACAAGAAGTTACAAACTGTAGTTGTGTCGAGTGAGTCACTTAACTTAACACAATCGTAATTCGTAACCTTTACTGCTGTGTGGTAGGAGTTTGATGATGAATCCAATCAATGCTGGCAATTAATTATGATGTACTATTAGCCGGTGACGGCTTGCACATAGACTGAGCATGGGTGGGCAAGCAGAAGAAGCTCCTCGCCCTTCCTTGAAATTTAATTAGTGTTGCTTTCACCACATCTGCTCCAGCAAGCGTGTGATCAATTTGTGTACATTTTATGTAGTCACATCACACCTCAATATAAATCACAGCCCGGGGGAAGAGGGTTAGGGTTTGATGAATGGATGGGAAGGGGGTTTGGGGAAAGGTTTGAGAAAGAAAAACAGTACGCATGGACAACAAAAGCAAAGCGCAATCTTGGCAGACGACCATGATCTTATCCAAAAAATCTATAAAGGGAGAAAAAGGAAATGCATGCATGATGATGAAGATAACTTGATGGTTAATGAGTAGTACTTACTAACTCCTACTAGACAATTAGACAGTACAGGGCAGCAGTATATTCTACGCAATTTGCCTTGCCTGTAATATGCCCTCAGACACCCAAATTCCATGTTGTACTGGGCTTACTTTTAAAGATAGCAAAGAAAATTCAAAAATAGTTGTAGGGATCAATTAGCAAACAAACAACAACACACAACACACAGTCATAATGATTGAAGAGAAAAAAGGATTCCAATTAATTAAAAGATGAATGATGAATGATACTAAAGTTACTGTATTATCCTGGTCAAATTGTGGAGTTGAATCTCGTCCTTCCTCTTGGTCCTATCTTCCATGGACTCTCCGCACATCAATCTTGGTGGCCTTCCTGATGCGGATTGGTAAGGTAAATGTGAGTTGTGTCTCCCAGTATAGCACAGGGTAAAGGCCGGCCTGTAACTTCTAGATGGAAAAACAAAAGGGGTATTGAAAAATCAATGAATAAAAAAAGCATCAATTAGGGTGGAGTCCAAGAAGAGAAGAGAGAACACTTTCAGACTGAGGCGGCTTGGATATATCGTGTATATTCTGTTTACAGCATTAAGCTACAACAACAACAGGACAGAACAGGCCCACCACAGCACCAGCCCGGCCATGACCCAACCTCCATTTACCTTAATTTTTGACAGAGCCAGACAAAAGGCATATATACAGCAACTTAGCATTTTCAAAATTAAGTGACAAAATCAATGCGCCGCTGTCAGTCATGACTACACTCGACTCCACCACTACATGGACATGTAGGTCTGCTGTGTTTACTTTCTTGTTGAATTGTTGTGTTTATGTTTACCTTATGCCACTTCGTGAAACGCAGTTATTCCTTCAATCATCTCTGATCCAACTGACTGACTGCGTGCAAAGATAGTATGGTCATCCTCATGGTGTGGTACGTGCTGTCCAACTCCAACTCAGTCTGTAGTGACTCCGATTAAGTCCATATTCCATATTAAAAAATTGCAACAGATATTGGCCTGCACCTGCAGTAGTAGGAGTACAATTTGGTTATTAAACAACAAGAAGGGAAACATTGACTGTCACTTGAGTCACTTTGTAGATTAACTAGTAGAGTAGAGTTCGACTTCATGCACAACATCAACAACAAACAACAGCAATCGCTCAGAGTCTGCAAGCATCCAATGCATTCCATCATTACCTGTCTTGCTCTTCTCTTTGGCTGTCAGATCATCAGATGCCTAGTTCTGACAGGTGTGTGTGTTTTTTTTTCACGGGGCAGTGGCCTCATCATTACTCCAGTCCACATTCATTTTGAGTGTTAGTCGCTGTTTCGGTTTTCGTCTTATTCATCTGTGGCACTTTGTCACAGTTTAAGTTGCTTCACATGGTCAGCACTGTGATGATGGGCTGCGGCCTGGGTAGCGCTCATTGCTGGTCATTTGAGTTTGCACAAATGTCAGCAAGTTTCTTCGAAGAGTCTTGTCTTTCTCTGCCAAGTACCTTCTGTCCTGACAGTGAGGAGCTTTGGATGCCTGCCGAGGCTGTAGCCTTCGGACAGTGATGAGTTCACTTTTGGATGCCTGCCCAAGTTCTGACAGTGAAGAGTTGTGGATGCCTGCAGAGGCGGTAGCCTTCGGACACTGATGAGTTTCGGCTCGGAAACAAAACGGAGGATAGCTATAGTCACGTTTCACTTCTTATGGAGGGACTGTTAAAGGCAACATTTCTTGTACTCCAATGTCTGGCTTGATGGAAATGTACTAGGGCGAGACAGGAAGATGAAGCAGGACTCTGAAGAGTGGACAGTTAAATGCACAGACGTGCAACTCCAATAGGGAAATAAAAAGAGAAGACGGTGGTGATGGATTTGTTGTGATTTGATTTGAACCAGAAAGACAGATACAGAGACACATAAAGGAAGGAAGAAAGTAACAATTTGAAAGCCTAGTTGTCAGGGAAGAGGAGCTCGTCCTCAAACTCTGGTGGTTCGGACAGAAGTAGGTCCTGTAACGCACTATTTACGTCATCCAAGTCGCTCTCCTCTTCCTGCTGTGATTCACGTATTTTGTAATCCGGTGGTATAAAGTGCTGATTCATTTTGATCATGGTTAACCTCTCCATGCTTTTGGGCAAGAGACTGGTCCTTTTCGAAGTTACAATGGCACCAGCAGCACTGAAAACACGCTCAGAAGAGACACTTGCGACAGGGGAAGCCAGATACTTTATCGCCAGCCTGCTGAGCACTGTCCATTGGCTTCTTTTCCCATACCAATACACCAATGGGTTTCAATCCATGAAGACCTCTGTTGGGTCATCCAGATAGTCCTGGACCGTCTGCTCAATGTTCAGGGGTGCTCCGATGTGCTCGGCCTCTTTTGCCTTTGCAGCAGCACTGGACTTACCATACCCCTGCCGTAGAAACCAATCAGTTGCAGATTGTACTGTGGATGATCCTGTTCTTGCTGTTGTTGATGTTATTGTTGGTGTAGGTGACTGCTGGGAGGCAAATGCACTGCCCTCAGGCTCCGAAGTAGAACTTGACTCTGGATGCCCTGTAGTACTTGTTATGGCCTGGGGTGGGGGGCCTGTAATTAACAGCCGTTCGTTTTCGAAAATAGTGGCTTCCTTAGCTATCAAAGTTTTGTAGTTGGCAACATCCACTTCCGAAAAAGGAATTACTGCCTTGCTGTTCAGAAATACTTTGTACCGTGGATCCAAAATTGTGGCACTAATGTAATGTGGTTGTGACAAAATGTTATTTTGAATCCTTGTATTTTCAGATAAGCGAGCGGCTAAGGTCTCCGCCAAATGATATGCGTCTTGTTTGTCATCCACACCTGCGTACGTTTCAGACACCTCCTTCAGCTGTTGCTCTAGCATGTGCAACAATGGGATAGCTTGGCCCATAGTACAGTCCTCCCTGCTGACTTCACGTGTGAAGATCTCAAAAGGAAGTAGCATCTCAGTCAGGCATTTAATGAGGTCCCATTGACCCATCTCAACGGTCATGCCTCTCACAGTAGGTTCCCCTAATCTTTGCATGACATAAGCATTGAGTGGTATGTACAGTTCAAACAGACGATCAAGCATGTAATAAGTTGAGTTCCAACGTGTTGGCACCTCCTGGATGAGCGCTTTGACTGGCATTTTATGCTCACGTTGAATGACCCTCAGCTGCTTCCGGGCTTTAAAAGAATGGCTGAAATGTGTGCATATTCTTCTGCAGGTGGCCAGTAAGTTGCTGACTTTGGATTCATTTTTCAAAAAGTCTTGAACAACAATGTCAATGCAGTGTGCCAAACACAGGACCCTGAAATAGCCACCATTGCCCATGGCCTTAACTACATTACTGCCATTGTCCGTGGCAACAAAACCAATCTTAAGCCCTCTTGGGCGCAGCCACTCAAAGACCTTGGTGTTAAACTCTTCCAAAATGTTTGCAGCAGTATGAGATTTCTCCATGGCAAACATGGCTACAGTTGCATGTTTTCGAGTGGCATGAAAAATCTCAGCAGCGTCAACACCAGCAGATATCTGTTCACTAACCCCCGCAAAACAGATCCAGTGTGCAGTGATGCACATGTAATCTGTGGCTTGGCAACTGGTCCACATGTCTGTTGTCAGGTGGATACTGTGAACAGCACTCTGCTTCAAGGCTTTTCAAAGCAATTCCAGCACGTCGTGATGTAGTGCTGGAACAGCAACTCTGGCAAAATAGTAGCGGCTGGGAACATGCCATTTTGGGCAGATGGTTGACACAAATTCCAGAAAACCCACCCCTTCAACAAAAGAAAAAGGGAGAATGTCCAGTGCTAACATTTTAGCCAGCTTCGCATTGTACAAACGTGCTATTGGGTGGTTGCGTTCGTACTGCCCCTCCCCCCCAAACATGCTGATAATGGTAGGCTGCATGGTTTTCCTTTCTCTTAGGCTCAACAACGCACTTTTTTGGGTTGCGGACCTGGTACTCCTTGGTGTCTCAGGCTGACTCTTACTCTTGTGCCACTGAGATGTTGCTGAAGATGTGGGCGACGTTAACACTGCACTGCTGGGGTCAGGGACACCTTGTGTACACTACCAGAGAGAATGTCTCCCTGTCCTTCCTCTTCCACCGTGATCGGATCTTCTAGTCCTTTATCCGCACCAACACCAATGGTTGCAGTTTTTATGCCGCGAAGGTGGTCCTCCCAGCTGATCAAGTGGTGTTTTTTCAGATGGGTCATTTGGCCTCCGGTACCATAGTTTGTACCAAGCTTACCACGACTAACAGAGGTATTACAAATGGAGCATATAGCAATGTTCTCCTCCTTTTCGCTAACCGTAAAGAAGTCCCAAACTGGGGAGCTTAACTTTGGCCTCCTGCTGGAGGTGCCACTTCCAATGCCGGATGAACTGGAGGGTGTGTGTTGAATTTGACTCTGTGCTGCTGTACCACTACCTACTCCTACTGAGGTGGTGGTTGTGCTGGATGTAGGTCGCTGCCGGGCCTTTGCTAATGCAAATATGGAAGCTGTAGGTCGTGTTGGTGTTACCTGTGGAGGTATGCGTGCTACATCCCTCGCAGCGATTTTGGATAGGGTAATAATGTTGGTCTCCATCTCCTCGGGGCCGGGAGTGATGTTCGTGATGACTGGCTCATCATCATCATCCTGCTGTTCTACATCGACCTCCATAAGTGTAAGGCTTTCTGGAACCTTCCTTTTCCCTAGCTTGGTCTTGGAACGTGGCTCCCTCTCAGACTCAGTTTGTGGCTTCCAAGTGGCATCTAGATCATCAGAAGGGGGTTTGGCGAAGAACTTGATGGACTACCCCTCCTTTTCCTTGCTGGAGATTTGGAAGACAATGGATCTTCTGAATGAGTGGCTTCTTCTTCTACCTCTGCATGAGGCTCAATTTCCTGAACTGCCCCTACTTCAGGAGGAACAACAACTACTATTGCGGGCGGTGGTTGCGGCTGTTGTTGTTGACCACTTATCTGCTGTGTTTCCTCCTGCGTTGATTGGGTACTACTTTGAGATAGAGATAAGTTTATCTCAGGCTCAGCATCACTGCTTTCCACCATTACGCTGGCTACCTCTTCCACACTCATGTGCTTGGGCCTGGGTTGGTGGGTTGGGCCCACTGATGCGGAGGTGCTGCCCCCAGCTTGCCCCCTGGACACCGCTGCTGCAGGTGTAATTTTTTTCCCCCAAAAAAAGGTATTGGGCGGCACACCAGACTTAAGTGTCACTTCCTTCTTCTGTTCCTTCTTCTCAATAGCAACTTTCTTGGTACTGGAGGACCTGGTACCTGCTTTCTTTGGGACCATCTTCTTCAGATGTCAGCAGCACTCAGTTGCAGAGATGTCTGGTCAGGTCACACGTCACGTTGTGTTGTGTGTACAGCAACAGGATGTCTGTCTGGCAGTGTAACGGGCAATGATGACACACCTCCTCCTCAGTCTTTGTGCACCTAAAAGCAAAAAAGCCAGAACAACATCAGTCAAACATAGCACAAATCAAACAAATATAATATAGAACTTAGTGTGTGGTGGCCTCAATTATTAAATTTTAGGAACTCGGTGAACAACAACACACAGTGTAGCCATTTATGAGACTTTGACAACAAGGCCAGGGCTTTCCTGGCTACTGTGTAGTGCTAGTGTGTACACTCTGGAAGAATAAGAATAGTAAAGAACAAAAACTAAAATGTAGTGGAGCATGTTTGGCCTAAATTTGTGCATCACGTGGGATGTATGCAGCATCAGGGAGCTGCAGCTGGCAATGGGGATGGATTTGGAAGCAGTAAGACAAGAGGAACAATGGAAAGACACGCAGGCCTATGTAGCAAAAACAGCACACTACTAACTACCACCACAAAATGGCCCCCAGCAACATGGTGACTCACAGGCATAATGCACGGCAAACAATGAACTCAAGCAGGCCTATATATGGGAAGACAAAGGATGCCTTATAAAACACACAAAGCTTTAATGCAAAAACTAAAATTCACATGGCTAAAAACACTTTTGAAAGTTAGACAACCACTACAACAACACATAATTATAATTACACACGCAAAAAAGGCATTTATTTAACACACCCAAAAAGTGAAATAGACCCTCCAAAAAAACCCACATTTTGCAATTCAATTCAATGCCATCCATGGCCTAAATGATGTCAAAATTCCACAGACAACACAGAAACAGTTTTTATGCACCCATGATGACTACCTTTGGGCCTACTGGCAGACTAGGCCGCAAGCTTGGAGGCCTATGGCAAAAGCACAGTGGCTGGTCCCACAAAATGGCCACCACCACATGGCCAGGCCACCCAACAACTTCCTTCCTCGTGAAAAAAATTGTAAAACAAAAAAAAAGTGACTCCTTGCTCACCAAACTACATCTAAATGACAACCTGAGGAGTTTTTTGTGCAAAATGAACTAAATCATCATTTTCGAGAAGGTTTTATGATGCTCGAGAGATATTCTTCGCCAGATTGTAAATTCTGCGTGTTCGGCATCGCGATCGTCACAAAAAGTCGTTATCGCGCGCGCGAAAACGTATATTGAGCGCGCGAAGAAGATAAAAAGTGTAAGTCCGCGTTGTTGCGCAGTGCGGAGTTCCCCAAAGTCCGTGAGCTGAACGCCCAGGGTTACCTACTGGCTGAAAAGGCCTATTTATTTAACAAACACCCAAAAACTGAAATACCACCCCAAAACCCACATTTTGCAAATCAATCCAATGCCATCCATGGCCTAAATTATGTTACAATTCAACAGACAACACAGAAACAGTTTTTATGCACCCATGAGGATGACTACCTCTGGGCCTACTGGCAGACTAGCCGCAAGCTTGGAGGCCTATGGCAAAAGCACAGTGGCTGGTCCCACAAAATAGCCGCCACCACATGGCCAGGCCACCCACAAGTTCACAACAAGCATAAGCCAAGGGGAACAAAGAAAAGACATGCAGGCCTATATGGAAAAAGCAGCACACTACTAAACGACCACACAAAATGGCCCCAAGCCACGTGGTCACTCACAGTCACAACAGGCCATGGAAAACAATGAACTCAAGCAGGCCTATAATAATATGACCAGACAAAGGAGGCCTGCAGTGCTAAACAACACAGCTTTAATACAAAAATGTAAAAACAAAAATCCACAGGGCTACGAAAGGTTGGAAAGTTACACAACAAGCACACACACACATCCAACAAAGGTATATATTACACCCAAAAAGTGAAATACACCCCAAAAACCACATTTACCAATTCAATCCAATGCCATCCATGCATGCCCTACATGATGTTTAAATTCAACAGACACCACAGAAACATGCACCCATGGGTACCTCTGGCTCTAGTCTGGGCCTACTGGCTGAAATTCCAATCAAAGAAAAACAACTAGGCCCCTGCCGAAACTACAGGCCACAACAATAAATTTTCAAAACGATGGAAATCCCCCAAAAAATGTAGGTACAAACAAGCCCCAATCAAACAAACAAGTACACCAATTCTCCAACTTACTTGTAAAATCTCAAATCCAAGAGTCCTCAAATCCAATCCAATGATATGATGCAGCAGACAGACACAAAAAGTGATCCTTCCAGCTCCAAATCCAAATGAAAGTGAACAGCACATGGACAAAGCACTGGGAGGAGCCTGCTGGACAGGAACAGGAAGTTTGAGAATATGGGGCACTTCCTTCCTCTTGGAATAAAAAGTTAAAAAAGAAAAAGGACTCCTTGCACAAAAAACTACAGCCAAATCACAATCTGAGGAGATTTTTGGAGAAAAACCATCATTTTCTAGAAGGTTTTATGATGCTCGAGAGATATTCTTCGCCAGATTGTAGTTTCTTCGTGTTCGGGATCGCGATCTTACCAACACTGCCGCCGGAAGTCAGATCGCACGTCCGAATGACGTGTTCGCGTTCGCACACTCTCGCGGGATCGTGCGGCCGGATTCCAAATCTCATGGCGCCCGCGAACGGATAGGAAGTTGCGTCGGCGAATGCAGAATCACGGTAGGTCGTTACCGCGTGCGCGAGAACGTATATTGAGCGCGCGAAGAAGAAAAACAGCTACGCTACGCCGCAAATTGCGTAGTGCACGGTAACTTCGCGTTCTATGCGAATCACGAAGTTACCGAAACTACGCAAACTCCGCGAGCGTAGCGTAGTTCACCGCCCAGGGTTACTCACGTGATACATACACTGGGTCATCAGTGTGATGGCGTTCACGTTGAAGGGAATTCATTGGCTGATGTAGCCGCAAAGGGGGCTGTACGCACAGCATCCGTAGCTGCAATCACTCGTTCAAAAACGAGAATAGACGGCAAGATTTTGGTAGCTGTCATTTCTTCACGCAAAGGCAGACCAGCAATACCTCAAAAATTTCCACTCAAATACTCCTACAAGTTAGATGCAAACAACATTCCATATGCTCAGATTCCTGGAGTGGGGGATAGAGTAATACCAAATATGGATCGTAGACAAGGCTTAATTCTAGCAGCACACGAGGGTTTGGGTTCTGCGCATACAGCCGTTACAGTGACTACTTATTTACTGAAACAGCGCTACTGGTGGCCAGGGTTAACAAAGCAGACCAAAGACTATGTCTTAAAGTGTGACATCTGCCAGCAGATGAAAGGCTCCACCGTAGCACGCCCAGCGCAGACACCATTACTAAAATCAGACAAACCTCTCGCATGTGTGTATTTGGACCACTGCGGACCCCTACAATCTGATGGGGCCAAGAAATATATCATGGTTGCAGTGGATTCCTGCTCTAGATTCCTATGGGTCTGGCCTCAGCGCTCGGCTGACGCTCAAACTGTTATAAAAGACTTGCGAGTCTTTATCGGCACATACGCAGTTGGCACGTTACACTCTGACCGTGGCCCGGCGTTTAGCTCTTGGGCTTACAAAGAGGCCATGGAAGGAATGGGCGTAGCAATGCGGTACTCCTCTCCGTACCATCCTGAGGGAAATTCGGTTGTGGAGAGGAAAAACCATGACTTAAAGCAATCTTTAACAGCTAGGGCATTAGGCAAGGGCGGTAGTTGGGTCAGTCACCTTTATGGGGTCCAAAGAGCAATTAACAACCAGCCAAGAAGCTCTCTAGGGGGTGTCACTCCTTACGAAGTCCTATTTGGGACGAAAATGTGGGTACCTGATCTTGATTGTGAAGGCGCAGTGGTGGATGAAAAACATGATCGTTTGGCTGTTTTACAGGATCTAAATGAATCCAGGACACAACAAAGCAACATCCACTTAAAACAGACCGCCACTGAGGAAGTCAAGGCAGTAACGGCAAGACCTGTCTGGATCCCAAAAGTCGGGGATCTGGTAAGAGAGAAGATTGCAGACAAGAAATAATTTGGGCCATCTTACAGAACAGCTGTACCGGTCCAAGCAATCCAAGGCACAAGAACTGTACTTCTGCCGCCTCTTGCCGGAAAAAAGGAGAAAAAATTTGTCTCAATCGACTTAATCAAACAACACTATGTGGCCAATACTAAACAGTAGGCCTCATGGACTCCACAGTAGCAGACGCCCTCCTCTCGCTACAATCAAAGAATTTCAAACAGAAAGACTTATCACGTTTGAAGAGCCACCTGTATGGAATGAAGGACTAAGCAACAATGCTATGGAACTCGTTCCACTTCATCAAGAAGTTCAACTTCAAGAAGAAAATCAACTTAACAACCAAGTTGCAATAAGACCGACTACAGACGTCTAAGTCAACATTCCTCGTCAAGAGCAAAATCCAATTTCAACAAATCCCGATGCAATTCCAACAATTGATCAAACTGCTTCTGGCTACTTCATGAACTTTGATACGTTTTCACTGGATCCAAGCGAGCCGGAAACGAGCCAGCCCAAAAATCACACAAACAGAAAATCATTGACTTTTTGCACTTTTTAGAAAGACTTACCTGGTGTCACCTTGGATAGAACTATGGTATATCACTGGGATTCTATTTCTTCTTTTTTGGCTAGGTTTAACTATAACTTTTAGTATGCTTATTAATGGATGATATCTCCAGCAGAGCTCTACAGCCCAAAGAGTCAATTTGATTTTAAAGCCACACCAGTCTTCACATCGTGAACCAAGAGACTTGTCTTCAGTGAACATCACAGCAGTTCCTATACCGGACGGTATAGTATGGGACAAGATTGATTTCGATATATTCGGTCCGACTAAACTTTTAAAGCTTAAACATGTATTTAAAATTTCTTTAAGTGATATCATTACCTCCAGTACATTTTCTGATGATTGGGACAGTGAAACTGTAAATAATATGATGTCTGATTTGGAAAAAACTGCAGCATTTCCGAACAATGAAATGTTAGAAGGTACTTCAGACTATGATACATTGTACTGTTACCAACATTATGGTCATCATTTCTTGCACAAATCTATAACACCTAGAAATGTATTTGAATACCACCAGTGGGCACACTGCCCAACACCTCCAAAAGGTAGTTCGCAAACTTTTTCACAGAAATTCACATACTTTTCAGGGTTTAATACATCTGACCCGAAGTCATTTTATTACAAAGTTGCAACAACTTCAGCACAGAAAATTATGTTGACTAACACCAAACAGATTTACTCTGCTTCCTTTATGGCCCAGTTGTCTACACAGGGTTTCGACCTATGGAAGGACACTATAGATTTAAAATCAATCTGGGGTTCTAGGGACTGGCAGGTCCAGGGAACAGAAGCGCTTTTTAGAGCATGCCTCATTCCACAGCAGGTGATATTTCTAAATGTAACTGTGCAACAGACATCCTGTCTTGGACTAGCCAAGAACAAGGACATGAGCACACCTGGTTTTCCAGCACCATCACAGATGGGTGGGGGGCAGAATTCAACTACACATGGGGTAGGATTAGATGACATTCTCCAGTACAACAGGTCAGATCCCAATTGGACAGAATGGCTGATTTGGCCCGTTGACACAAACACATGTCAAGAGAGATTCCTAGGTATAACCGAGGGGTTTAGTATCAGTAGGCCAGATACATGCTATGTACAGAGACAACACCCTGGGGCAGTGACATCCTATAGGGTTGTGCAGTTGTGCCTTGATTGGCTAGAAACCTCTACACTCACAGAAGTGAAACATCACTTGACCTTACTCACACCTGATGTAGACCTTAGGGATTTTTTGCTCGGCCCAACGAAAACACGTCAGAAACGTTTCATATATGCTGGCATTTATGCCTACTATAATGAAAACTGGAAAATATCTCAACAGGAGGCTGCAGAAAGAATACGGGAAATAGACCGTATTAACTTAGAGAAGGCATTAGCTGTAGTGGATAATGGGTTAACAACTTTTACCTCCAGGATTTACTCCTTAGGCAACATTGTATCTTCGGCAATTGACGTATTAGAACAAGACTTGGCCTTGTTACAACACGGGCAATCTCAGTTACGTTCTATTATGATGTTAAGCTGGACGCTACAATCTTTGCGTGCAGGCTACGTGCCCTGGTGTTTTATAAACACCACGTCTCTGTTTTCAGGATACAATCTAACTAATAAACAGACAGAAATGGCACAAAGGGGAGCCAAATATACAATGCTGCGTATTGAGAATCTGGAAATGTTACCATTCACTGTAGCCGAATCACCATCAACTGAATGGCTAATTCATGGCCAAATCACTCTGCCAGTCACTACGTTTCAGTTTCAATATTGCCTTGAGCAAAGGCAGGCAGGCAGGCAGAAATGAAAAGATGGGTAAGGAAACTTGGGAGTTACCATATAGATATCGATGCCGGAGTGGGGATCGAGAAGTATATCTGAGTGGTACAAACTGCAAGAACGATTTAAGCGGTTCTCTCATGTGTCAGGATATTTCTCTGCACGGAGCATGTAGTGGTTCAGTAGCGAATCTATCTTGTCACATGTCAGGGACCCCAGTGGCCATGATCACGCCGGTTTTTCAGCTGCTCTCGAATGGGAGTTATTTGATGCTAAACGATCAAGGTTGCTGTGGGATGCTTCCGGTCGTCGCCTATCTGGTCACTGTTAACACCAGGGTTACTTGCTGTATGCAAGTATTGTTTGCGCCACTGAACACAGTCAGGGAGGCACCGTTATGGCCTTCGTTGAATGTTTCCTTTATATAATTTGATACTTTGAGCAGACTGAAAGCCATGCTTTACAGCAACCCGTGCCCTTAACCTCCGCTCAAGAAACCTTTGAACTTCAAGTTGCAAGGACCTCGACTGAGATACAAGCGCTTATACTTACAAACTGCCCCTTTCATTTTGCAGAAATGATGGGTCGTATCTTAAATATGTCTGATACGAGCGGTATTGTACACCTATTTAACACCATAGGGTCAGGACTATTAAGCACCTTTCAGACAGTCCTCGGAGTAATCCCACATTTTATACACTCCGTATTGGGAAGCGTCTTTGGAGGTCTCCCACTTATCCTGTTTCTAATTGCAGGAGTCCTGATTGTAATCTTACTGCTATGCAATGGACGGCCCAATTTCCGAGGAAATGGTGAACATACTCATGGAGCAGAAATACTGTGAACGTATGGTGCAGCTTCAGGGTATACCTTGCCTAAGAGAACTGAACGCCTCTTGGTTTCTATCGTTTAGACCAGTCTGGGTGGACTGCATCTTACCTGTTCTTCGATGCCTGTTTTGCGGAGAAGAATGCACGTTGGATCTCTGTCTAATGTTTCCATCAGATACCCCTCCGGACATGGATGCTATGCTGGACCCCCTAAAGGCCCATGTACTGCACTGTCCCCAGCGTATTCCAATTCTGATGAACGCATTCCTTGAGAATCCACAGGTGCCGTTTGCTCCTGCTGGGTTAGGTGGCTCCTCCACAGGCACCCAGGTAAGAACTGCTGCACAAGCTGCCGCAGCACCGACTGTCAGCAGTGCTACATTCCATCTATGTGCGATTGACGTTGTCTGTGAGGCGTTGGATTTGTTGTCTGCAGTAGCTAACACCGATAATGCTGTATCTCCCAGCCAGGACACTTAATCTTGAATTGGCTCATCGCGTCCTGGGAAAGAATTTGGCTTCTCCACTTCGTTTCATAAATAAACTAACCAAATTTGGAACATTTCCTAAATTGACACTTTCGCTTGAAAAGGCATGGCCTTATTCTGCTTGTAGAGATGCAACTTTTATAAGTGGGACAGAATTGACTTTTTCAAGTGGCAAGAAATTTTAACATTTTAAACATTTTTTAATGTCTTTTTAAAGTCATGTTTTTAGTTGGTTTTAAGTATATTTTTTAAGTTGTCCAGATTTTAAGTATGGTCATTGTCATCCAATTCGAAAGAGGAGTGGGTGTTATGTTTCATATAGAGGCCCTAATATAGACACGTTCATATATACCGTATATGGTCATAATCGTATATGCCCTATTATGCTCATAGTCGTCTATGCCCTAATATAGGCATGATCTTTCACCTACATTGGTTCCCTACAGTACACAACGAACTCTGAGGGTTGAATGTTATCTAATCTGTGGTTTGAACAGTGAAGGGTTTTTCCCAAACACAGGCCTACAATGTACTAAATTATGCATGAGCATTCACCAGCTACATCTCCTGCATAATATGTATTTACAAAATTCACCCCTGACGTCTTCCTCATGTTCAACAAAGACCAATACAAACCATACTAAGGGACGAGACACTTTAGGGTATAAATACACCACATCTTGCCACGGTAAGACAGAGGGAACCGAGACTTCCATGCCGACACACTGACCAGAGACGCTGATGCTCCTGCATGCAGTCGCTCCAGCTGACAGCCGTCTAACACAGCCCGTGCGGGGTGTCCAACTCGAGACCAGGACGGGGTCCCACACTCTCTCTATTCAGGTAATGGGGTTCGACTAAATCCTAGAGGGATTCTTGGCTCTTAGGCTTTCAGACCTACACCCATGCTAGGTACACTTAGGTACATCTAGTTAGGCATCGTAGGAGTACGCGCACTTTTATAATGCATTTCCTATATTAATGTATGTAACCATCATTATTGCAATATGGTAGAACTGTACTATCCTTTCACTTTTATCGTACTGCTGATAATATATCTCTGCTATTGTCTGCTGGTTGTTGCAGCACATATATTCTACACCAGAATAACAACTGTTCAATAAATACTTATTGAAACGCCCAGACTGTTTATTCTGTGTAACTCTCTGAGACAAACCGAACAAGTAAGCACGAGCGACTGAGCGAAAAGTAGTACATTATTTCGACGATTCTGAGGGATCAGGGTTGTCATGATCTAAGGTTGCCAGGAACTAATCTCTCCCTGATAAGAGGAGATTCTAGTGACACTGTGAGCTAGCTAATGCAAATCAGGCTAACATACGCGGTGGGGGTGCACAGAGCCAGTCGGTCACCAAGCCCACAGTTTATGTTATCCAAACGTACACGTCCTGCAGGGGTACTATAGGAACTACACGACAAACCAGTTATCTACACAAAACTGCTGCATGCCATTAACCTTGTGTTGTAACAGCTAGAACTGGATTAGCAGCACACAACATTATAGGGATTACTTTACATCGATTACTCATGCTGCCAGTTGAACATGAAAATAAATTGGAATATCACAAGCTATCTGGAGAAGCTTGTTATGAAGTGTCAAGAGAACTGAAGAAAATTAAACTTCTAATCATTGATGAGGTGAGCATGGTCTCAAACTTAATGCTTGCCTTTGTACATTTAAGAATGCAACAGATTTTAAAAACAGATTATGATGTTCTGTTTGGAGGAAAACATGTAATTGTATTCGGTGATCTACTACAACTTACTCCTATAAAAGGGCAACCAGTTTTTAAAACACTTGTCTATGAAGAAACTAGGAATTCTTTGGGAAGTATTGGAAATCTGAATATTTGGTTACATTTTGAATATAAAGAACTTATTAAGAATATGCGACAAGCAAGTGATGAAGATTATGGAAATATTCTTAAAGATATAAGAATTGGTGTTTTGACAAAACATGGAAAACAAGCTTTACAAAGTCAGCTGCTAAGTAACTTGTTTACAAACAAAAACAGCACCTGAAATAATGTACAAAAAAATTGGAGAAAAGAAGTCTATAGTTTGCCTAATGCCTACACTGCAAGAGTGTTCTACATTCAATCTAGAACTTTTGAAAATGGAAAAACAACCAATAGTGAAAATGGAAGCTATTGACAAAATGGAACACGAAGGAGTTACTATTCTTCTCTCAGAGAAATTACAGTCAAAATTGGATTCTTTGGAAAAGTCTGTGTCTAAGACTACAGGCTTAGAAAAGACTTTATATGTATTTGTAAACTGTCGGGTAATTTTATGGCGTAATTTGGATGTAGAGAAAGGTTTAGTAAATGGAGCAATGGGAAAAGTTGTTGATTTTGTAAATTTTCAGAACATAGATGGAATTGAATTTTTGAAGATTAAATTTGATCAGATTGAAGAGGTAAAACAGATTGGATTGCTGTTCGGTTTTTGCTTGTAAAAGACTTGTCTGTTCGTAGAAAACAGTTTCCTCTTTCTTTAGCATATGCAGTAACCATTCATAAATCTCAAGGTTTAAGTGTAGACAGTGCTTTGGTAAATATTGGAAGTACAGTGTTTAAAGAGGGCATGGCATAAGTTACATTGACTCGAGTAAGAACATTATCTGGTTTGTATTTGATTGATTTTGATGAGAAAAAGATTAGTGCTGATGCAAATTGTGTAAGAGAGTACAATCGGTGCGAGAAGACTTAATGCTCCTAACTTAGGTGAATATCCTGTATATGAGAAACGTGTAGTGTGCCCAAAATAGAAATATGACAAACATTCTACTGAGATTCAAAAAAAGAAAACAATTCAAGATAATCATGAAGGTGCAAAGAAAATGAAAATGGACACTGTTGATGATATTTTAGGATACCAGTTAGAACATAGTTCAGGTATCAACTGCTATGCTAATGTAATTGTGAATATTGTGTTTTATCTAGAAGATCTTCATCATGAAATTTTGGAAAATCGAGAAAAAATATTCTGATCTTTACTACATTATATTTTTCAAAAGATGGTAACTGATAGAAGTAAAATCCATACTGCTTCTGGTATTCGGCATCTTTTGGATATATGTACTGTGTCTTCGCAATTTACACTCAATATACAACAAGATGCACAAGAATTTCTTATGTTTATGCTTGGAGTATTGGAAGATGAAGGAATAGAAATTGAAAATTTATTTGGACTAAGTTACAGTTGGGATCATAAATGTGAAGAGTGTTCATTTTCTTCTACCACTGAAATAGACAGTGAACGATTCATATACTTGACGATACCAGATTGCAAATCAGTGTCTTTTAACAAATTAGTAAAAACAGCAAATCAAGATATGAAATGTTCTCATTGTAAATCAGAAATGTTGTCAACATTACATATACAAAGATGTGGAAAATATGTCATTTTATTGCTACAACGTTGTAGAGCAAATGGAAGAAAATTGGAAACCAAAATAATTTTTTTTGTGGCAAGTCAAGTATCAATTTCAGGAAGAACCTTTAAAGCTGTGGCTATTGTTTTCCATGATGGACCTACTACAACATCTGGACACTATACTGTGTATTTAAAGTGCAATAAAGGATGGACACATTGCAATGATGCCCATTTGGAATTCAAATGTAGGTTGCCTTAGGAATCACCAAATTCATATCTGATATTTTTGATGCCAAAGTTTTGAAAACATCATTCAGCCTATTGGGAAGATGTGAATACGAATTAACGAGTTTATTTTGGATATTTTCTAAGCAAAAGTTTTGGAAACATTATTCGGCCTATTAGGAAGATGTGAACAATTAGTGTATGGATTATTGTTTGTGCTAATTCATATTGCATTTGGAAAATTGTGTTTAGAAACAGGTAGTTTTTACATTTTTTCTCTATATTATACGAGATGTAAATGAGAGTGTATATTTTACAAAATGTACTTGAGAGAAATAAAAGACTTAATGTAGTTGAAGAATGTAATTAAGAAACTGTAAATAGGTAAACACATAGTTACACATGTTCTAAATAATGCTCAATGCCGATTTAGTTTTTTTTTTTTTACAATCTCGCTGATTGTATTTTTTCCCCACTGTTGTATGATGATCTACATTGAAACCACTGTGTATGGTGAAATTCAGTAGAATCTGAAAACAGCAAAAAAGGGAAATTGAAAATGTTATGTAATTCAAAAATTATGCTGTGTTCCTAAAAGTATAATATTATATTCAATAACAGTTTTTCTTCTTCATCTTTAAAGAAGGTAATGACGAAGTTTGAAAAGATGTTAAATTCAGTTTACAGCAAAACTACTGTAAAATAATTCCACTGAGTTTTGTATCTAAATTAGTAAAAAAGGTAAGAAGAAATAATGTAGTAAGCATGATAATGTGGAATAAGGTTTGGAGCAACTTTTACTGCACTCATCCATTCCTTCAAACACTACCAATGCACTCATCTATGCAGTCAGGCACTATTCCCACACTCATTCAATTTACCCAGGCACTACCCATATAGTGGTACAGTCACCAAGGCACTACCCATGCACTTATGCAATCACTCACACACTATCCATATACTTATCCATGCACTCAGGCACTACCGCTTCAGTCATACAATCATGCAGGCACTACCTATGCACTCATGCAATCACCCAGGCACTGCCTATGCACTCACGCAATAACCCAGACACTACCCTTGCACTCTTCCAATCACCCAGGCACTATCTATGCACTCCTCCAATCACAAAGGCACTACCCATGCACTCATGCAATCACCCAGGCATTACACATGCACTCCTTCAATCACTCAGGCAGTACCCATGCACTCCTCCAATCACCCAGACATTATCCCTGCACTCATGCAATCGCCCAGGCATTACCCATGCAGTCCTTCAATCACTCAGGCAGTACCCATCCACTCCTCCAATCACCCAGACATTACCCCTGCACTCATGCAATCACCTAGGCATTACCCATACACTCCTTCTATCACCCAGCCACTATCAATGCACTTATAAAGTCACCCAGGCACTACCCTTGCACTCCTCCAATCACCCAGGCACTACCTCTGCACTCATGCAATCAATGAGGCACTACCTATGCACTCATGCAATAACCCAGGCACAGCCCATGCACTCCTCCAATCACCCAGGCACTATCTATGCACTCCTTCAATCAGCCAGGCACTACCCATGCACACATGCAATCAACTAGGCATTACCCATGCACTCCTTCAATCACTCAGGCAGTACCCATCCACTCCTCCAATCACCCAGACATTACCCCTGCACTCATGCAATCATCCAGGCATTACCCGTGCACTCCTTCAATCACTCAGGCAGTACCCATGCACTCCTCCAATCACCAAGACATTACCCCTGCACTCATGGAATCACCAAGCCACTACCTATGCACTCATGGAATAACCCAGGCACTACCCTTGCACTACTCCAATCAACCAGGCACTATCCATGCACTCATGCAATCACCCAGGCACTACCCATGCACTCCTCCAAACACCCAGGCATTACCCATCCACTCATGCAATCACCCAGGCATTACCCATGCACTCCTTCAATCACTCAGGCAGTACCCATGCACTCCTCCAATCACCAAGAGATTACCCCTGCACTCATGCAATCACCAAGGCACTACCTATGCACTCATGGAATAACCCAGGCACTACCCTTGCACTACTTTAATCACCCAGGCACTATCCATGCACTCATGCAATCACCCAGGCGCTATCAATGCACTCCTCCAATCACCGAGACATTACCCCTGCACTCATGCAATCACCCAGGCATTACCCATGCAGTCCTTCAATCACTCAGGCAGTACCCATTCACTCCTCCAATCACCCAGACATTACCCCTGCACTCCTTCTATTACCCAGCCACTACCCATGCACTTATAAAAACACCCAGGCACTACCCTTGCACTCCTGCAATCACCCAGGCACTACCTCTGTATTCATGCAATCACTGAGGCACTACCTATGCACACATGCAATAACCCAGGCACTACCCTTGCACTCCTCCAATCACCCAGGCACTATCTATGCACTCCTCCAATCACCCAGGCACTACCCATGCACTCATTCAATCACCCAGGCATTACCCATGCACTCCTTCAATCACTCAGGCAGTACCCATGCAATCCTCCATTCACCCAGACATTTCCCCTGCACTCATGCAATCACCCAGGCAGTACCCATGCACTCCTCCAATCACTGAGACATTAACCCTGCACTCATGCAATCACCCAGGCATTACCCATGCAGTCCTTCAATCCCTCAGGCAGTACCCATCCACTCCTCCAATCACCCAGACATTGCCCCTGCACTCATGCAATCACTTAGGCATTACCCATGCACTCCTTCGATCACCCAACCACTACCCATGGACTTATAAAATCACCCAGGCACTACCCTTGCACTCCTCCAATCACCCAGGCACTACCTCTGCACTTATGCAATCACAGAGGCACTACCTATGCACTCATGCAATAACCCAGGCACTACCCTTGCACTCCTCCAATCACCCAGGCACTATCTATGCACTCCTCAAATCAACGAGACACTACCCATGCACTCATGAAATCACCCAGGCATTACCCACGCACTCCTTCAGTCACTCAGGCAGTACCCATGCACTCCTCAAATCACCCAGACATTACCCCTGGACTCTTGCAATCACCCAGGCATTACCCATGCACTCCTTCAATCACTCAGGCAGTACCCATGCACTCCTCAAATCACCCAGACATTACCCCTGTACTCATGCAATCACCTAGGCATTACCCATCACACCTTCTATCACCCAGACACTACTCATGCACTTAAATCTTACCCAGGTACTACCCTTGCACTCCTCCAATCACTCAGGCACTACCCATACCCATGCACTCAGGCACTTCTGCTGCACTCATGCAATCATGCAAGAACTACCAGTGCACTCATGCAATCACCCAGGTACTACTTATGCACTCCTCCAATCACGCAGGCACTACCTATGCACTCATGCAATCACCCAGGCACTACCCATGCAGTCCTTCATGCACCCAAGCATTACCCATGCACTCTTCCAATCACCCAGACATTACCTCTGCACTCATGCACCACCCAGGCACTACCTATGCACTCATGCAATAACCCAGGCACTACCCATGCACTCCTCCATGCACCCAGGCATTACCCATACACTCTTCCAATCACCCAGACATTACCCATGCACTCCTTCAATCAATCAGACAGTACCCTTGCACTCCTCCAATCACCCAGACATTACCCCTGCACTCATGCAGTCACCCAGGCATTACCCATGCACTCCTTCTATCACCCAGCCACTACCCATGCACTTATAAAATCACCCAGGCACTACCCTTGTACTCCTCTAATCACCCAGGCACTACCCCTGCACTCATGCAATCATCCAGGCACTACCTATGCACTCATGAAATAGCCCAGGCACTACCCTTGCACTCATGCAGTCACCCAGGCATTACCCATGCACTCCTTCAATCCCTCGGGCCGTATCCCTACACTCTTCCAATCACTCAGACATTACTCTTGCACTCATGCAAACACCCTGTCATTACCCGTGCACTCATTCAATAACCCAGGCACTACCCTTGCACTCTTCAAATTATCCAGGCACTATCTATGCACTCCAACTATCACTCAAACAGTACCCATGCACTCACAAAATCACCCAGGCATTACCCATGCATTCATGCAATCACTCAGGCAATTTTTCTATTTTTAACCAATATATGTGGTTCCGTAAGTACCGTTTTTTTAAAAACAATTTTAATTGTATTTTTATTTTTAAACGATATTTTCTGTTTTTGGTGTTTTTGACTTTTGTTTTAAACAAAACAAAATTGAAGACTCCAAAGGAACTGTTTGAGAAAAAAAAGGAAAAGAAAATTCACTGCTCCCCAATGCAGAGTTTTGCATCACATTTTTTACAAGTTATGGCCACAGTTCCGGAACAATGTGTGGCCTTGGTGTTGGTGGAAGTCCTTGGGAGGATGTTGAAGGGGCATTAAGATCTTGTTCTGCCGCTTCATTCCTCTCCCTCCTTGTAACTTCTCTTGCCAGATGTAAGGGATGGATAGTCTCCAAATGTTTCATCATGCTTGATGTTCCACATGAATATTTTTTTTCAGAGCCTCTTGAGAGTACTCTCTTGCAGATGGTATAGGTGACTTTTCTGGCGTTCACCTTTTTTTCTCCCTCTGGCACACTAAAGAAGGCCCACACCACACTTTCCTTCCTTTTCTTCACTGGCTCCACGATGTCATCATCCTCAAGTTCCAGTGGGTCAACAACTGGATGACTAGATGCCATAGTTTAAAATAAAAGTTCAAAAACACACAAAAATTGGAAAAATGAAGGGAAGCAGAACAAGTAGGCCTTGTCAGCAAGACAGACAAATAATAAGAGGGATCAAACAAGTGTTGGATCCTCCCTCTTACAGAATGACAATGATTTAAACCAATTAAAAGCTTTCTTTTCAGGTCACATGGAGTCGCGTATGGTGCGCACACCCATCACGCACAAGTCGTGCACCCGTAAAATGTCCTATACATAATTATACAGTATACATAGGTGTTTATACATTTTTAAAAAAAGTATATTAGTGAAAGTGTTTAAACAAAACTGATATTTAAACATTGTATAATGATATTTACACTTTGAAAATTATAGTGAAGTCGTGACCCCTGTGCGACCTCGGAAATATGTGTGGGAGGGGTCGCGCACCCTACGCGCATACGTCGCGCACTCATGAAATTTCGTACAGTTCATAGTAAAGTAAAAAATACTGTTTATAAATTGTTTTCTAAATTATATTAGTGAAAGTCTTTTACCAAATCTTATATTTATAATTTCTACAATGATATTTAATACTTTTAAAATTACGCAAATGCACGCCAGCAGGGTTCGAGCACCCTGAATCCGCGCACCCATCGAGTAGGTTTGCTTAGGGTGCGCAACTCCTGTGTAAAAATAAAAAAAATAAAAAAAGAAAGCATAACAATACAATAAAATTACTTTCACAGTATTAAAAGCATTATTTCAAGAAAATATAAATGTACGTTGTACATATAAAAAACAGTGATATACTTGGGATTGCTGTTTTATATTTGGAGGAGAAATCGTCCTCCGATACACCCTCTCCCTCTAAGGGAAACCCGCCGTCGGGGTCTACAATAGTGGTGACAGTGTCGCAATTTTCTCCGGGCCCCTCCTCCTCCCGGCAGGGTGCATGTTTTAGCGTACGCGCACTCTTGAGGAAGGTCTCCATAAGTTTATCAAATCCTTCCAAGTCCCCCGCGTTATGCTTAACGGCCCTTTTATTCCCCATCTGGGAGCTACTTGGACCCGCCACCACCAGATCTGGGTCACTGAACACCCCAGGGATGCTTTTCGCCAGCTTATCAACCTGATCCCTAAGAGGAGCCAGCGCCCTAGAAATAACCAGAGAGAGGGCTTGGTCCTCTGCTGGAGGGAGAAGTTGGGGGGCCATTCCTCCTCCACTTCCTGGTAGGAGGAGTAAAAATGGTCTTCTGGAGAAGACATGATAGCAGAGGGTGTGAGCACAGAACAAATGCCCTTAAAATCCTTAAGACAGCCCCCTTGCCGGTGCTCCAACAGCTGGGCTTTCCCCGAAGCTGTTATAAGAATAGACTGAGGCGCAATACCAACTAACGTGGCCATGTGGGGAAATCACTGCGTAGCAGTGTCAAAATTAGGCGAGGGTTGGTCGGGAATCAAGCGGACACTAAAGGAGTGACTGGATTCCCAAACGCGCATACAGACCAGCGGGAGCGCTCGACGGAGCTGCCTCGCTCGGACCAGATGCGCCTGACAGGATCTCACCGCGCGCAGAGCACACAGCGGGAGAAACTGCAAGGGGGAGAACGCGCTCGGGCAAGAGCCTGCTGCGCAGGGAATATGAAACAATACCAAGGCAATAATGCTAATAACGTGCACAAGAAACCGCTATGCAAACAGAAACAACGTCAGATAAAGCCAAGAATGTAAGGAATGCACTTAACTGACGAGCAGTGAAGAAAGAGGAAGCGGAAGGGACGTCACGATATTATATACGATGGACTGTGATATGATTGGACTATAGTTGCCTTGGAGACTGCCCCCCTAATGGTTCATGGGTTGTGTAGTCTTTTGTTTAATGATTGTTGTGTTACGTTTTCTTTGAACTGCTATGCAAATAAAGTGACGAAAGATATGCATAATCCTCACCTCCGTCCTGCCATAGAATTCATTAAACTTTATTTGATCTGATTTAGAAACATAGATCATAAAAGTGTACATAAAAACAGTAAATCCTCTTTCCTAATACAATACAGTGAGAATTAATTAAAACCAGTAGGTAAAAACGGGTGTTACAAAGCCCGGTTCAGAGCAACTTCAGGTTAAAAGAATCGTAAAGTTCAATGTTTCGCAAGATCAATCTCATGTACTTCGTGCAAAATACGCAATAAGGGGTCCAAGTAAGATGTAACGCTCCAATACCTGACCAATTTGCACTAAATAAAACTGCAGAAAAACTAAAAATAAAACGTGTTTTGCACACTTCTGTCATTGGGCTATATGTGGGCTACATCTGGTTGATATTTGTGCTACATTTGGGCTCTTTTTTCTCTGGTGGCCATCTTGGGAGACTTATTTGTTATGAAGTTTCCTAATTTCGTCATTTACTGCAGTCTCCTCAGTAGGAAATGCTTTCAGTTTTTTACTTTGATTCCATCAAGAAGGCATTCAGATGTGTCACACATTTGCCATAAATTCAGAATGTTAGCACTCTAGTTGTTCATTAAATCACTGTAGTAAAGCTACTGCTCACCAGGGAGTTAACTGGAAGTCTACTGCTGGTATTGAAAGTGATTGTTTCAGTCTGCATGTCAGAATTTTCTAATGAAATAGAAGAGGATTTGAGATCTCACTTAAAACATGCCCTAAATTTTCTTTCTGCAGCACTACCCATAATTTCTATGGCAAAATGAACCCCCTCATTTTGTTCCTTTTTAAATTAAATGTTTTAAGTGTTACCAGTTTATTCCAATCAAGATGGCTTCAGGTGTGCCATACTTTTGTCATAAGTAAGACTGTTAGCACTCTAGTTGTTCTTTAGAACACTCTGGGAAGCTGCAGTAGAACACAAAGGCATCAACTGACAGGCTGCTCCTGTTGAAATATAACAGGAAGATATTTGAGATCTCACTTAAAACATGTCCTAATTTTTCTTTCTACAGCACTAACCATAATTTCTATGACAAAATGAACCCCCTCATTTTGTTCCTTTTTAAATTAAATGTGTTAAGAGTTACCAGTTTATTCCAATCAAGATGGCTTCAGGTGTGCCATAATTTTGTCATAAGTAAGACTGTTAGCGCTCTAGTTGTTCTTTAGAGCACTCTGGGAAGCTGCAGTAGAACACAAAGGAATCAACTGACAGTCTCTGCCCTTGTTGGATGTACATGTTTTACTGAGAATGTCAGACTTCATTCTCACATGACTGAGACAGGTAATGTGAATTTACAGAAAATATGCTCTCATTTTAGCTTCTGGAGCACCTTCCAAAACTGTATGGGACAAGCATGTGAAAATAGTTTTCTCTCAAACATGATTCATGATATCCCAGCAGAAGGTTTTTCACAGGGTAAAATCACCTTAGAACACACCAAATTCCTGAAATTAGTATGGTACCATCAACAAAAGAGTTCTAATGTAACTAAAGTCTGTTATCACCCTTTATAGTTCTCCTTTTGGTAACCTTCAAAATCTTCGATTCACTACAATGCATTTCAATGGGGTAATATCATTTATATTGGTCCCAAGATGGCTGCCAGCAATTCCAGGATGAAGTGCTGACAGCCAATCAGATCTCACGATGACATGTGTGGTTAGGCTCCGCCCAGATATATATGTGTTTTCTTTTTCACATTTCTCAGGAACTACTGAACGGATTTACACCATTTAACCAAAAGGCATGACTCTGAACCAAGGGCTACCTTTTTGCCAAATTTGATGTAATTCCGTTCAGCAGTTCGGGCTGTAGCTGCGATGAAAGGTTCCTATGGAAAACTGCATGGGGAAAACATGTTTTGGGACCCCCCCTTTTTTCTCAGCCCCCACTTGACGAATCACCCCGAGACTTTCAGGATAGGAGCGGACCGGAGCGGGCCACGAGTTTTGAAAATTTTGCGAAGATTCGGCAACCGGTGCCAAAGTTATTTCAAATAGAATGTTGAGGATTTCCTATGGAAAATAGGTCCTCACTATAACTATCTACTGGCGACCGCCAGTAGATAATATATATATATATATATATATATCTATATATATATATATATATCTATATATATATAACTATCTATAGCTATATATATATATCTATATATCTATATCTATATCTATATTCACTGAAAAAACCATAGGTTTCAGGGGCGTTATAGTTAGTTGGACATTTCACTCGTACAAAACCATAGAAATTCCCCCGTTATAGTTAGTTCAGCTAACTATAACTCGCGCGCCCGCAATGCACTGCTGATGACGTCACATATTACATCACTCATGACATGGTCAGTGACATCACTCATGACATCACTGATGACATCTCAAAGGACATCACTGATGACATCACTGATGACATCATCCTTGTGATAGAGTGGCAGACCTCATCTCACCCTAATATAACCTTTGATACACACACTCAAAAATACAAACTAACATTTTCAAAACAATGGACATACCAATACCAGTTACAACACACCTATTCAGTAATTCCAAGATCTACACACACATCCACTCATTCACCAACAGTCCCTATACAGTCACTCATACATGTACTCACTCATCATATGTACTCATACACCTATACATCCTGTTACACACTGCCATTCGTCCATAGAGTTACTCACACACATAGTCACACATGCAAAGTATCAAACATCCATTTACTTGCATATACAGTTATACACACACTACCACACTTACTTCTACAGAAACTTACACATACTTACTCTCTTAAACAATCACTTATATAAACACCTACTTATTTGTACAGGAACTCTTCCAATCTCTCACTCTCACATATACTCACTTATATACACCAATACTCACATATACTAGTTTAAAACATATGTAGTTACTCATAAAGACACTATTGAGACAGTCATTCACTCACTAACACACCCATACACATACTCATCCACCTATACAGTCCTGCACACCTGCTGTCTTCAACACATACAAGTAGTGAGTCACTCATTCATGCATCTATGCACTAAGTAATACCCCCCACCGAACCATACAGACACTCAGACACTCATACTGATACTCAAAAAACCAACTAATAACCCATATAGACACTCATGTAGCTACTCACCAACCCATGCAGCCACTTATACACAAAGTGAGAGACTGATACAGATATTTTCATATTTAAACATTACTCACTAACCCATGTATTCACTAAGATACACTTAGTCAGTTATACAATCAATTTTACAAAAACAAATCATCCATTTAGACACTTATATACCCATTTATTCTTCCATCGACCTTGAGATAAACATATATAAAACATATTTAATTTTCAGAAAAACACACATTCACTGGATGATGTCATCAGTGATGTCATTTGAGATGTCATCAGTGATGTCACTGACCATGTCATGAGTGATGTAATATGTGACGTCATCAGCAGTGCATTGCGGGCGCGCGAGTTATAGTTAGCTGAACTAACTATAACGGGGGAATATAACAGGAAGATATTTGAGATCACACTTGAAACATGTCCTAATTTTTCTTTCTACAGCACTAACCATAATTTCTATGACAAAATGAACCCCATCATTTTGTTCCTTTTTAAATTAAATGTTTTAAGTGTTACCTGTTTATTCCAATCAAGATGGCTTCAGGTGTGCCATACTTTTGTCATAAGTAAGGCTGTTAGCACTCTAGTTGTTCTTTAGAACACTCTGGGAAGCTGCAGTAGAACACAAAGGAATCAACTGACAGGCTGCTCCTGTTGAAATATAACAGGAAGATATTTGAGATCTCACTTAAAACATGTCCTAATTTTTCTTTCTACAGCACTAACCATAATTTCTATGACAAAATGAACCCCATCATTTTGTTCCTTTTTAAATTAAATGTTTTAAGTGTTACCAGTTTATTCCAATCAAGATGGCTTCAGGTGTGCCATACTTTTGTCATAAGTAAGGCTGTTAGCACTCTAGTTGTTCTTTAGAACACTCTGGGAAGCTGCAGTAGAACACAAAGGAATCAACTGACAGGCTGCTCCTGTTGAAATATAACAGGAAGATATTTGAGATCTCACTTAAAACATGTCCTAATTTTTCTTTCTACAGCACTAACCATAATTTCTATGACAAAATGAACCCCATCATTTTGTTCCTTTTTAAATTAAATGTTTTAAGTGTTACCAGTTTATTCCAATCAAGATGGCTTCAGGTGTGCCATACTTTTGTCATAAGTAAGGCTGTTAGCACTCTAGTTGTTCTTTAGAACACTCTGGGAAGCTGCAGTAGAACACAAAGGAATCAACTGACAGTCTCTGCCCTTGTTGGATGTACATGTTTTACTGAGAATGTCAGACTTCATTCTCACATGACTGAGAAAGATAATGTGAATTTACAGAAAATATGCTCTCATTTTAGCTTCTGGAGCACCTTCCAAAACTGTATGGGACAAGCATGTGAAAATAGTTTTCTCTCAAACATGATTCATGATATCCCAGCAGAAGGTTTTTCACAGGGTAAAATCACCTTAGAACACACACAATTCCTGAAATTAGTATGGTACCATCAACAAATGAATTCTAATGTAACTAAAGTCTGTTATCACCCTTTATAGTTCTCCTTTTGGTAACCCTCAAAATCTTCGATTCACTACAATGCATTTCAATGGGGTACTATCATTTATATTGGTCCCAAGATGGCTGCCAGCAATTCCAGGATGAAGTGCTGACAGCCAATCAGATCTCACGATGACATGTGTGGTTAGGCTCCGCCCAGATATATATGTGTTTTCTTTTTCAAATTTCTCAGGAACTACTGAACGGATTTACACCATTTAACCAAAAGGCACGACTCTGAACCAAGGGCTACCTTTTTGCCAAATTTGGTGTAATTCCGTTCAGCAGTTCGGGCTGTAGCTGCGATGAAAGGTTCCTATGGAAAATTGCATGGGAAAAACACGTTTTGGGACCCCCCTTTTTTCTCGGCCCCTGCTTGCCGAATCACCCCGAACCTTTCAGGATAGGAGCGGACCGGAGCAGGCCATAAGTTTTGAAAATTTCGCGAAGATTCGTCAACCGGCGCCAAAGTTATTTCAAATAGAATAATATGGATTTCCTATGGAAAATAGGTCCTAACTATAACTATCTACTGGCGACCGCCAGTAGATAATATATATATATATATATATATATATATATATATATTTACTGAAAAAACCATAGGTTTCAGGCACGTTATAGTTAGAAATTAGCATTTAAAAACCTTAGAAATTCTCTGAAAAAACCATAGGTTTCAGGGGCGTTATAGTTAGTTGGACATTTCACTCGTACAAAACCCGTGAAATTCCCCCGTTATAGTTAGTTCAGCTAACTATAACTCGCGCCCCTGCAATGCACTGCTGATGACGTCACATATTACATCACTCATGACATGGTCAGTGACATCACTGATGACATCTCAAATGACATCACTGATGACATCATGCAGTGACGGTGTGTTTCTGTAAAGTTTAAATATTTTTAATATATATAGGGAAAGGCGTATTGAAGAATGAGTGGGTGTATAAGTGTCTGTATGGATGATTTAGTAGGTGCGTGACTAACTCTATAAGTGAGTGATTAAACGTATCTTACTGAATGCATGGGTTAGTGACTAAACTGGGTGAATGTCTGAATCCGTCTGTCTGTTGCTGTGTAAGTGGCTGCATGGGTTTGTGAATAGCTTCATGAGTGTCTATATGAGTTATTGATTGGTTGTCTGAGTATCTGTATGGGTGCCTGAGTGTTTGTGTGGGTGGGGTGTGTGCGACTCTGTGCATAGATGTGTGAGTGGGCGATTCACTGGGTGGATGGTTTCAAGAGTGCATCTGTGATAGACTGTATGGGTGGGTAAGTGTGTGTAAGAGTGTGTTAGTGAGTGAATGTATGTCGCAGTGGTACATGTGTGAGTAACTACATATGTGAAAGAAAGTATATATGTGTGTTGGAGTATATAAATAGCTATAAGCGAGAGTGTGTGATTGTGAGAGTGACTGTATGGATGAGTGTGTGCTTGTATCAGTGATTGTATAAGAGCGTAAGAATGTGCTAGTATTTGTATGAGTAAGTAAGCTGGAGTGTAGATAACTGTATAGGTGAGTAAATGGCAGTGTGTTTAATTATTTGCATGACTGACTAGGTGTGTGAGTATCGCTATGGATGTGTGGCGGTGTTTGAGTGTCTATATAGGAGTATGAGTGCATATGATAGTCTTGTACTGAGTGACCGTAAGTATGAGTGACTGTACGGGTGAGTGAGTGGATGTGTGTGTAGACCTAAGAATCAGTGAGTGGGTATGTAGTTATTGGTGTTGGAGTGTCTATGGTTTTGCGAATGGCAGTCTGTAATTTAGAGTGGGTGTATCAAAGGTTATATACACCTTTGATACACCCACCCACACTAGAGGAGGCCAGAAGGATTCTTGACTCGGGGGGATCCGCGGCCATTATCCTTCTGGACCTAAGTGCAGCCTTCGATACGGTAAACCACTGCACTCTGGTACGCCGCCTTAAAAGAGTAGGAGTGACAGGATTGGCTTTAGCCTGGCTGAAATCATTTCTGGAAAATAGAACCTTTCAAGTATTTGAAGACAACAGCCGGTCCCAACCAGTACCACTCCGCTGTGGGGTTCCCCAGGGCTCATCCTTGAGCCCTACACTTTTCAATGTGTACATGTCCCCATTGGCAGAAATTGTAACTCCATTTGGAATTAAAATGGTCACCTACGCAGATGACACCCAATTAATCGTAACACTGAATCAGGTGGAACAGTCCTCGGTAGACTTATGCTCCTGTCTCAAAGAAGTGACTCATTGGATGAACAGAGCACACCTCAGACTTAATGGTGAAAAAACAGAGCTCTTATTGCTGGGCGATCAATCAATATTCCACCCCAATTCTATGTGGCCGACCTGCATGGGACCAGCACCTCTGCCAAAAAAGAGATAAAGAGCCTGGGCATCTGGCTGGACCAGGACCTTACTTTTAAAACACAAGCTAGGAAAACCGCCGCTGTTTGCTATGGTCTGCTCCGAACCTCGAGAAAAATACTGCCTCTTTTACCTGGCCCCTCTCGAAAGCTCCTAATTCAGGCACTTATTCTTTCCAGATTGGATTACGGTAATGCCCTCTATTTAGGAGCTCCTAAATCAGTTATCACTAAGCTACAGGTGGTTCAGAATTCGGCAGCAAGACTTCTCACGGGCACAAAAATCCGATGTTCTGCCAAGCCTGCCCTGAGATCACTTCACTGGCTCCCGGTACAGGAAAGAATCCATTTTAAAGCCCTTTGCATTACGCACAAAATCTTTCAGGGCAAGGGTCCTTCTATTTTAAAAACCTGATTAAACCATACAAAGCTAATAGAAATTTACGTTCAGACGATCTCTCCCTAGCCGACACCCCAAGAATCAAGAGGACACGGACGGGTGGCCGCCTCTTCTCCTATAATGCCTCCAAACTTTGGAATTCCCTCCCTCTCACTATTCGTAAGGAAACAAACCATTTGATATTCCGCAAACATTTGAAGACCTGGCTGTTTCCATAAACCCATCAGTCCTCTGGCCACTTCCGCAGCGCTGGGATGCTTCCGGGTAGCCATGCGCTTTATAAAAATCTCTTTCATTTCATTTCATTTCATATTAGGGTGTGAGGAGGTGCATCAGATTATCACGTGGATGATGTCATCAGTGATGTCATCAGTGATGTCATTTGAGATGTCATCAGTGATGTCATCAGTGATGTCACTGACCATGTCATGAGTGATGTAATATGTGACGTCATCAGCAGTGCATTGCGGGGGCGCGAGTTATAGTTAGCTGAACTAACTATAACGGGGGAATTTCACGGGTTTTGTACGAGTGAAATGTCCAACTAACTATAACTGTCCCTAAAACCTATGGTTTTTTCAGTGAATTTCAAAGGTTTTTTAAATGCTAATTTCTAACTATAACGTGTCTGAAACCTATGGTTTTTTCAGTGAATTTCAAAGGTTTTTTAAATGTTAATTTCTAACTATAACGTGCCTGAAACCTATGGTTTTTTCAGTGAATTTCAAAGGATTTTTAAATGCTAATTTCTAACTATAACGCCCTAAAACCTATGGTTTTTTCAGTGAATTTCAAAGGTTTTGTAAATGACAATTTTTAAATGTATTAATTGTTATATTTATTTTTTTGATACTGATTTACTACATTTTTTAAAACTATTTATTTTTAGATATTTTATTTTTTAAATTACATTGTAATTACATTATACATTACATTACAAAATATACTTTCTCAGAATGAATTACTTTAGTTTAAATACTTTGCAAATAGGCAATAGACTTTTAAGTACAGTAGTTACAGTTGTTGCAATGGGCAACACAATTTCAAACACAATGCAACATTGAGCTCAATGTGAATTTCTAGTTAAATGCAATTAGTTACTTTATGGATTACTTTTCTAACCACAGGACTGGATCCTAGATTCAGTCCTGGGACATCTCCTGTAAACAGTTGAGTAAAAGCGTTTTGGTTACAGTAGTGATTTTTAAGGGATATTATTGTATTTTAAAAGTTGACACTTAGAAACTTTTTCACATAGAATCACCAATGTTATCCTAAGGGAGGAAATTCACTTAGCAGGTAAGTAGTGTTATCGTTACTTTTTCTTACTCAGTGGTGGATCCTGGATCCAGCACTGGTGCATCTCCTGTAAACAGTTGAAAGAATGCGTTTAAGTCATACAGGCGATTTTTAAGGAATATTTGTAGTTTGTGAAAATCGACACTTTGAAACTTTTCTGCTGAAAACCAGACAATGGATTCCTATGGAAGGAATTACAAGTTACTGGTAAGTACGGTTAGAATTACTTTTCAGGATCTGTACTGGGCTGAAAGATGCAGCACTGAGTTCTCTCCTGATAACAGGTGAGTAAATTGGAATTCGCAGTTCAGCTGATTTTAGAGGAATATTATAAAGTTCCAAAACTCAACACTTAGAAGAATTTTCAAGTGAAACCAGTCAATGTTAGCCTATGGAAGGAAATTCAAGTTACTGTTAAGTACAGTTAGAATTACTTTTCAGGATCAGTACTGGGCTCAAAGATGCAGCACTGAGGTCTCTCCTGATAACAGGTGAGTAAATCGGAATTCGTAGTTCTGCTGATTTTAGAGGAATATTTATATGTTTCAAAAATCGACACTTAGAAACTTTTTCAGCAAAAAGCAGGCAATGATATCCTAAGGAAGGAAATTCAAGTTACTGGTAAGTACGGTTAAAATTACTTTTCAGGATTAGTACTATGCTCAAAGATGCAGCACTGTGGTCTCTCCTGATAACAGGTGAGTAAATCGGAATTCGTAGTTCGGCTGATTTTAGAGGAATATTATCAAGTTCCAAAACTCCACACTTAGAAGAATTTTCAAGTGAAACCAGTCAATGTTAGCCTATGGAAGGAAATTCAAGTTACTGGTAAGTACGGTTAAAATTACTTTTCAGGATTAGTACTGGGCTCAAAGATGCAGCACTGTGGTCTCTCCTGATAACAGGTGAGTAAATCAGAATTCGTAGTTCGGCTGATTTTAGAGGAATATTTGCACAATGGTGAAGGAAGGGGGTGGGGCCTGAGGTGACATGTCTGCAAACACTCCCTGTGGCGCGTTTTAAGTTGGAGAATTAATTCCTCCTCAATCCCGAGGGTCCCTAGGGGCCAACTAGCCCACCAGGTACCTCCAGTATGCGCCAGAGAGCTGCGCTGCAGAGAGGTGTTCAGAGGCCACGCCCCTTTTTACACCTCTCTGCAACGTAGCTCTGAAGGCGCTTTCTGGACGTACCTAGTGGGCTAGCTGGCCCCAGGGACCCTCAGGATTGAAGGGGATTTAATTCCCCATCTTAAAACGCGCCACGGGGCCTGTTTGCACACATGTCACCTGAAGCCCCGCCCCCTCCCTTCACCACTGTGCAAACGCGCCCCGTGGCGCGTTTTAAGTTGGGGGATTAACTCCCCTTGAATCCTGAGGGTCCCTGGAGTCCAACTAGCCCACCATGTACCTCCAAAAAGTGCCACAGAGCTGCGTTGCAGAGAGGTGTAAAAAGGGGCGTGGCCTCTGTACACCTCTGTGCAACGCAGCCCCCTGGCGCAAACTGGAGGTTCCTGGTGGGCTAGTTGGCCCCCAGGGACCCCCAGGACTCAAGGGGAGTTTGTTCCCCATCTGCAAACGCGCCAGGGGGCGCGTTTGCAGACTGCTGCAGCGAGGGGGCGGGGCCTCCGGCACGCTGCCGGTCTTTTTTTTAAAAACTTTTTTTTGGTATGGGAGGGGGGCTGCGTGGCCCCCCTTCCCTCGGCCACTTTTGGCCCCGGGGACCCCATCCCCCGGGGCCTGAGCATTTTTTTTTTTTAAACGTGAAGGGGGCCGCGTGGCCCCCCTTCCCTGGGCCTCTATTGGCCCCGGGGACCCCATCCCCCGGGGCATGCCCTCTTTTTTTCATTTTAAAAATATTTGGAGGGGGGCTGCATGACCCCCTCCTCAGGCCATTTAAGGCCCCGGGGACCCCATCCCCCGGGGCCGGCCTTGCCCTTTTTTTTAAAATTTATTTAATTATTTTTTTTGGGGGGGAGGGGGGCTGCGTGGCCCCGCTCCCGGGCCACTACTTGCCCCGGGGGCCCTATGCTTTGGGGACCGTGGGGGGGCCCCAACTCCCCCACGGTCCCACCGGCTCCCCGCGTCCAGCGGGAGCCGGCATTGCTTTTCCACATGGGGAGCTGCTAAGATGCAGCTCCCTGTGTGGAAAAGCAATTTGCTTTGGATTTTGGAAGAGAGAGCAGGTTTCCCTCCCTGCCATAGCAAACTACAGTGTCCCGGGGGTAGGCACCCCGGGACACTGCAGGAGCCGGCCCTGGGGGTGGTGGTCCCCAGGGCCATCATGGCCTCCAGGAGGGGGGCCGTGCGGCCCCCCTCCCAACAGGTTGAAAGCCCTGGGGAGGTGGTGGTCCCCGGGGCTCTGGGGGTCCGTAACAGGACCCCCATATTTAACGATTTAGTGCCCCGGGGAGGTGGCGGTCCCCCGGGCGTGTGGGGGGCTGGAGCCCCCCCCCACACAACTAATTATAATTTTAAAAAAAGAGCCCTCCCGCACCATTTTGTTTAAAGCCCCGGGGGGTGGTGGTCCCTGGGGCTTGGGGGGGCCTTAGAGGCCCCCCCATATAATTATTAATGATCCCCCGCATGCCCCCGGGACTTGGCCCACCCGGGGGACAATTAACCACAAAGCGCGGGAGCCCGCGCTTCGTTTTTTTTTTTATCGGCAGGATCCGCGCACCCAGCGCGTTTTTTGCAGGCCTAGGGGGTCAGGGTGTTTCTACCCTGCCCCCTTTTTGCGTTTACTGCTTTCTTGTTCCTCGGTTCTACCGAGGAACAAGATGGCTGCCAACACTTCCTGGTTTGGAGTGTTGACAGCCAATTAGCATGCAGCTCGTGATCGGAAGGGTGCGCGGATCCACCGCGGCCATAGATATCAAAACTTTATTTTGGATTTTCTCAACAACTACTGAACGGATTTACACCATTTTTAAAAAGGGTGCTTTCTGAACCAAGCACTACCTTTTTGCCAAATTTGGTGTAATTCCGTTCAGCAGTTTTGGCTGTAGCCTTGCATAAAGTTTCCTATGGGAAATTGATTTTTTCACTCTTATTTTTTGAATTTCTCCGCAACTACTGAACGGATTTACACCATTTAAAAAAAGGTCGCTTTCTGAACCAAGCGCTACCTTTTTGCTAAATTTGGTGTAATTCCGTTCAGCAGTTCGGGCTGTAGCCGTGGCTAAAATTTCCTATGGGAATTAACATGGAGAAAACACGTTTTGGGACCCCCCTTTTTCTCGGCCCTCGCTTGATGAATCAACCCGAAACTTTCAAGACCGGAGCGGACCGGAGCGCCCCACTAGTTTTGAAAATTTCGCGATGATTCGTCAAACGCCATTATTTACGGAACACGGTTGATTCCGTTAACGGACCCCCTCCCCACTAGAAGGTGGCTGCCTGCAACCAAGGAAGCACGAAGATCCTGAAAGGATATTTGGCAGTTACCCCCTATGGCAGCCGATTGAAACCACCGAACAAGAGGATGAAGGAGGCTGGGTCGGAGGACCCACCAACAACGCATTTCTATTCGGTGAGTGAGCATCGTGAACGGCGTAGGTGGGGAGGTGTGGTATTACGTTCGACAGCAAACAGATCGGAGGTCCAGTTTACGAGGCCCGATACTGAATTATAGCCGAGTATGTCAGCGGAAGTTGTCCGAGAGCGGGAGGCAGCAGCAGATGTATTATTTAAAAATCTACCAAGTGTACCAGCAGCAGGGGCAAGTATGCAAGCAAACACCAATCTTGGCGGGAAAGACTCGGATGCCAAAGCATTATTGAAGAAATTAGAAAAATGTATGAGGTCGGAAGTTACCAAATGGTGGGAGCACACATCGTTGAAAAAATATGAGGAAGTGGGGCGTGTGCCGCGAGGATTGAGGATTCTCTTGGCGCCCAGCTTTGAGAATCCCAATCCCACTATGCTTAAAGAATGGGGATTAAGCAATCTCGATGCCTCCATGAACCTTGTTCGCATCCTTATTAAATATGCTGAATCTGATCGCCTTGAACTCTTAAAGGATATAGATAAAATCAATGAGGATCTAAGCAAACTGGAACCGAATGATTACATTACGAAAATGAGACAAGAAATTCAAACACGCCTCAAAAAGCAAGAAGAAAAAATTAAAACGCGCAAAGTATTTAAATTTGCCAGAGATTTAGCCAATTATGAACAAGGCCGGATCTACACATTCGCCCGAAAATATGAGAATGCTAAGAAACAAAGATCTAATGCAGGAATGGTCAAGGACATTAATACCATACCACAACAAGACAGTGCAATATCTAAAGATTTATCCATGGCTTCAGATACGGTCTCGCTAAGCAGTGACACTGGGTCAGAATGTAGCAACACTTATGCTAACAATGTGGACGAAAGACCACTCAGCTTAGGGGAGGAGGTGAATTTTTTAGCGACGGATCGGCGCAACACCTTAAGACCTCGGAAGCAAGGTCAGCAAGCAGAAGTAAAAGAAACACAAAAAGAAGAGAGCGACGCAAAAAATCAAAAGCCAAAATCAGGAAGAAAATATTGGCGCAAATAGACAATACCGAAGACAAAACAATCATCAATCTATCTACAATGGAACTAACATCAGCTGAGAAACAACTGCTCAGCTTAGGCCTGTCATACTGTCCCCCCAACGAATTTAACTATGCGCAAACAAGAATAGATTTGTTTAGCTACATTCGGAAACTCAAATTGCGTAAATTCTTCACAATAAAAAATGGGCTGGAAGAACACCGCCTAGAAAAGGCAAAAGAAAAGGACAAAGTCATGGCAAGAAGTGGCAAAAGCAAAACCGGTCTGCAAGTATCTGATATTCCACTGCTACGTATCATGCATGAACTCGATACTGCGACAGTAATGGACAGCAATGCAGCAAATAAGGCAGTCCATACACAAGCACAGCTTCAATCTATGGATATCTTGCAACAAGGGGCTGGGAGCAGCCCCTTTAAACCGAAATCGACATTCATACCAGCAAAGCCAAAATATGCCATTGATATATTTCATGAGACTGTAATAGAAGAAATGAAAAAACGCAATCATCAAGTAAAAAACAAACAACGTAAAAAGAATTACAGTGAATACAAGTATATCGAACTGATGAAGAGATTAAGCAAGAATCATGAAGTGGTGATTACAAAAAGCGATAAAGGAGGCAATATAATAATCTGGCCTAAGGCAGATTACATCAAAGAGGCCCATAGACAATTGGAGGACCAAACATGCTATGCCAGAACTAACTGGACAGTATATAACAAAGCCAAGCAATCATTGGAAAAAATGTTACATCGATTCAAAAGAGAAGGCTTAATCTCTTTGGAAGAACATAAATACCTATGGGTGGATCAGCCAGTCATCCCAGTAATATACTTTATCCCTAAAATTCACAAGAACACTACTCCTGTCTCCGGACGCCCGATAATTACAGCAATCAACAGCATGGGAGAACACATTTCCCAGTATGTGGATTATTTTCTTCAGGGTCTAGTTAAAGATCGTCCTACCTATGTTAGAGACACTGGGGACTTTTTGAATAAAATTAAACATATCAAATGGGAAAATGACATGCTATTTATGACTCTAGATATCGAGTCATTATACACCTGCATAGATCACTCCATAGGACTGAAAGCTATTGAACATTTTTTACATTCTAGACCAGTTGAATGTTATAAGCATAATGCAATGTTGATGGAAAGTATATCGTGGTGTCTTAACAACAATTTCTTTATGTTTGGCAATGAAGTATACAAACAGCTATGGGGGGTGGCCATGGGAGCCTGCTTCTCTCCTAGCTATGCCTGTTTAATGGTAGGCTGGTGGGAGGAGCGGGTTCTCAGGGCCACTCACTCGGCAATATACAATAGACATGTCAAGTACTGGTTGAGATATATTGACTATGTTTTTGCAGTGTGGCAAGGTGATGTTGAAAGTGCAAATGAATTTATCAATATCATTAATAACAACTCAGTCAATTTGAAATTCACATCACATATAAGTACAGAGAGTATAGAATTCCTAGATGTGCAACTGTTTATCAAAAATGACCAGATAGCTACAACTCTATATAGAAAGGCTACAGCTGGGAACTCCACACTCCACGCCAGTAGCCACCATCCAAAACATCTAATCATAAGTATACCATACGGGGAACTTCTACGCATTAAAAGAATATGCAGTAGTGAGCCAGAACTAGAGAGATGTACACAAGAGGCCATTGCTAGATTTAAAAGACGAGGCTACAATGACACAGTTCTTAAAGTTGCCCAAGCAAAAGTGAAATTGAAAAATAGGGAGATGCTGTTAACATCTACATCATCAACTAACACTAAAGAGGCAGGGCAGGATAATGATGCACCGAGACTTATCCTGACTTATAATCAGCGAGAAAAACAAATCCAAGCCATCATAAAGCGCAACTGGCCTATCATAATGACAGATGCAGTATTGGCACCTACACTACCTGACAGCCCTACAGTTACATACAGGAAGGGTATTTCGATGAGGACACAGCTAGTCAAAAGCAGTCCGGAGGTCCATTCAGGCAGTATGTGGTTACAGCCAAAACAAGGTTTCTTTAAATGCTCGAGCTGTAGAGCGTGTAAATTTGGTATCAATACCACCAGTTACATGACCGCTTTTGATCGTAGGCCCAAAATGATTAAAGGCAATCACAACTGCAAAACGGAATTTGCTGTTTGTGTCCTGACGTGCACCTGTTGATTGAGGTATGTGGGAAGTACTAAGCTACAGGTGCATGTTAGGATATTACAGCATCTTCGGGCTATTGTGAATGGTGATGACAATTATCCAGTGGCTAGGCACTTCAAGCTGATCCACAATAATGACTTGGGTTGCCTTAGTTACTATGTAATAGCTGCAGTTCCCAAACCATGCAGAGGAGGCAATAGAGAACGCATCCTTCGTCAATTGGAATCTCGGACCATTTTAGAACTAGACAGTAAATCACCTAAAGGTTTGAACAACACGGAAGATCTACATTCCTTTTTATAGTTTCTGTAAGTGTATGTTGATAAGATTATTTGGAGTCTATTCCGTAGTACACCCATAGCCTGTGTGAGCCGCAGGTCGAACCTTATGTCCAAAGTAACCTGATTCCTCTACCCCAATGCTAACACACACATACCTCTGGTGTTGTCATTAGCATATTTTTTATCTATTTATATCTCGTTCTAATAATCAATTCAATATATGAGATAAGAAAAATACCCTATATTCTTAAAATGAATATTGCTGCTAGTTGACCATACCACTTAATGTATTCAAACACAATAATATAGGTTGAAATATCCCTATTCTGCTGCCATCTATCCCTTCCACAGTTTTTATACATTTGCACTTTATTTGTTTTAACTCTTTAACTAATACTATTTTTTAGCACTGGCACTTTTAATGACAGGGCTTTTAGTCCTGTCAATTAGCACTTAAGTATCATGTTGTGCTAGAAGGTATTCTGGTCTGAGTTTTTTAGTCTGGTTAATTCCTATGAAAGCAACAACTGGCACAATACTATGGTGATAAATTATCTTGTGGCGCATTTTGCACAAATGTCGATGTCTACTTGTTTATACAATGCATTGATGCAGTAATTCTGAAGATTGTTTTTTTCATTATTTATTTTACATATAATGAAGACTGTTTTTATATTTTTACATTCTATGCGTGAAGGGATTGTTTGTATGGTAGAAAAGTATGTTCCTTTTCTCTTTTATAAATAGATCACTTTTAATCATGTGTTTTATGTAAGAATATAACTGTACTTTTTAGAACAAGTATTTATCATATGAAATTGATAGTATATTTCTATTATGATTTAAAACAGTATAAATATATAACATGTGGCACATTGTAGTGTTGAAGACGCATAAATAACAAGTCACCATTTACTGTGTGCACAAGGTATAGACACAGAGAAATTAGCAGACCAGTTAATGCACATAACATGGTTAAGCACAGTATTTTGTTTATGTCTATTCTTAGAGTTCAACACGTGACATGGGTGTATTTTACTTTGCATAATAAAAATGGCAGGCGGACTGCGTTTCCGCATGTGATCAAGGGCATTCTATTGCCCGAAACGCGTCATACGGCTACTCGCAAAATAAAGAACTTATATTGCCACGCAATCTGGGTCCGTGACTCTGTTTTCCTCCGACGTAAGCAGGAAGGAGTCTACAGCTTGTTTATATATATATATATATATATATATATATATATATATATATATATATATATATATATATATATATATATATATATATATATATATTTACCTACTGGTCGCCGTTTAACCAATCTTCATGAAATTTTCTAAAAAAGTGTCAAGGTAGGTTCTGGTTGTCTTGGAAAGTTTGGAGGTGATCCGTGCAGTGGGGACCGAGAATTTGGGTCTCGAAAAAAGTATGCGTTTTTAATGTTAATTCCCATAGGAACATTTAGCCACACCTACAGCCTGAACAGCTGAACAGACTTACACCAAATTTGGCATGAAGGTAGATGTCGGTTCAAGGAAGTGCCTTTTGCTTATGTGCTGTAAATCCATTAAGTAGTTTTTGAGAAATTTAAGTTCAAAATTATAGTGATATCTCTGGCCATGGATATTTTGCGAAGGTTTCACAGGTAATCGCAAATGCATGCGCCAACTTGAATGCTCTGATTGGCTGGACGGAACCTGAACAGAAAGTTGCGGCCACCATTTTATTGCTCGGGAACGGGTCCTGTTTCTGAAAAAGATAACATAAGCGGCCAGAGTAGAGGTACTCTGACCCCATGTTTGAAGAATGGGGGTGTTAGTGACACAAGCTATCTGTCCAAATTTTTTTTTTTAAGTTGCGCGCAATATTTGCTATGACGCTGCAACTACTAGCGTGCCCTCCCTGGTCCCATCGCGGGGATATCACGTATATCAACGTCATCATGAATATTGGTGGAAATATAAAAAAAATTATCAGTGACTCATGAATACACATTGTCATAGAGATATTGAGATTCTGATAAATGTTTATATAGAGATATTTATATAGTAAGTTATCTACTGTGATGGTTAGAATTATTTATATAGTTATAATTTTTTTATGTGGTGTTGGCTATTGAATTCCTGCTTTGTTTTTGCTTTCACGACGTAACCGCGGGTTTTGCGATTACCGACGTAATCCCGATCTCCGGCCTCATCTCAAAAATGGAAAATAGGTTTTAGAGATGGTTGTTCTTGAAATATACTAGAAAAACATGAGTTTGAAGTGTACAGGCATAAGCTCCTAGTGTGTAAAATACTGTAATATGTGTGCATATATGTGTTTTCCATTTATGGGAAAGGTGTGACTGTCACGGTTAACAGCGACATTGTGGCATCCCAAATAACCGCGACAACGGAAAATAGGTCTGAAAGATGTCTTTTAAGGAAACTTAGTGCAAAAATATGAATTTAAACATGCTTTGAAAGATATAGTAATATGTCTAGTGCAATGTTCAGAATGGGTAATTTTTACATATTATTTTTGGATGCGTTGGTGGCCACTGAATGTCTGCTTTTGTTTTCAATTTCTGCAAAAGGTCCGTGGGACCACGATTACCGACGCCATCGCGACGTCCGGAGTCACCGCGAAAAGATAAAATAGATTTTAGGGATGTTTTTTATAGAAACTCTCTACAAAAACATGACTTTAGAGAATACTGTAAGAAACCCCTAGTGCGTAAAATACTGTTGTGTGTGTGGTTTTAGATTTTATGGAAAAGGAGCAATCATTGCGGTTAACAGCATCATTGCGATGTCCTTATTAACCGTGAAAACAGAAAATAGATCTTAAAAATGGATTTCAAAGATACTTAATACAAAAACATGAGTTTAAACATGTTTTTAAATAAGTATGTATATAGTAATATGTGTAGGATAATGTTCAGAATTGATTTTTTTACATATTATTTTTGGATGTGTTGATGGGGGTTTAATGTCTGCTTTTGTTTTGCGATTTTGCGACGTGTCCATGGGTATCGTGATGTCGGCGCGACGATCTCAAAAAATGAAAGAAAAAAATTCCTTTAGAAAAAAACAATTTTTCAGGTCCTGGGATGCTCTGACAAACCTCGTTGTGTTAGTTGTGTGTAAATCACAGCTACACATAAGACCGGATGCAGAGTTTCACGTTACTTACAAACACACTGTTGCTTTCATCTGTTAAGTGCACTTCATCATTTCTATAAATTTCATGCATGTCAAAACGAAAATTGTTGTTATATATATAGCAAATGCAATGGTCTCTGAGGAATGCAGAAACAGTTTTATTAACATATTTCCTGGCTTTGTCAATCTGTGGACAGAATTGATTTGACCACTTCCATTTCTATCTTTGGCATATATTAGAGTACACCAAGACAGTGTGCTGAAAGGGCAGAACAGCGTGTGTCTGTCAACCGAGCAGACAGACACATGCTGTTCTGCTACTAAGTGGTCGAGGTGCAGGCCAACAGAAATCCACGATCAAGTAAGAATTCCCCACCGGATGCAAGTGACACTGATTTTCAGGGAAACGGAGCAGCCGCCTCTGTTGCCAAACTGTACCATTGTGTAGCAGTTTTGAGGACCTCAGGACACAAGTAGACTTCATCCCCTGAGCAGCAGTGCGCCAGGAGCTGCGTTTGCAGAGTGGTGTAAAAAGGGGCGTGGCCTCGGACCACCTCTCTGCAAACCAGCTGTGTGGTGCTTACTGGAGGTACTTGGTGGGCTAGTTGGCCCCCAGGGACCCTCAGTATTCATTGGGACTTAATTTCCCAAATTACAACGTGCCAGGGGGCGCGTTTGCACAGTGGTGCAGGGAGGGGGCGGGGCCTCCGGCGTGATGCCGGCTTTGTTTTTTAAATTTATTTTTAGAAGGAGGGCTGTGTGGCCCCCCTTCTTTTACTATTTTTTTGGCCCTGGGGACCCCATCCCCCAGGGCCGGACCCCTTTTTGTTAAAAAAAAAAAAAAAGTTTCGAATCCAGTGAACTCGCACTGTCTTTAACTCTGATATCTTGCGCCGCCTTACTTCTGGGGCACTTTAAAATAGAATGATTAACCCCCAAAGTGGAAACTATAAACATTTTGCCTCCTGGTTTGATGAGCACTCTTTGCAGAGATGGCATACTTACTCCCACCTAGCGCCAGGATGTGAGGTGTCTGGGAGCAGTATCTCGAATTACAGATTCGATTCCCTCTGTACCTTCTGAGGGCCGAGAAAGGAGTACCGGGTTGAGTCTTACATAGTAAGCGGCCTTGGAAAGCTCCTGTATGCTTTATAGAAATATAATCTTCGCAGGGCCTGCTACACATGCTGTAACTGTCACAACTATTCGCCCATTTCTTTACTTCTGGTGCATACTTTCTGTAAGACAACTGGAGTTCAGTTTTCGAGTAAATGCTGGGCTCACCTTGGCAGGAGATCTTCCTCTTAGATGCTCCTTTGTTCTGTAAACCATCCCCGAGCACTGTGATTCACAATGAGCACAGGCTCCAAATCCTTGTGTACACACCGCCATACAGAAGCTTTCATTAGGGCACAGCACTGAGATAAACATAGCTCCTCACAGCCCGCGGTAGTTGTGTAATTTTGGCCAGATTTGCGGACCCTGCACGAAATCGGCCGAAATGTTTTAAAAAATGCTTTTTTTGGCCCTTGCAGTCCCTGTGGGACCCCCTGAGCAGGCCTAGGGGGTCAGGATTTTTCTACCCTGCCCACTTTTCTTATTTTTCAACCTTTTTTCCACTGTTTTCTTGTGACTCGGTTACCGAGTCACAAGATGGCTGCCAACACTTCCTGGTTTGGAGTGTTGGCAGCCAATCAGAAACAAGCTTGTGCCCGGGAGGGTTCGGGCACCCTCCTCGGTGCTCAGATATCAAAACTTTTCTTTTTCTAATTTCTCAGCAACTACTGGACGGATTTACACCATTTAAAAAAAAGGTCACTTTCTGAACCAAGAGCTACCTTTTTTCCAAATTTGGTGTAATTCTGTTCAGCAGTTCGGGCTGTAGCCTGTAATAAAATTTCCTATGGAAATTAACATGGAGAAAATGCGTTTTGGGACCCCCCTTTTTTCTCAGCTCCCGCTTGACGAATCACCCCGAAACTTTCAAGACAGGAGCTGACCTCAATGAACCTTGTTTTTGGAAAATATTGCAAGGATTCGTCAAACGGCGCCAAAGATATTGGCAAAAGAAAAAACCCTTTTTGAATGGAAACGAGGTCCTAACTATAACTACCTGCTGGCGACCGCCAGTAGGTAATATATATATATATATATTCTCCTTTTCAGAGCAGAAACAGGTACTAAAGATGTACCAAAACTAAATTCAAAGACATTCATTATACATAAATTCTTCTTTCAAATGTTCATTCGACTTTAACATATCCCTACAGAGAGATTGCCTAGTGTCATTTTGTGAGATCTGTTTCGATGAAGCCAAGCCATGTTTCATGGTGTGCATGCTGTCAATTCCTCAGGGCTTTACTTTCAACATTCCAATCTTCATCCAAGCAAAGAAAACTATTCTGAAATATAATCACGGAAACAACACAATAGAAATGAAAAGAACAGAATTAAATCAAATATAATTTGATAAATCCTCATGTTCTAGTACTCATCGTTAATGTGCTAAACCTACATTTTCTTATTAAAATGTAGCATGTACCACATATAGCTCATTACAAGTTAACACAATCAAGAAGTGTTTCACCACAAGTAGAGTTGGCACTTAAATTCCTATACTATGAAAGAAACTTTTGTAATACAAACCAAATATCATAAGTACAAATCACAATCATACTAATTCATACAGGACATTGACGACTAATAATTTCAGTCAACAGAACAGACACACGATCTGAGTGAGAGAAACAAGAACGAACAACTCCAAATGTACCAATGTCACATGATAGCCATGATTATATATATATATATATATATATATGTGCACAATCCAGGATTATATTTTCTACATAATGCATATACTGTAAATCCAGTCTAAATTGTTTATTATGGGCTCCACTCTTTCAGAACTGTATGTACCCTACTTAATATGTACATACATCACTTTATACCAGTATAGTTATCTGCATACTAAGGAAAAGAAAACAAAATCATTTGTCATTCACAAATCAAACACAATCTAAATCATGTAAATTATTGCTGTGCCAAGTAGAGCTCCACTGTAATATCATTCTTTATTTCAATCTTTTTAACATTTTATCTATCTTGACTCTTAAAGCTTGTCGACATTTCTCCATTTCAGCCTAGTTATATACAAATTTGAAACGTCAAGATCCAACAAGTGCCCACTCACACAACCATAAAAAGTCAATTAGCTCAAAACAGTGCCCACCAATCTTTCAGACAGCACAGGAGATATGAATAGCACAAAAGACAGAAAGACAAGAAAAGAAAGATTATTCTATTGTAATTAGCTCTAGTCAACTCCACTAAAAGAAACATCAAAGACACTCATCCAATCTTTTATTGCTCCCATACTCACAATTTTCCTCAGACTTATGATCCAAACTTTTCAGTATTCTGCCCACTTATCTGAACCAGAAATCAAGGGGTGGACATACGTTTGAGGATTATGCCTCTCTTTGGAGCCAACCCATTTGCTGCAAGGCACCCTGACAAGGGGCTGGTGTAATCATTGGACAAATTAACTAGCATTGCCTGATAGATCCGTGTTTGAACTGCAAATATTCTCAGCCTAGGTTGTTCCACTGTATCCAGTTCACCAGAGGTTGCCAAATCCTTATCTCTTAATGGTTGTATTGGTGGAATACATTTTTACAATATGCATTGCCGAATCTAGCCACTCAGCACTAATAAGTGGCACCCCAGATAACCACTTTCTACATATTTCTGTACGTGTCATCAGCATCAAATAAAATAGCAGCTCACTCTTATCGTTACTCCACTTCCCAGGATTGTCCATGCTGCCAAATCTTATTGCACTGAGGCCCACCTTAATGTCTGACATTATCGTACCCACATCTTCTCAGTACTTTTCCCAGTTTTGAGATCCTATGGGGTGTCCAATATGCTCTGTGAAGGGAGAACAGATGATTTCTTCTTAAAAATGTGGGTTTAACCATAGAGAAAAGTCTGCTCATCAATACTTGCCCTAAGTCTTTAATCTGTGTCCTCGACAGGGCTCCTCCCCAAAGTTTCTCTGGCAGTGCAAAGTGCCCATCTATGGTATTCAATAATCTTCAATACCATATTGAGACTTCTTTTTTTCTTTGGTTCTCTTTTAACAGGAGTTCTAACAGTTGGTTAGTGTTCCCAGCTTTAATGCTCAAACCGTGGGACTAGCTTTTCCATTGCAGAATTTTAATCTGAAAATATTCCTTTCCAATGCCTTATATAGTTCATCCCAGGGAAGTAACTTCCTTCCTGTATTAGTTAGCCCCATCTGTGTATACCTCCCACTCTAATAGGGAATGCTAGCTTATCCTTCACACATTCTGGGGTACCTGGAAATTCCCAAATAGGGGCAAATATACTATGATAATTAAACTTTGTGACCCTTCTTATCTGAGACCTTATCAAAGTCATCAACCAAAGCCTTACCTTCCCACAGAATTTCGCCCCTTTTAATATCATTAAACATAGCCTTAAACATGAGGTCAATCACCAAGCCATCTGGGTTACTAAGCAACATTTTTCATTTTGTTAGTTGAAAGGATCATGCATAAATCTGGATGTTGGGAAGAGCTAAACCAGCCTTGTCACATTTGCTATCGAGCTTCTTCTATGAGATTCTTGCTCCCTTTGAGGCCCTGATGAAACTGTTTATTTTCCTTTGCAATCTGCCTAACCATTCTTTCTTAAACTGAAGAGGAATTGTGTTAAACAGAAATGTAAATTTAGGCAGGATCACCATCTTGACCATATTAGTTCTGCGAAAAATAGTCAACAGAAGGAGAAACCCACACTTGTTAATCTCTCCAAGAGCATTTTTAAAGTTTAATTTGTGTATCGTATCAGGCTCCTGTGTGATCTTTAAACCAAGATATTTCATTTAATTCTTAATTAATTTGTTCTCTCTTGACAAATCCCAGACCATAATTTAGGATTTTGAAGGATACCCCTTCAGCTCTCTGAAATCTAAGTCACCTGTCCAATGACAGGAAGAACTGTTTGTAAATTAGAAGTATAGTATATCAAAAACAAGGTGGGAGTAAAAGGATAACCTGGGTTCATCCTCCCAAACTAATTTATGTAAAAGAAAATGGGAAACCAGCCTTGGGAAAAAGGGGACCAACCCTCCGCTGGAGAAAAAAAAAGGTCTTTGAAAACACTCACCCAACAGGGTTACCCATTGGTGCCATGCTTCATCATCAGGTCCATCTCGTTCAGCTGCAGACAGGGCATGCTACGACCTAGGAAATACATGGGAGCACTTCTGTTGAATATACAATGGTAAAGGAAATGGTGTTTAAAAAGGAGTGGGGGTTTTGAGCTGGATTATATCTTAAACATATCTGGTTAGGAGGTGCATCCTTTTTATTCTGACCTCTAGTCGGTAAGATTAAAAAGGGGAAAGATTAGGAAATAAAGTTAGTCATGTACCTAATTTCCTAAAAGGTCTACATGTTTCAAGCCGTGGCCATACTGGCTTTTCATCAGTACTTAGGGAACTGAACTCCCTGGTACCACTCCTATAGTATTACAATGGATGCATCTTCATTGCATGCTAGACAAAGGGTGCATATACAGTTACCACCTGTCTGGAGATCATTGTCTCTGTTTATGTATAATGCTTGGATAACGCATCATGGTTCCTCCCGGGGAGAGGGAAAAACTGCAGACACACTCACATCAAGTTCTCTCCTCTGTTATGCCACTAGTTGACCGCATCTGATGAAGTATGCCACCAAGGGGTAACCCTGGTGGGTGAGGGTTTTCAAAGAAAAATTATTTTTCTCCAGCGGAGGGCTAGACCCCTTTTTCTCAAGATTAGAAGTATAGATCATAACATCATCTGCATACAGAGAGACCTTTTCTCCCAGCCATTGAAAATGAAAGGGCTAATAGAGGTCTCCTTCCTGAGTATATAAGCCAAAGGTTCGATAAATAGATTAAACAATATTGGGGATAACAGACATCCTTGCCTTGTGACCGTTGATATTTTAAAACTGGAGTTAGATTCCCATTTAATAGAATTCTGGCTGAGGAATCCTTATAAATTAATTGGAATGCACTACAATTTTTTCCCCCATGTTATAATGTTTTAACATTGTATTCAAATATGTCCATGGTGAAGGAATTGACTCGGTAGTGATTTGCATTCTCTGTGAAAAAAACAACATGACAGAGAAATGTTTTGTAAACCGCCAGAAGGGCCTTATAGGTGGGGGCAAGGTCTATCCATCCAATTAGGCCATTTGTCAATTCATGTTGAAATCTTCCACTCAAGAGGCCATTCTGATCCTCATGTTTCAGACTTCCTACTACTCTATTCAGTCTCTTAGCTAAAACATTAACAAAGAATGTTTAGTCACTGTTCAAAAGTGAAATTGGTCTATATGACTTGAAGGAAGAAGGGTTTTTCTTTGGCTTTAGAATCAGAGTGACAATAGCTTCCTTCCAAGATGGTGGAAGCAGGCCCGCCCTTTTGCAACATGTCCCCAAATAATCTGGTCATCATCAGGACTATTGTTTACCTCAGTGGTTTGTAGATTTAACTTGGTAGGCCCTCAAGGGCCTGCTGCTTTCCCTTTTTTTCTGGACTTACCAGTCAGCATGACTTCATTTCAGTCTCAAATCTGAAATAGACCCAACCAATTATACAGTGCCAGATTAACATCATCACATCCCCGTCTGATAGCTCTTGGTACCAGATATAATCAAATGTTTGCAGATGTAACCCGACTCAATTGCCATCACCTTTACAAAACATTTCTCTGTCATGTTGTTTTTTTGACAGTGAATGCAAATCACTACCGAGTCAATTCCTCCACCATGATCAATAAATCCTACCTCCATCCTCAAATTTCCAAATGCACGTTTCACAACCCAAAGACAAATTCCCATTTGTTATGCCTTCCTACATCATTCAGTAATTTCAAACATAGGAGCTTAACAAAGATAAAGACCATCCACATTCACTTCCCTCAAATATTGAGATTCTAATTTAGCCCTAGCTGTGCACCCCAAACATATCACACATTGTGCTGACTCATTTGTTATATATTTCTATATCCCTGAATATTTGCAAGAATAGGAGCGAAACAGAAATGCCCACTTTCATATGCCTCAAAAATTAGGGTAACACTTTAGCCCTCTCTGTGTTCCATCCCCCAAGCATGTCTCACGTTATGCTAACAACTATCTTATAACTATCCAAAGGCAAAAATATACCTCACCACAGATATTTTCCCAAACTCTAAAAGTACATACAGTCAGAAATCTAAAATAAATAGATAACTTCAAGGTTGTATAAAGTTGTGAACTGTGTTTAATCCCCTCCCTACTGAGTGCATGTTATCAATCCACCATGTTTTCCAGAGTCTCATTTTATGTTCATGGTCTCCACTTCTGTACATGTTCTATTTCAAAGAGTGAAATCTTTTCAAATCATTCATATTATTTCATGGCATTTTACTATCCTGGTTTTTGATTGCACTGATGGGTTCTTTCCATCTCTCCTTTAAAGGGTGTTTTGTTGAACCAATATATTGGAATTCACAAATGCAGACAATCACATACACAAAATATGTTGTTTGCTGTTGATAAACTGGTTAATTTTGAACTCTTTTTGTGCTAAAGTTCTTGTGCTCTCTCTTTCAATCATGGTAAAATTGCCTGCCCCCAATTGGTGCATTTAATTTACTTGTAAGTCCCTGTCATTTGCCACTACATGTATCCAATACCTGTAAATTAGATGCTACCAGTGGACAGCAGCATTCATTGTGACACCCATTAAAGTAGCATTTAAAAACATGTCTAAGGCCTGCCATTGCAGTCTGTGTGTGCAGATTAAAACTGCCATTTTGACCTGGCAAAATAAACCTTTTCCCAGGCATAAATCTTCATTTTTAATACTTATAGGCCACCTCTAAGGTAGGCCTTAAAGGCTTATAGGACAAGGTACATTGAATTTAAAAAGTGGGGCATGGGTACTTGAGTTTAACCTAACAGTGAAAAACTTCAACATTTGTTTTTCACTGTTGTAAGGCCTATCTCAACAATAGACTAACTCTAGGTTACCTTATTACATTTATTAAGTGCTAACTTTAGATTGGGAATAGATAAAGATATGTTGTTTACACTCAAATGAATTGTAATTTAAAATCCCCTTTATTGATAAAGTTGGTCTTTAAGCAAGAATTCTGTAAATGGCACTTTTAGAAAGTTGGCCTTTTCTTGTCCCAACTAACTGAGCCTGTTGGCCAGTGTCCCGGGTCACATGGCTGTGATTGGCTCTGTTGCTGGTGGTTATGTGTTACTACCAGACAGTGATACAAAGGGGGCTTAGGTGTGGACAGGATGGGCCATCTTGCAGGATGTTCCCACAGCTTACACATCAAAGGGTTTTGCTTACAGCATACACAAAGGAACATGACACCAAACCCGAGACAGGAGCCTTGACCAGGGGAAAACCTTTACAGAATCAATTGTGGGGATAGGACAGGGAGTCCCTCAACATGAAAGCTAACACCAGGTATAAATATTGGACCTCCAGAGTCACTCATCAGAAGACTCCTGGACCTGTGGAAGATTCAGAAGAAGCACTGCCTGACTGCCTGAAAATGTCCCTGCTTTTTGAATGACTACACTTTTGTCTGACAAGGAAAGACTAGACCTGCTTGCCTTGATCCCAGGCCACCCATAGTGAATCCAAGGGTCAGTTGGCTGATCACTTGTGTGAGCTACGTGGACACAACAAACTTCAGAGGCCTCCCTGCAACTGCCCAGCAGCAACTGGAACTTCCTTGACCAGCTTAGCCACACTGCTGGAGTGATCCCTGATCCCCAAGAGGTGCCCACCAGGTCGTGGGCCATTGACTGGCATCAGTGGAAGCTCCACCAGGAAGAAGAGGTGACAATGCTGAAGTTTGGGCTCCGTGAGGCAGTGAATTTGCTTGTTCGTGCCAAAATTCTGCCGCCCACAAGAACAGCAAATGTGAACTCTGATGAGATCTGATCTTCATGCTGTCATTGACCATTTACGATGACAGGCAGCATGAGACCTGTACTTCATGCTACAGCAACAATGGCACATGACAACTGCCAACGCAAAGCTCCAGCAACAACCAGATCTTCATGCTGCAGCAACGACCGTGCGTGACGCTCGACCATTTCTTCCTGCCAGAAGCCTCCTTCTTTCAGCCTCCTCCAATGTGAATGTAACTCTTTGCGCTGGACTTGAGAAGGTAACTTTTCAGCAGGACTAACCTGGTCTCTGTATCGGACCAGCGCTCCGTCGTGGTCGGCATGAATTTCTGACGTTTCCCTGATCTGGGATGACCCAATGACCATGAGTGGCTCTTTGTGCTTTTAGGCACTGTTTTCACTTAAAACTTTATTTGTTAAAATTTACTGTATTTTTCTAAACGGGTTTGGGATGTTTCTAATGTTGGGTTTTCACTTTATTACTATTTGTGTGCTGGATAAATCCTTTAGTTACTGCCTCTAAGTTAAGCCTGACTGCTTTTGTGCCAAGCTTCCAGAGGGTTAAGCACAGGTTAATTTAGTGACTTTTGTGTTTCATCCTGAAAAGGATTGTGATTGTTGTCTGAGTGGGACTTCCACCTCCCTCAACCAAAAACTCAATTTGTTACAGTATTGTTAACAAATCTGCAACACACACAGACCGACATCCCTGGTTTGACTTCCGACCGCCTGATTACAAGTAGCCCGTCAGCCAGTCGGTACCGCAACATAGTCCCTTTAGGACGGCTTTTCTGCTGCCGGTATTATGATGTTGGTTTCACACAGCCTTTCCATGCCGGCCTTTCTGACATGGAAAGGCTGTTGGAAAGCAGCTTTGGGGGCCCCTAGCAGGGCCCCCTTTCCTCCACAGGCTACGGTTGTGGGCCTGAGGGGCACCTATGGTCAATCCCTGCATCGTGTGGGAGGCACTGTGAGGTGGCTGCCACATGGTGCAAGGAGATACACAAACTCTCTATGAGAGCTTGTGCTGCTGCCAGTTTCCGACTGCAGCACAAGCTCCCATAGGGAAATGGGAGTGTGCGACTGCACCATGTGCGGCACTTCGTAATAATGCGGTCGGGACCGCCAACCGGAGGTCAGTCGGTCCCGATTTCACTGTTATGTCGGTCAGAAGCAACTCCAACTGACATTGTAATCAGTTCCACAGTGTCCTCATTTAAAACATCCCAGTGATTTGGAAGTTAACCAGTTCCCATCAATTATTTTTTCTTATCTAATAGTATCACTCGGAAATCAACATAACTTGGTTTTCTGACAACCTGGCTGTATGCACGCTTCTTGCGTGTTGAGTGGTATTGTGTGCACGTCTTGTGTGTTTTGCATAATTATGAACAACTGTGCCATGTTGCCTGTTTATCTATCAGTCTGTGTGCATGGGACATGTGCATAGTTTTCTATTTGTTTGGTGTGTGTGTGCCATTTCAGAGCATTCATTTGTGTGAACATGGATGCCATCATCTGTGTTTCTTTGTTTGATAAGGTGCATGTACTTGTGATATGTGACAATGTATGCATGTCAGTTGTCTCTAGGCAGAGGCTACGCCTACTACCTTTGTCAATGCCTTTTATGTTTGCCTCATAGCTCCCTATATGTATTGCTTCTCAAAGGATTGTCAAACATTATTCCATTGGTTGTACTGCATATTTAGATTTTATTTGGGGAAACAGTAACCTTCATGTGAAAGTAAAGATGTTTGCACATTACTATTCTGATCTAGGTTTTCTTTTCTGGCACCAGGACAGAAATTGCTTATGACGTGAATGTTTCTTTTTCTCAGAGGAGAATGTTCTTCTGTTTGTTGTCTGTCTGGCAAGGGAGACACAGATCTTAAGTGCTGGCAAGTGTGTGCTAAAATTAACTATGATTGATCTAATGCAGCTATTGTCTGCATTGCTCTTCACATTTTGCTAGGTGCTTTTCAACCAGGATGGTTGATACAACTTATCATTTACAGGGTTCTATATTTTAGAACACATTTCTTGTCACTATAGATTGAAAAATAATTACAATGCCGGAAGAGCATATCTTCACTTAATACTTGTGTGTCTGGGACTGTATTACACAAAGTGCCCTTGGGGCCCACTGGCATTTGCGCCTGCTTTGCATACTCCCAGGGCACTTTGGTATTAGAGAAGGGGCTTCAGACGCTTGTGCAGTCCCTTCTGTAATACTGAAAGCGCTGGCGCACAAGAAGCACCAGTGCTTTCTCAAGAGGGTGTTCCCTCATTTGCATGGCGGCATGCCCCATGCAAATGTGGGAATCCCTTTGCCTATGTGCCTGTGTCGTATTACAGACACTGACGCAGCGGCAAAGAAGCTGTCAGGTGTGCATTATCAGTATGCCCCCGATAGCAGCCCTCTGGAGGAGGGGAAGGGGGTACTATGGACAGCAGTCACTCACTGCACCAGCCTGCAAGGGGATCTCTAATCCCCTTTAAAAGTGCAGGCAAGTTGCCGCCTGCACAATGAAACATGGAGTGGCTGCTTCAAAGCCGCTCCGAATTTCACTTGAATGCACTGCCCCCGGGGCAGCAAGAATTTGCGGCTGCCCTGGAGGCAGTGTATTCTATGTAATAGGGCACACTTTCTCTGTTTACGCCCGGCATAAGGTGCGACAGGGCGCAAACAGGGAAAGTGTGCCCTATACATAATAGGGCCTCTGGAGTCTAGAGCTTGCAGGTTGTATTTCACGTATGCCCATTTCTTTCTTCATCTGCATTATTCGTGAGGCTACATTTTCTCTTTTCTAATGTAAATAATGTTATGAATCGTGGTTGTATTTTAAGCCCTAATTGGATTCAAGTTCTGGTCGCCTATAGGTAAACAATGATTATTTTCTACACTATTTGTTCGTCATCTTTAAATCAAAAGGTGTCTATTGCAAAGATATATAAAACAAAGGAATATTATCAATCAAGAATGTATGTTAAAATCATTACACTAGTCTACAATTTAGAAATGTAATCACAAAGCATTAAATTGTTGCCACATTTGACAGCCATCACTTATTAATAAGGCTCTACATACTATTTATACATTTTTTTTAAAAGGGTGCCCTTGGCAGGAGGTTATAATTAGGAGATGATATTCTTCCCAGTTTCCTTTAGGTATAACAGGCTTTAGTACAACCCTCTCAGTTTTTATGATTCCCACTTCCTCATGCTGAGATGAGCCTGATATAGAATTGTTTTAATGGCCTCCGTAGAGCATTAAAGTGTTTCTACATGAGCTCAGATTGTTTTCATACATCATTTGGTGTCGATTATGCCTCTGCTGCAATAATTATGTATTCTGGAGTCTACTGGTTCAGTCAATTCCTTCTTACTGTCAGTATGTGTACAGCTCTCCAATACATTTTAAATAAATATCTTATATAGTATTGTTTTCCCTTTGGCCACCAAATTCATTCTTCTCAGGTGTTACCTAAAAATGCACACCCTGCCTAGATTTGGGTAAAGCTGTGCTGGCAATGTGAGGGTACATGGCATGGAGAACTGGAGGAGGAAAACAGACTTAGGGGCATATTCACAAGGACTTATCGCCGAGTTATCGCCACCTTAATGCATCAAAAGTGGAGATAGATTTAACGCCCCATTCACAAGCAGGTGCAAACTGCAGACAACGCAAGTATTCCCGCGATAACTGCCGCAAAATTTACCTCCACGGGTGACACCACCAACTAACCCTAATGAGATGCAGAGTAGGCATTCCCATGCAAAAACACAAGAAAACACCACTACACCACTTTCACAACGAACTGCCAGATCTGCGATGCAAACCAAAAACAGGCGATAAGCCGCGGTAGCAGCAGGGAATTAACACCTGCCTCATGCTGGTGTTAAGCAGGACGACTACCTGCTGCATGAAAGGGAGTCCAGCCAAGAGCCACATCTGAAGACCCACAGATGCCATGGAGACAATGATCATGCAGCTCGGAGACCCATGAGGGCCACAACACCCACCGCCACCACCCCCAGGCCCGCCACCACCCCCAGGCCCGCCACCACCCCCAGGACTTGTCCCGCCCCCCCCCTGGACCACCACAGAGGCAGCGTACACAAAGACAGCGGACCCACCATAAACGCACCAGCCACACAGACCGAACGCAAGAGGAGGACATTGCCCACTACAGGCCCAAAAGGACAACCATCCCCTGCATCCTGACCCACATCGCCCACCTGCTGACGGTACCAACACAGCGCACAATGAACATCCTTCTGCAGACAAAGCTGCCGGCTGTGCTGCACATGCTGGCCTCTGGTACCTTCCAACCCACAACTGCCAGAGTCGGAGGAGTCTCACAGCCAGCCCCATCCAAGTTCATCACACCTGTCCTGGATGCCATCATCAGCCTGGTACCCCAGCACCTCCACTCCACCCACACTGCGCAGGAGCAGCTGGAGACCAAGCAAGGCTCCCACGCCATAGCTGGATTCCCTCACATGTCGGGGGCAATCAACTGCACACATGTACCCCTCGTGCTCCCTGCCGACACTGCACACAACTACCTCAACAGAAAGCACACGCATCCCATGAATGTAGAGGCAATAGTGGCCCGCCCGGGACTCCTCAACAATGTCGTGGCCAACTCCCCAGGCAGAGTGCATGATTCCTACATCTCCCAACAGTCCATCATCAACCAGCACTCCCAGGATGGCACCTATGGAAATGCAGTGCTCGTTGGTAAGTCCGAAATGAACACATCACGCAGCTCCACCCCACAGTCATGCAACTCACGACACTGGCAATGGGCACGCAGCACAACTACATTCAACATGCCAACCGACCAGACACGACAACACAACTCCATTGGGAACCTGGGCTTGCCATGCCCACAACCCAGCCATGGCATGGCACCACAGCCACACAATAGCAGGATGTGAGGAGAGGCTTGGAGCAGGCATGTGCGAGAGCGGCAAGTGACTAATGAATGAGAACCTACCCAATGCCAGGTGTGGCGTGGATGTGCTGGACAGACTTCAGTGTGCAAATCACGGAAATGGCCATGTGGACATTAACTGCTGGTGCATGGAGTGTAGTGGCCAGTGGACGCTACCATGTCCCCACAGGCTGTGGGGCAGAACGTGGAAATGTCGCATGTTACGTCCCCCCCTGTATGCGCGGGCAGAGTGGGTTGGCCCTGAGTACGCCAGGCCTGCGTAGGGGTGTGAATAAAAAGCCTGTCGCACTGGGTGTGGTTCTCTTTCGGAATGGCCAACGCTTCTGCCAGGGCAGCGCCTCTCAGCCCGCCACGAGGCCGGCACCGAGCGCGGCGGGCCTGCATCCCTGTGCGCCTGCTGCACCCCGGGCCGCTGGTCCCCAGACCCGTCATGCCTGCCCCAGCGCACCAAGGAGGCTCCGCTCACCTGCCAACACCGGCGTGTGTCAAAGAGGGCCCACCACGTACCGGTGCAAGCTCCAAGCCCCAGTCCCGCGACCTTTGCAGCCTCCACAGACCAACGCTGGCCTCCACGACGCTGGCCCACAGTACTCCTCTCTCATTGACATACTCCACCGGCGTCCTCTTCGGCCCAGTTGTTGGCACATGTTGAACTGAGTCGTGAGTTCTGAATAGCAGTGACCAAAGGTCTGTGGCAGTGTCCACATCACTATACTCCCTCCGATCAGTGAAGCCAAAGTCTGCATCACAGGCCTGCGACACGTGGTGCCACTAACCCTGTTCAACGCAAGCCGGCAACACGTGGTGCCACTAACCCTGTTCAACGCAAGCCGGCGACACGTGTTTGTGGGCCCCTGCAGACTACTGGCTCTGGCCTACACTGCGCTCCAGTAGGTCCCATATATGGAACTGTGTCCTGAGTCTTGGCAGTGACCCCAAGTCCATGGCAGCGTCCACATCACCAAACTCCCTCCGATCAGTGAAGCCAAAGTCTGCATCATAGGCCTGCGACACGTGGTGCCACCAACCCTGTTCAACGCAAGCCGGCGACACTTGTATGAGGGCTCAGGCCTACACTGCGCTCCAGTAGGTCCCACATGTGGAACTGTGTCCTGAGTCTTGAATGGCAGTGACCAAATGTTAATAGCCACGTCTATATCACTGAACTCCCTTCGATCAGTGTCCCAGACCCTGCATCGCAAGCACACGACACGTGTCTGTGGGCCCGTGCTGACCGCTGCCCCCGGCCTACACTGCGGTCCAGTAGGTCCCACATCCAGCACTTAGTCATGATTCATGAATGGCAGAGTCCATACCAGTGAACGCACGGAGAGGAGTAAGAGGAAGATGCGGCTCAGTCCGGATGAAAGCCGGATCCTAGTCACGGAGGTGACCGAACACTAGCAACAACTGACCTGGTGTCACCAACCCTGTTCACCGCAAGTCTGCGTCCCATGGTGCCACTGAACCTGAACTACGCAGGCCGGTGGGACCATCCAACGTAAGCCGGCGACACTCGGTGAATGGCCCCTGCTGACCGCTGCCTCAGGTCTACACTGCGGTCCAGTAGGTCACACATGTGGAACTGTGTCTTGGGTAAGATGTGGAGGAGTCCACACCATTGGACACGCCTCATCACAGGCGGTATCCCCTATCAGCACTTGTGCCACTAACTCTGTGCGCAATGAGTCCTGGGCACTTTCTGGTTGGACTTTGGTGGCGTCTGAGTCCATGGCCTGGGGGTTGTCTGTATCATCATCTGGCTGGACCGGACTTGGTGTCTGACATGTGTCTGTTCCATTAATCTCCACCATAGTGACTGTTTCAGCATGGTTCTGCCCTCTGCATCATGCCCTGGGGTACACCTTCCACTGTCCACCGAGACACTCTGCAACAACCCCCTTTATCATCTACATAAACCTACTCTGCTCTCGTGACCCTGCCCCAGTGCACCGCAAGTCAGCGGCCCATGGCGGTAGGCCCGTGCAGGACGCTGTGCATCCAGGGCCACTAACTCTGTGCAGCTCAAGTCATGGGGCCTTTATGGTTGAATGGGTGTGTCCTTAACGATGTACACTTGTCGTTTTTTGACTGCACCAGGCACTCCATGACGGCTGGTGTGCACACACCCCACACACATCCAACACAGGTGTCACTCGACTTGTGAGCCTGCTAATAAAAGTGGCCGGGCGCACGTGCCCGTAGCCATTCCCACCATCTAAGCAAGTGTGTCCGTGTGATCATTATGTCAGCATGATGGGCCCGAGCCCTGCAACATCACAGTGTGCTGTCTTCAGCGGACGATACCATGTCACCTCAGCAGTGGCTGAGACCTTGGACATGTAGCTTTGCCCACCCCCCTGCATGCACAAGCGGCGTGTGCTGGTCCGGCGTACGTCAGGGCAGCACAGGGGTGTGCTGATTCGGCAGGGGGATCAGGGCGTGGCTCTGGTCTGGCCTTGAGCAGGAAGTACGGTAAGTGTGTCTCTGTGTTGCGGTGTTGTCGCCACCAGGGCCACAGTAGTCGAAGTTGCAATGTAGCATGTACCAGGAGGGCGGGACCGCACGAACGGGGAAATGTAGGAGCGCAAGACCGCTCGGGGTCTTGGCACATGCATGTCAAGTGTTATGTGTATCAGTCCTGCGGCTGCATAAGTCAGTTGCCTAGCCTCAATCGCAGCGCGATCACAGCCAGCCATGGACTGTACACCTGTGTCCGGACAATTGGCCTACACTCACGTGGCCGCACACCCTCAAAGGCCAGCTTCACGGTGTTGATGGCATGCCGCTGGACATGCGCGGACAGGCATTACAATGGTGTGCCGTAGGAGTGCACGTGATACAACCGCGCAGCGCACACAAGTGTGGGGGCTCGTGGGAGGGAGGAGCAGCTGTGAGGCAATGTAACACACAGTGAGGCCGCTCATTTGCCACGTGCTGGGCATATCATCCATGATTCCCTGGGTCGCAGACATCCCACACCACCCACGACAGGCCTCTGTACATCTCCTGTATGCATGCAGATGGTGAAGTTACTGTAGGGATGAAAGGTCCTTTGTCTGAACTATCAGGCGATAGCACATCTGCAGCTCCGAGCTGGGACTTGCATGTGGCCAGCACCCCCTTACAGATACGATAGCATTTGCTTGCGACTCCCACACTACGCACTGCCCGACGTGAGACCAACATATACACATCCCACACGCAGAAGTCCTTGGTCGTAGTTAGCGTGCGTGAAATGGCCTTCACACGTACTCCCACCCCACCCCAGGCCTGCACCCGTTGCACACAGACACTGCTCATTGTTCTGAGCTGTGCCATTTCATCCACAGGACTGGTGCGGGGCAAGACAGTGCCGCTTCAAGCAGAGCCACTGACACAATGGCAGACCATCCCGGACACATGCTCAACTCCAGTCACGTGGACCTGTACCGTGCATGTCTGCTGCATGTACCGGGGGCACTGCCGTTGGCAGTGCTGCCGATCAGTTACCGGCTGATCTGCCTCTCCAACGTAACGGTAGCTGACCTGGATTTCGACGTGTGTGTGTCCACGACCAGGCATGCCCGTTTATGGCATGCCTGGATGTTTGGCATGCATGCTGGCAACTGGACCTGGGAGATTGCACGAGTCGTCGTGTGCAGTGACCACATTGAGCCGCTCCCCGATTGGGCTTTGGTGCAAATTGGGGCCAGGGGTTGGAGTCAGCACATCTGTCCGGGACAGCTGATGGATTACGTCGCCGACATGTTAGATGTGGTGGACAACGATCTCTCATTGGAAATGTTGGCCTACGCTGCTGCACTCGCGTTCATGGACGAGTGACAAGGTACCTGCAGCCACAACTGAATGTGACCCATTGCACGTGTCCCGACGCCTGGTTGATTGTTGGGGATCTGGTCACATGTCCCAAGACGACAGTGGACATGGCTGCATTGGCCTGGACTTCTGATCCATGCGCGGACAACCAAGGTGGATTGGCACTGACTTGTGTTGGTGATGGACTGCCCCGGGGTGGACATGGGCGTTTTCCAATGTTCCTCATTCAGACATGCTGCTGCATTGGTATGCATGTCGTGGCACTTCTCTTGGCCGTACTGACACGCACTTGTTGATAAAGTTTCCGCACTTTCACTTGTCTCCAACTGTGTTAAGTGTTGATTTGTATGCCAATGTGTGTGTCACGGCCTATCTGGGTCCCTGCCATACATGCATTGCTACCCCATCAGGGCTGTGGGTTTGTACTTGTGCATTATCATGTCCCTGTTTCGTGCTTTGCCGGATGCATATGGCCATTTACCGCCCACAAGCGGGTGCACTTGTGTCCTGTGTTCGGTTGTGCAAATGTTGCTGTTTGTACCACATTATGTTCGATGTTGGGGTGCTCTGCTTCCTATGTGTGTGTGCTGCATTGTGTGTGAGATGTCCCTTCAGCTCTGATTTGGCTCACCCTTCTCCCTTTCAGGCAGTGTGGTTTTCACTTCTGTGCTTGTTCAGTGGTGTGATATTGCCGGGTTGTGTGACTTGTGCTCTTGGTTGGTGTTGTTACTCTTGGGCATGGTTTGTCTGCAGTTGTGCTGTGCTTAATTGTGCATGTGGGCCATTGTGCCCATCTCCCCCCGTCCCCTCAGTCCCTGGTCGTTCCTCTCCCTGTTGCTGTTGTGTCTTTTGATTTTCAGCAGTTTCAGGTCCTAGACTCCTGCCACCATCTCCAGACTGATGTGGTGGACACCATTTCCTCCATGTCATCCAGCTCCTGGTGTGGCGCTGGACTCCCACCTCCGGTGTGCATTGCTGCCTTCTGGTTGTTGGCGTTTTTCTGCTTGTTTGTGCATTTCGCATCAGTCCAGCTGTTCTGGTTTTCTTCCATTGTCCTCCTCCGCTCTCCGGCTGCATTCACCTTGTACACGATGGCCTGCCATGTACAATGTTTTGTTGCCAATGGGGCTTGTGGGGTTGTGTACTGGCTCCGGTTGCCTCCATTGTGCTTCGCTGTTGTTTTCTGTTTGGTTTGTCTTTCCTTTTCCGTCTTTTGTTGTGCTCATTCCCGCCTGCCGTGTGTGTTTCGCTGGCCTGGCACTGCTTATCGCTGCTTTCCTCATCGCGAATGGGCTCATCGCACGTTTTTTGGTGTTGGGGTTTGTGTTTTTATCTCCGTCGCGGTGGTTGTATCGCGGACATTGTCCGCGTTTTCGGGAGACTATCGCATGGTACCGCCGTGTTGTGAATTCCACGTTATCACAGGGTTATTTTCCCATGATAGACTGCGATGTGTAAAGGTGCGTTAACATTTTTTGGAGGTGTTTAGTGCACGTTCTTGAGAATATCCCCCTTAGACCTTTATCAAGAAATTGGTGGGATGGGAGGACAAGCTTGATATTTACTCACCATATGATGATTAAATTATGCACTTGGAGTATGTTTTCTCACATATAGTAGCATAGCAATGAAATTGAAGGTAATAGAAAAGCTACACCCAATGGGTTGCTATTTTTGCAAACAATATATAGGACACCTTATTCCTGTCAGATGGTATTTTTGCTAAAGATATATTCACATACAACTTTAATGAAAATATATAGTAAGTTAGTGCAATGACCCATAGCTAGCTAATGTGGATGATATTGATCTATATTTAGATCCCAGCCACATACATTTGGTAAGTGCAATGGTGAATATGAAGGCTTTCAGTAAGAATTCAAGTTATAGGATTAATAGTTTGAGGTTTGGATGGATAATGGTAAGCTGTCAGCAGCCCCTCCACAAGGGGTATCAAAGACCTACATTCACCAATAAGACATTTCAAAGTTCATATTTCAAACAACACTCTGATCTATGAGAGTTGAATGATAAACCATTAGCACTTAAATGGGAACTCAGCAGAAGGCCTACAAGATATGTCCTTTCTCCTTTATAGGCAGTAAATATTGTAACATGGTTCCAATGAATACTCTACTACATCAGGTTTTGTTCTTGTTCTAATCCAGTTTTCAGTTGAAACCTTTCTTTCAAGAATAGAAATCATTTATCATAAAATGTAACACAAAATCCCTATCAAGAAAGTGTATAGAATGAGGGAAGGTGGTGAGTGGGTTATGATTGGTTTCTTCAAGATACTGTAGGACTATTCCAAATCTAGGGCCCTGTAAAATATTCTTCCTTTTTAATATACAGTAACAACAAAATTTAGCATTGGTGCTAAGTCGACTTAACATACTGCAGGTTTTTGTAGATTTATAGTCTCGATCTCTGCCACTAGCTCTGCAACTATGCTCACACCTCACTCTATGTGTGTTAGATCTTTCAGCCTTAGGGTGGTCTTCCCCCAAACATTTTGCCTACTTACCCCTCCAGTTTTCGCTGGATTTCGTTTTTGTTGGCATTAGGACTTTGTGTCCTTTACCACTGCTAACCAGTACTAAAGTGCTTGTGCTCACTCCCCTAAAAATGGTTTGATTGGCATATACCTAATTGCACTATTTAATTTAGTTATAAGCCCCTTGTAGAGTGGTGTGCCATGTCCCCAGGGCCTGTAAATTAAATGCTACCAGTATGCCTGCAGCACTAACTGTCCCACCCACTTAAGTAGTTCCAAAATATGTCTCAGACCTGCCATTTCAGACTGAATGCAGTCACACACTGCCATGTCGTCTTGGCATTCAAACCCCATTGTCAAGCCCTAACCTCCCCTTTATTATATATACATCACTATTAAGGTAGGCCCTAGGAAGCCCATAGTGCAGGGTGTTGTGCAATTAAAAGGCTGGACATGTACATTTTAGTGTTCCATTTCTTGGGATTGAAAAATTCCCAGACTCATTTTTCACTATTGGTCACTATTGAGAAGGATACCACTCCCAAAGGCTAACAATGGGGATTTCTTATTACATTCAATAAGATGCAATAAGCTATATTTCCTAATTGTGAGAAGGTAGATATGTTATGTTTAGTACCTATGAAATTGTAGTGACAAACCTTCTTTAATGGTAAAGTCAGATTTTTCATTACAATCTTGAAAATGCCATTTTTAGAAAGTTGTCATTCTTCTGCCCTTAGCTCTTTTGTGCCTGTGGCCTGTCTTGGGTTACATGACTGGGTGTAGCTGATAGTTAGACTTTGTGAATTCCTCCCACACAGTCACACAATAGAGGGATTAGGTGTGCCTAAATGGAACAGACGCTGGCAAGATAGGGGGGATGAAGCTGAGCACAGCCCCACTTACAACTGAATAGCCTGTGCTCTGCCTTCACACGAAGGGCCTACCAACACTGCATTGTCACTTTAGCCAGCTTAGAACCAGGGCAGAGGAGGCATGGAATTCCATGTACTTCAAAGCCACTGTCTAGAAGCTTTTCCCACCTTCCAGAACCAGGGCACCAGGGTATAGAAGAAGGTCCTTAAACACCAATTCGTCAGTACACTTCTGAACCTGTGCATACTCTGCTGGGAAGGACTGCTGTGCTGCTACAAGGACTGCCACCCTGGTGGACTATGGTCTGAAAGAACTGCTGCCCTGCTGTGCTGACCTGCTGCCTGCTAGCATCTTGCCTGAGGAAGAAAAACTGGACCTACATCTCCATCTTGAACACAGGACCCCAGGACCCCAGAGTGACTCGTAGGGCTAGTCTTCTGGCCTCCTGATCTGAGCCTTGGGTATATTACAGGCTCCCTCACAGCTACTGGACCAAACTTCAGTGAGTTCCTGACCTCCAAGTGGTACCTCTCAGGTCCTGGACCCTTGGTGTTGCTTTTGAGCTCTTAAAAGCAAGCTTTTGGACTATTTGTGACCCCAAACTGACCCGTTTGCACTGGAACAGTGCCGCTCGCAGCAAAATCCAGCATGAGCTACTGCCAGCATGTCTCTCCGCAGCATCGCCAGCCCACGGGCATTGCCAACACGGAGCTTCAGCTGCCCGTCCGTGAGGCCTGGCCTGCTCTTCGCACCATGCCAACTGCCACCCACGAAGCTCTCTGTGCTCGTCGCAACCCTCTCCCTCTCCAATGTAAAAGGGATTCTTGACACAAAACTTGGGAAGATAAAACTTCAGTAGACTAATCTGGGACTGTGTCCAACTTGTGGATGGCATGAACATTTGACTTTGACACAGTCCAGAGAGACCAGATAGCTCCAGTTGGCGCTTTATGCTTTTAGGGGCTATATTGCAGTATATTCTTTTAAAATTCTTAACTCTGGTTCTACTAATATCTTGCATTGTGTTTTCACATTATCACTGTTTGTGTGCTGCATAAATACTTTACACATTGTCTCTAGGATAAGTCTGACTGCTTTTTGTGCCAAGATACCCAGGGTTAAGCACAGGTTAATTGAGGGACATTTTGTGTGGTTCATCCTGAGAGGGATTGTGGCTGGTGTTTGACCAGGGTTCACACCTCAGTCAACCAACAACTCAGTTTCTCACAGTGTGGCTCTAGACCTACTAGTACTCCGAAGCTTTCATTAACTCCTACCTCTATCTGTACACTACCTCTACCTCTACACCTATAAATAACTTTACACTGAATCTTTACTGACTCAATGGCGCAACAAAACTTGAGGGGGCCACATCGCAAAGTACCTGAAGGGGCCCTCCTCCCTGGCCCACCACCTACCACTTTTGCTGAGGGGCCCCGTGGAGCTCAGCCCCCCCTCGCACTGCAGGGGCTTATGCTGCTCCACTGCACTGAATCTATACCTACACTCACCACTATCTCTATCACTAACTTTACTATCGCTACTCATGCCTGTACATCCACATATTCCTTTATATCTGCATCTTCCTGTACCTGTATTCGTAATTCAAGTTACATCTCTAGCCTTTTTAAATGAATGTGTTATTTTTTTTTTAAATACACAAAACATGCATCGCTACATTGTTCTGCTTTACTTCATTATACTAACTTCACTAAAGTAAATCACTTTTTTGAATTCCTTCATTTTGGATTTAGAAAGGTGTCATTTCTTCATCATGTTTTTTTTTTTTACCATAATGCCATGTGGAAGAACAAGAAGCAGACGAGGCAGTAAAAACAGTTTAGTGAAAGAAGTGATTTGTTGTTATTCTTTTCTGTATGTAGCAGAAACGGTGATGACTAAAGTGTTTGAATTATTCTCAGCCACTAGCAATCATTTTGGGCTGCATTCTAGTCCATTTTTTACTTTTTTGGCAGTTTTATAGTGTACAAACTTGACCCGAAGGTATTGGAGTGCTTTACTGAGCACCAGTTACAATACACAAGGTCATATTCATTCAGTCAGAAACAACATTAATGCAGAAATGCTCCAGGCATGAGATTAAACCAAGAGTAGGAAAAATATTCATTTATTAATGAGCAAGGGACTGGGAAAGGTCAGACAATGAAGAGCGAAGGGGCTAACTCAAAACCCGCTATAAGTATCAGTTAATTTATTAGATATAATGCTGTCTGCAAAAGACAACCAAGAAATGTTCTCTTAATCTAGATATGGTGCGACATACTCATGGATGATGAGGACTCAGATATACTTAATCAGAAACCTAACTCAAAAATCTTTTTGTCTTAGAATAAGCATGTATTACTCCTGTAAATTCAAGATAATGCCACATGCAAGACCATAGTCAAACATAAGTTCCCACAGAACATGCTTTGTGTTGCAGGCCTGCTAATTCAGGGGTTACACATTCCTAGGATAGGGGTATGACAAACCCATCACAGAGAAGGTTGTTTCGAAATCAGTCCATATCCCTTTGTTCTTTATCCATTGCCTGATTCTCTTTCTGCCTTCCTAAATTTGCCTAAAACAAATCCTTTAATTGACTAATAACAGACTAACTGATTTAGTTACCCTAGGCTTATTTGTATTCTTCTGTCTTTACCATTGCATGGTTATGGAAGATGCGTGGTTATGGCAAGCGTGGTTCAGCTTGTGGGGAAACTGCACTCATGGCTCAGCCCGTGTTGTTGAGGCCGGTTTCCACCTACTGGAAGCTATGGTTTAAAATTTTAGCTGCTACAGTAACCTGTAATGACAACTACAGCAATAAGATAGACATCATTATGGGTGATACTTTGAACTCATGCAAATTACAAATGTACTGTGTTCCTATGTCTTAACTTTAACACAATTTTCCTACGTTCATAAGGTTCACCAAGGTTTAAAGTGGTCTTTTCAACCATATCACATGTTCTTGATGACAAATAGCTGGTACATGTCTTGCATGCTTACAAAATAGCACCAAAGCCTAATAGTTGATTAAGCATTGCCATGTCATGTCAACAGCATATCCTGTTCAGCATACCAACATACATCTTAGAACCATTCACTTCGTGTTGGCCTAAATATACACCATCCTCAGCGCACAACATTGCATCGAAGCTATATAACTGGCTAGGTGTGCCAGGGTCCTCACAGTGTGTAGTGGACAAGCGTTCACCCAAGTGTAGTAAAATAAATAGCAAAGTCCTTCAGCACAGACATCCATACACATAGTACACAACAAAGGGGCATATTTTCAAGCCCCTATCACCACAGGAACATCACTTTTATCGATGTTCCTGTGGCGATAGGAGCTTCGTCTTATTCACATGGTGGCATTAGGCCACTTAATGTGGCTTAACGCCGCCTTGTGAATAAGGCTCCCTTTCATGCTATACTTAGTGTAAAAGGGGTGGGCAATGGGTGTTGCAGTGGGTGTTCCACCGCAACACCCATTGATTTTGACGCTGCCCCATATTTACAAGGGTGGCGTAAATATGGGGCAGGGACAAAATTAAGACCAGGGAAAACCTGGTCTTAAACAGGAGAAACAAGTAGAAATGCTTTATTTCTCCTAGTTTTTGATGTTTCTATGTATGCTACATTGTGCATCACACATAGAAACAACAAAACACCATGTATGATTGTTTATGTGCATTTTAAAAATGACCAGTTGCGGCATTTATGATTGTTTATGTGAAAAAGGGACACTTTTCTGCACATAAACAATCATTTCCCACAACGCAGGCACCCTTGCACTATGCGCGAGTGCAGGGAGAAATGCAGGGCTGCACCACATTGTTATAAATACAGTGAAGCCCTGCGTTTCTAAAGTGCGGTGATAGCCTTCTTGGCTTAACATGCCCTACGTTACTTAAGTTGTAAATATTCCCCCCAGTGTCCTAACATATTCTTAGACGTTTAAGTTTTCACATTTACCAATGTAAACATTTGCTAAGTAATGATTTAGACAGACTCATATTATTTAAACAAATAGAGTCAAACACTAGTACCATGTGGAAAAGATGCACAGACTGCGGATGATAGTTGAAATGGGGAGACGCTACTTTACAAATGCTAAAAAGATAAGATACCATGAATAACTTTTTTAGATACGTTCTGTTAATATATATTCTGTTAAAATGTATAAAACGTAGCACAGCTTTCAAAATCTGTGTTTTCTGGCAGATGTAGTCGTTTGTGAAAACGTGCATTTTGGGAAGTTTAAGAATGTTGTAACATAAATTAGATATTCAAATTAGACATCCAACGATGAATCTAAACTCAATAAATGCAATGACTGCAAACACACATGCACCAATGCCTTAGCAATTGCCATTCCATTTTGTGAGAATTTCTTAAAGGTTACGTTGTTTCATGGACATAATGCTCTGTGAAAAGGAACACATGGGTTCTCACCAAACACCATAACATTTAAAAGTAGCCTTGCTCATTTTAAATGAGGGCTAAGGGGTTTATTATTCTCTGCACTGGCAGCATGCGAGGCCATCCCTATTTCATTAGTTAGGCCAACTGCATTTGCAAAACAATTAAGAATGTAATTTAATTTTAGTGTTTTGTAAACATCCAGGGATTCATTTATTTTGGACTTGTGACCTGCATGTTGAGTTAACTTTGAAAGTATGATTAACCAAATCAACTGGAACGTACAGGAGTAAAGTAATCATCCAAGCAAACTCAATTGCTCAATTGCAAACTACATTTTGTTGGTGACTCTTACGAAATAGATCTTGAATGCCTTAACCTCAGCTGCAAATTATTTGGAACACTTCTTTGTTCGCCCATCTATCTTGGTTTGCTCTTTATATTACTAAAGGTTGAGAATGTAAGTGTAAGAATTCGTGCTTATGATAAGAATAAGTGTCTGCCACTCATAACATAAAACAACTAAACAAAATCGCTCTGTAATGATAATTCCTCAATGAAAACACATTTGTGTTACCTAAATAGTCAAGTAGCTGAAAACTACATGAACTACGTAAGTTCGTTGGATTCTTTTCTCAACTGTCCTACATCCCTGCTCTGAGTAAGTTGCCATTTTTTTGCCTTGTGATCTCTTGCCACTAGGATGTCATTTGGGACAACTTCTGTGGAGCTTTGACTCAGCCCTTGAGCTTTTTTCTGCTCTTTTCATCATTCTTCCGATACTGCTTGCTCCTTTTTGTCTCATCTGAGTGATATTTCACAGCTGTCGGTGACAATGACTGTTCTGGTAGACAATCCTTTCCTCCGGCCGCAAATGATAGTTTTCTTGTGCAATCTGTTCCTACCTTTCCCAGGCATCTTTAGATTTAAGATCAATTTTCCCTCTCTAGAGTGCTGCTTCTTTATGTGCGAAGTTCCCCCAGGCTTTTTATTTCTTTCCAGAAAGAAATTGTGGTATTTTGCAAACGTAGCACAAAACTTATATTAGGTCTGTTGGGTCCTTTACTTGTATTGCTGCCAAATCTTCTTCAGCGTGTGTTATTTGCACACACCCGGATTCCGCCTGTTGTTGTGCTTCAACTGTGTGTTGAATGAGGCATGTTCCAATGCTGTTTCTCCGATTTTAGTAATATGGTGCCATACATAGGAGTGGTTATTGCTTCATAAGTCTTAACACACAAGAACTGACTGCCATCTTTCTTGAGTGTTATTAAATAATGAGGATTATGTGCTGACTGTCCCTATATCTCCTCCAGACCGTAATGTCTTGGATAATATTGCTTGGCATGGCCACCAGGGAGTTTCTGGTTTTATGGACCTGAAGCATGGCTTTTTCTATACAGCTACTTCTGGGATTCTGGTATGCGGGTTTCTGTGTTTTTCCCTGTAGCTTTGTGTTAACGTTTACCATGATTTCTCGTTTTGGACACCTTTTTCCTCTGCTTTCGAGTCTTGAAGGTCTCAAACGGGCGCCAGGAAAATAAAGCTTTTTCCGTGGTCTAGCCGTGGTGGTTTGGTTTCCCAATATGCAGAGAATCACCATTTCTGAATTTGCACTTGTCACAGAAGTGCCTTAAGGCCCTTTGTTCTGGTCTTAGTTCTTTTGTTGAGGGGAGAGGTTGCTCTTAGGCTTAGCTGCACCAATTCAACTTGGTTAATGGAGCGCATTCACAACTTTACTGTGGTTTTGTGTTTTAATTTTTGACAAGATCCATTGGCTTTCGCAATTCTGGCCTCGGTTTTTCAGTGGTGCATATCCATTGTCTGATACCAGGAACATCTATTCATGTTAGCCGCTCCAGTGGCTGTTCTTTGGGATTGGTCACTTTCTACGTTTTCTAGTGATGATTAATTTTGCCTTTGCATCCATGTGGCTTCTGAGATTATTGACTACACACTTACTCCTGTGCTGCCCTCTCTATTGTTTTGAGGGTTATAGCTCAGGCCTGAAGCATTCATTGATGAGTGCTGGATTTCCTAGTTATGTGTCTGCAATGTAGCCTCAGGTTCTACCACACATACATTTGTACACTGCTCTATGAACTTTATTTGCTCCTGATATTTTGCTTCATTTTATTTTATTTTTCGTTTTTAATTTCCTGCACACTATCTAATATGTGTGGGATCTCCGGTGTAGACCAAAGATATTAATGTTGATTTTTTTTTATCTTTTGTTTACTCCTAGACCTGTCATTCTTAGGGTGTTCCTTACCACTACCAACCAGTGCTAAGGTGCATGTGCTTCCCCCTACATATGGTGACATTGGTTTATACCTGATTGGCATATTTGATTTACTAGTAAGTCCCTTGTAAAGTGGTATAACATATATTCAGGGCCTGGAATCAAATGCTATTAGTAGACCTGCAGCACTGATTGTGCCACCCATATAAGTAGCTTTATAAACCTGTCTCAGGACTTCTGTTGCAGTGCCTGTGTATGCAGGTTCCTGCCACTTTGAGTTGCCAAGCCTCACACTCCTCTTTTGTTACATATAGGTCACTCCTAAGGTAGGCCCTAAGTAACCCTAAGGGCAGGGTGCCATCTAAGTAAAAGGTAGGACATGTGTTTTCAATCTTTACATATGCTGGAAGTGACAAACACCCAAATTCGTGTTTCACATCTGTGAGTCCTACCCCTCTCATAGGCTAGCATTGGGAATTCCTTAATACACTTTTAAGCTGCAATTCCTGATCAGAGAGGAGTAGCTTTTTCATGTTACATATCTTTGGAATGGTAATGATAAATCCAACGTACTGGTAAAGCTGGGATTAACACTACTGTTTTATAAATCCCACTTTTAGAAAGTGGACATTGCTCTGCATTTACTGCTCTGTGTGCCTGACAGCTGTCTCCAATAAATGCCTTGGGTGGGTGACAGCTACACTTTGTGCATTCCCTCTAGACAGCAGAAACACAGGAAGTATAGGTCTGTCTGATTACCCATCTGCATACATCTGCATTCTGGTGGCCTTGCCTGGGCAGGATGGACGTGAAGGGCTAACACTTCACTTTAATAGGCAGTGTCCTATCCCCACACAAAGGACTGATTACCCCCCACAGTTAGTCTGGCAGACAGGACTGGGTAGAAAGTTGAGAGAGTTCAGAGAATTGCTTTGAAGTCACCCCCACATCAAAGGCACTTTTGGGTATAAGTACTGGGTCTCTGACCCCTTAAAAGCAGACACTACTGAACTTGTAACTAAAGATCTGCCAAAAGAACTGCTGTGCTGCTTAAAGCACTCAATTGGACTGCTGATCTTGACGGCCTTTTTTCTGTTTGTTGCCCTGCTGCCTGCTGCTCGCTGACTCTGCTGAAGAAGAGCTGGACTCTGCCTTCACTCCAAGTGATCTCCAAGGGCTTTTTGGCTTGCCTCCTTTTGCTTGAGACTCAGGGATATCAAAGTCTCAACCCCTACCCCTGTACCTGGCTCACTGGAAGTGGCCCAGATACTTGCAACACAGATTTTGATGCATCTGTGTGTAGCAGAACCAGTGCTTTGACCCAGTTGCGGGAGTAAAATCGGCACAACAGAACCAGGACTTTGCCTCCAGAGATGCATCTGACAACGTATCACCGCAACTGCAGCTTGGTGAAATTGACACAAACCCTTGACTGCGTGGCAGAATCTGACGCATCGCTCGATGGCTCTCGACTCTGGCACCTGTCTTCAGAATGGGCACATCGCCTTCACTGCATGGAGAAGATTGACGCATTCTGCACCTGCGGGCCTCAACCTCGACACAACTCGCTGTTTGAGACCAGAAAGGTATCTGGGCCTGCATGGCTCCTGTAGCCAGCCAGTGCTCCATCACGGTTGGCCCGAAGTTTGACTTTGCCCCATCCAGCGTCAACTAAAGTAAACCTTTTAGTGCTACTTGCTACTAAGTGCTTTACTGCATTTATTCCTTTAAAATTCAATATCTCAACTTCTATACATTGGATTTTTGTTGATTTTTTCTTGTTTTGTACAGAATATGATAATCTATTCTTCTAAACCTGTGTGGAGTTTTTTGAGGTGTATTCATTGTGTCATTGTGTGTGTGAGTTGCACAAATATTTTACACATTGCCTCTTTAGATAAGCCTGACTGCTCTGTGCCAAGCTACCAGACGGTGAGCAGAGGTTATCTTTTAGTGTGTATCCAGCTTACCCTGACTAGAATGGTGGTTCCTGCCTGGCCTGGGTGCATACCTCAGCCAATCAGGAATCCCATTTCTAACTTTTACAGTCTCCATGGTGTTGCCCTGGGGATTTTTGCAGCCTCATGATATTTGTAGATTTCATTTAAATTTGGATTGTGTTTTGTTAAATGAGCTGTGCATCATGACATGAGTCTGACAGTATGTGCTGATGTGGTTCAGAATGGGCTTCAAATGTCTGCAGTTTGTCAGTACTCACATATTTCAGTCAGCTGCCATGTACACCTGTGTAAGCTGCACAAGCGCCGAGCAATCCCCTTGGAGATGATTTCCGTGATATACAAATGCAATTAATGTAACATAAGATATAGCAAAGATTTGTTTTACATACCTATTCCACAGTAAGGTGTTGGCACCTGAGAAATAAAAGGCCTCCTTCAACCCTCTCTAAACGGTCCAAAATGTTTTGCTGCCACTTATCCTACACCAGGACAATAAAGGCCTAAATCACATTTCAAATTCAAATCTTTTCATTCCTAGCACTAATCTGAGGGTAATAGTCAATGTGCTCTTAGGAAATACCAACGGTTGTTCAATTAATAAAAATCTAACATACGAAGTGGTTCTGGTTTGAAATTACTCCATTACTCTGTAACATACTTCTAAGCAGGAAGAGCCTGGGCTTTGTAGCAACTCCTTATAGGGCCCACTGCTCTCCCCCCAGCTTGTTTGTAATTTCTAGTAGCACACCACCTATAAATGCAACTGTCCTTGATGCACTTTCATGCCAGAATACCTGGTCTAATTCTGAACCATTTAACATCATCCTGTTAATACCTTTTCGTTTTCATCAAGTTGATTTCCAATTCCCTTTTCAAGGAAATACTTGTTAAAACTAGCTAGGAGATTATGTAAGCTGTCTTGGTGCATATAGGGAGAACTGCAAGATCTTCTATGGATGTGTGAATGAGTAAGTAATTGGTTGTGTGGGTATGTGAGTGGCTGTATTGAGAGGCTGTAATGGTGAGTGAGTGAGTGTGTGAGTAGCTATATTAGTGAGTGACTTGGTGTGTGCATGGCTGTATGGAGGAGTGAGTGGCTATGTGAATGACTGTATGGGTGAGTGAGTGGCTGTGTGAGTAGGTGTATGGGTAAGTGAGTGGCTGCATGTGTGAGTGAGTAGCTGTGTGAGTGTCTTTGTGGATGAGTAAGTGGGAGTGTGAGTGGTTCTATGGGTATGTCAGTGGTATGTGAATAGATGTGTGAGTGGTTCTGTGAATGATGTAATCAGTAATGTAATCAGTGATGTCAATGATCCTGTCATGAGTGTTGGAAAATGCATCTTTTGACATGGTTGGCACTGGGTCCCTGCTAACCATTTCCCAGTGCCAGATCTCTTTCCCAAAACTGAACCACGATTGGCACAACTTCAGTCACCCTTGTACATCCCTAGTTTATGGCACCCCTGGTACCTAGGGCCTGGGTAGTGAATAGGCTCAAGTGGGGCTGCAGCACAAATTGTGCCACCCCTGGGACCCATCACCAAGACCATGCACACTGCCATTACAGGCTGCGTGTCTTGGTGCAGGAAATCCTAAGAGTCAACATGGCACACAGCCCTGTGTGCCATGTCCTCACACACTGCATGAGATATAGGTAAGTCACCACTGTTGCAGGCCTTACAGCCTAAGGCAGCATGCACTATATCCATGTGTGGACATATCTGCATTAGAAGATATGACCCTGTAATATCTGAGCCATTCTTGGAAATTGTAAGTGCACTGGGAAGCCATTAAGGGTACATGGGCTGGATACTTGTCATTACGAGTTTCCTAGCTTCATAATGGCTTCACTGTACCCTAAGATGCTTGGTGCCAAACATCCCTTATCTTAATAAATCCTCACTGATGCCAGTGTGGGATTTATTAATAAATGCTCACCAGAGACCCTTTTGAGGGTCCCCTGAAAAGTTACCAGGCACTGGTGTGGTCTCTGACTAGTCATAGGCAGTCTGCCACCACCAGACATGCTTCTGACCTCATGGGTGAGAGCATGCACTCACACAGAGGCCTGAAGCAAAGTCTGCTCTGGGCAGAGGTGCTTCACATCTCCTTCAGGCTGGAATGGTCTTCCATAGTGGGAAGCCTCAAAGGCGTTACCACCTGTGAACTTCATCCAATGTTTCCCCAGATAGTGGGGGATGCCAACCCCCCTGTTCAGCTCCTCATTTGATGGGAGGACAAGCAGGAAAATTAGTTAGATGAAGAGGAGTGTCCCCACTCAGGCAGCATCACCCCTAAGGTGTGTCAGGGAATGTGGACCCCTCTTCTGAAAACCCACCATCTTGAGATGGTAGAGAAACAACCTATCAGGGTTAGAGTCATATCTCTTCCCAAAGGAAGTGGTCACTTAGAGGGTGTAGGCACCCGAAAGGTAGGTAGCCCATTGGGTACTACCTGTCTTCCCCTGTAATGCCCCTAAATTTAGTATTTAGGTGGCATCCCTAGACCTTGAACCCAATTTGTCGACGTGCTACTTCTTAACGACTTCAATGCAGCACCGATCCCAAAAGAGGTTTAACAGTTCTGGAGGGGGTCAGATCTGTCTCCCCACCAAGTTTGGAGACACCAGGACTTACCGGAGCTGCACTGTACCAATACCTGTGGTACCGGACCCCCTACAGCAAACAGCGATACGAAGAGTCCATTCTATACTCAAATGATTTCAGAAGCAATCACCCATCGAGGGACTTCGAGACCCCTGAGTGGCCCAGCTGTCCCAAATTTGCCTCTCCAAGTTGCCTGCTCCTGACCGCGAGGACTTCTCAATGCACAATGCCCAGCTGACCTATTTGCTTTGCACCAAGCCTCACCGGCCCCGATAATGATGAATCAGCTATGCTCCCATGGTCCCGTGATCCTTCCAACCTCCTCCTTCCAGTGGGACCCACCAGACTTACCTCGAAGTCCTCCTGCGCTGTGTGCTTCCAGATGGCACCCTTCGTTGTAGTGCACCAGCTACCAACATATTCAGCACCCTGCTCCTGGCCGAATCCAGGATGCTCCCTATCTTCTGCTACTGGAACTTTGGTCCTGGTCATGCTATCCATCTAAAATGAGAAAGTGAACTTCATGAAAGAATTGCTTGATTTTATATGCATTTTTCTGCTTTTCCAAATTCTTAAAAATCACCACTCCTTAGGTACTTACTGTAGATTGAAGTTCTTGGTCATAAAAAATACATAAAAATCGATATTATTTTTATAAATTGGTCTTGGATTTATTCTTGAGTGTGTGTCTCACTTATTTCCTCTGTGAGTACCACAAATGCTTCCAGTACCCTTTGAAAAGCCTAACTGCTCACCCACCAGTAAGGGATCCACTGGACTCTTTGCACAGTATACTTCATTTTAGTACACTTTAGAGAGAGCCAGCTTCCTACAATGAGTGATGTAATATGTGAGGTTATTAGCATTGCATTGTAAGGGCGTAGGTCATAGTTAGCTCAAATAACTATAACTGTTATTTTTCACCATTTTGTGTGAAATCTTAGCCTAACTATAACATCCATGCAACCTTTGTTTTTTTCACTGAATCTCTAAGGTTTTTTTAATTCTACTTCCTAACTATAATGCCCCTGTAACCTATGTTTTATTCAGGGAATATGTATGTGTTATTAAATTCTATTTCCTAACTATAACGTCCCTGTAACCTTTGTATTTTTCAGGGAATTTCAACGGTTTTTTACAATTTATTTCCTAACTTTAACCTGTAACCTTTGAGAGTGGGTGTGTGAGTGGCTATATAGGTAGGTGAGTGGATGTGTGAGTGGCTGTGTAGGTCTCTGATTGGGTGTGTGAGTGGTTTTGTGGGTGTCTGAGTGGCTGTATGGGTCTGCGAACCCCAGGGAGGTGGTGGTCCCCTGTGCCGTATATGGCAAGGGAGGGGGCAGTGCAGCCCTTCCTCCATGTTTAAATTTTGGATTTGGCCCTGGGGAGGTGGTGGTCCCCAGTGCCGGGAGTCCATGTGGACCACCTCCATATTGTTTAATTTTGCCTTGGGGAGGTGCTGGTCCCTGAAGCCTGGGGGGTCCACTCAGCCCACTATATATAATATATATAAATCCTTGCAGGAAGAGGTCCCCAAGGCTTCTTAAAGCCATAGGGGGGAGGTCCATGAGGCTCCCTCCTTTTTTAAGAAAGCCCCAGGGGGGTGGTGATCCCCAGGGGTCCACGCGGCCCCTATATGTATATGTAGCCCTGGGAAGGAGGTGGTCCATGGGGCATAGAAATGTGCCCCTCCATTATTTAAAAAAAATATATGCATGTCTCCAGGACTTGGCCCCCTGGGGGCTTCATTAAAAACAAGCACTGGAGACTGCACTTGTGTTTTTGTGTTTGCAATTCAGGGGGGATATTCATGAATATTCATGAAAGGCACTGTGAATTAAAAAATAAAATTATTTTTTGCTCTGGCAGCGTCCCAGGGGGACACCAAGGCCAGGGCATTATGGTCTAACGGTCGAGGCTATAATTGCGCCTAAAATCTTTAAAGGACTTAACATGGGAAAAAAAAATTTTTACACACCTTTTTCTCAGTACTCTGCTTGACTTATCATCCCAAAACTTTATATGCACAACTATAATCACCGGCACAATTTGTGGGGAAAGTTTTGTTAAGATTCGTGAACAGGTGCCAAAGATATAGGCAAGTAAAAAAACACTTTTCCTATGGAAATATGGTCCTAACTACAAAAACCTACGGGCGAGCGCCAGCAGGTAGTATCTACACACACACACATGTATATATATATATATATATATATATATATTTACAAACGACAAATGACGCGGCACTCCAAAGCAGGATACTTATGGATTTATTTCACCACAACACCACTCAACCAACGCGTTTCAGCCCTCACATGGCTTTCTTCACGGTTATTGAGTCCTTCTTCCATTACGCTTTAAATACCCATCTCTGCCATAATGATGCATTATGGGATACGTAGTGCGCATATTACAAAAAACTTTATACATATTTACAAAAGGAAATTGCGCATGTGTCAGGATATTTACAATTTCATGGTGACTTTTATATTTCTTTATAAGCGCTTTGCTGTTTCACACAATGCTTAATTAGCATATATTAGATATAGTACCCCTAAATTCATTAAAAACATTTAATTTTGCATTTGTATAACGCATTGCAATTTTTAGCGCATTTTGATCAATTTACCAGTAAATCATCGGTATAGTACCCTTTTCTAATAAAACATTCTGTTATATATTTTTCCATAACTTTGTCCACAATTTTATCACTTGTGACAATTATTGAAATAGTTTTCAAAAACTTAGGTATAGTATCCAAATTTGCAACCAGTATATATAGTGGCAGAATGTTCCTTTACTTTTAACACTGTACCAAAAATTCTGGATCCGGCCCATACGCTGAGCACCCGCTGTTGAGCCCTCTGAACTGACAGGATCACATTGTGGCAAATATATATATATATATATATATATATATATATATATATATATATATATATATATATATATATGTATGTTATCTACTGGCGGTCGCCAGTAGATAGTTATAGTTACAACCTATTATCCATAGGAAATCCGCGACATTCTATTTGAAATAACTCTCTTGCCGGTTGACGTATCTTCGCAAAATTTTCAAACTTTGTGGCCCGCTCCGGTCCGCTCCTACCCTGAAAGTCTCGGGGGATTCGTCAAGCGGGGGCCGAGAAAAAAGGGGGGTCCCAAAACGCGTTTTCCCCATGCAATTTTCCATAGGAAACTTTAGACACGGCTACAGCCCGAACTGCTGAACGGAATTACACCAAATTTGGCAAAGAGGTAGTTCTTGGTTCAGAAAGAACCCTTTTTGTTAAATGGTGTAAATCCGTTCAGTAGTTGCTGAGAAAATCAAAAGAAAAAAAGATAGGTATATCTAGGGCCGCGGATCCTCCCGAGCACGAGCTTTATGTTAATTGGCTGTCAACACTCCAAATCACGAAGTGTTGGCAGCCATTTTGTCCCTCGGTAGAACCGAGGGACAGAAACAAGTGCGCAAAGCGCACAAAGGGGGCAGGGTAGAAACACCCTGACCCCTAGGTCTGCTCAGGGGTCCCACAAGGACCCCCTGAACAAAATTTTTTTTAATTTTTTTTAAAAAATCGGCAGGATGCGCTCAGGGAGCGCGAACCCTGCTGAAAAAAAAATCGAAGCGCGGTCTCCCGCGCTTCGATGTTAATTGGCCCCCGGGTGGGCCAAGTCCCGGGGGCATGCTGGGGGGCGTTAATTTTATGTGTGGGGGGCCTCTAAGGGCCCCCCAAGCCCCAGGGACCACCACCCCCCGGGGCTTTATGGATAATGGTGCGGGAGGGCTCTGAGCCCTCCCGCAGCCCCGGGGACCACCACCTCCCCGGGGCTTCTTTTTTTATATTTGAAAAACCTGTGTGGGGGGGCTCCAGCCCCCCCACACGCCCCGGGGACCACCACCTCCCCGGGGCACTAAGAAAAATGAAAATGGGGGTCCGTTTGGACCCCCAAGCCCCGGGGACCACCACCTCCCCGGGGCTTTCTCGATGTAGGGAGGGGGGCCGCGCGGCCCCCCTCCTGGAGCCTGTGGTGGCCCTGGGGACCGCCACCCCCCAGGGCCGGCTCCTGCAGTGTCCCGGGGTGCCTACCCCCGGGACACTGCTGTTTGCAATGACAGGACGGGAGCCTCGCGGCTCCCGTCCTGTCATTGCAAACTTGCTTTGGATATTGGAAGAGAGAGCAGGAAACCTGCTCTCTCTTCCAATATCCAAAGCTGATTGCTTTTCCACATGGGGAGCAGCATGTTAGCTGCTCCCCATGTGTAAAAGCAATGCCGGCTCCCGTAGGACACGGGGAGCCGGCGGGACTGTGGGGGGTTTGGGGACCCCCCCACAGTCCCCAACGAGAGGCCAGGCCCCGGGGATGGGGTCCCCGGGGCCATAAGAGGCCACGGAGGGGGGCCACGCAGCCCCCCTCCCCAAAGTAACAAAAATGGGAAAAAAAAAAAAAGGAGCAAGGCCGGCCCCGGGTGATGGGGTCCCCGGGGCCTTAAATGGCCTGAGGAGGGGGGCCACGCAGCCCCCCTCCAAATAAAAACAAAAAGAGGCCATGCCCCGGGGGATGGGGTCCCCGGGGCCAATACAGGCCCAGGGAAGGGGGGCCACGCGGCACCCTTCCCGTTTTTTTTTTTTAATTTTAATTAAAAAAAAAAAGGGGTAAGGCCCTGGGGGATGGGGTCCCCAGGGCCTAAAAATAGGAAAAAGGAAGGGGGGCCACACGGCCCCCCTTCAGGGGAAAAAAAAAAAAAAAAAACGATCGGGCCCGCAGGCCCCGCCCCCTTCCTTCACCACTCTGCAAACGCGCCCCCTGGCGCGTTTGCAGAGGGGGAACGAATTCCTCTTGAATACTGGGGGTCCCTGGGGGCCAACTAGCCCACCAGGAACCTCCAGTATGCGCCAGGGGGCTGCCTTGCAGAGAGGTGTACAGAGGCCACGCCCCTTTTTACACCTCTCTGCAACGCAGCTCTGTGGCGCTTTTTGGAGGAACATGGTGGGCTAGTTGGACTCCAGGGACCCTCAGGATTCAAGGGGAGTTAATCCCCCGACTTAAAACGCGCCACGGGGCGCGTTTGCACAGTGGTGAAGGGAGGGGGCGGGGCTTCAGGTGACATGTGTGCAAACAGGCCCCGTGGCACGTTTTAAGATGGGGAATTAAATCCTCTTCAATCCTGAGGGTCCCTGGGGGCCAACTAGCCCAACAGGTACGTCCAGAAAGCGCCACAGAGCTGCGTTGCAGAGAGGTGTAAAAGGGGTGTGGCCTCTGTACATGTCTCTGCAACGCAGCCCCTGGCGCATACTGGAGGTTCCTGGTGGGCTAGTTGGCCCGTAGGGACCCTCATGATTCAAGGGGACTTAATCCCCCAACTTAAAACGCGCCACGGGGCGCGTTTGCACAGATATCACCTCAGGCCCCGCCCCCTCCCTTCACCATTGTGCAAATATTCCTCTAAAATCAGCCGAAATACGAATTCCGATTTACTCACCTGTTATCAGGAGAGACCTCAGTGCTGCATCTTTCAGCCCAGTACTGATCCTCAAAAGTAATTTTAACCGTACTTACCGGTAACTTGAATTTCCTTCATAGGCTAACATTGACTGGTTTCACTTGGAAATTCTTCTAAGTGTGGAGTTTTGGAACTTTAAAATATTCCTCTAAAATCAGCCGAAATACGAATTCCGATTTACTCACCTGTTATCAGGAGAGACCTCAGTGCTGCATCTTTCAGCCCAGTACTGGTCCTGAAAAGTAATTTTAACCGTACTTACCAGTAACTTGAATTTCCTTCCATAGGCTAACATTGACTGGTTTCACTTGGAAATTCTTCTAAGTGTGGAGTTTTGGAACTTTAAAATATTCCTCTAAAATCAGCCGAAATACGAATTCCGATTTACTCACCTGTTATCAGGAGAGACCTCAGTGCTGCATCTTTCAGCCCAGTACTGATCCTCAAAAGTAATTTTAACCGTACTTACCAGTAACTTGAATTTCCTTCCATAGGATATCATTGCCTGCTTTTTGCTTGAAAAAGTTTCTAAGTGTTGATTTTTGAAACATACAAATATTCCTCTAAAATCAGCCGAAATCCGAATTCTGATTTACTCACCTGTTATCAGGAGAGACCTCAGTGCTGCATCTTTCAGCCCAGTACTGGTCCTGAAAAGTAATTTTAACCGTACTTACCGGTAACTTGAATTTCCTTCATAGGCTAACATTGACTGGTTTCACTTGGAAATTCTTCCAAGTGTGGAGTTTTGGAACTTTAAAATATTCCTCTAAAATCAGCCGAAATACGAATTCCGATTTACTCACCTGTTATCAGGAGAGAACCCAGTGCTGCATCTTTCAGCCCAGTACTGATCCTCAAAAGTAATTTTAACCGTACTTACCGGTAACTTGAATTTCCTTCATAGGCTAACATTGACTAGTTTCACTTGGAAATTCTTCTAAGTGTGGAGTTTTGGAACTTTAAAATATTCCTCTAAAATCAGCCGAAATACGAATTCCGATTTACTCACCTGTTATCAGGAGAGACCTCAGTGCTGCATCTTTCAGCCCAGTACTGGTCCTGAAAAGTAATTTTAACCGTACTTACCGGTAACTTGAATTTCCTTCATAGGCTAACATTGACTGGTTTCACTTGGAAATTCTTCTAAGTGTGGAGTTTTGGAACTTTAAAATATTCCTCTAAAATCAGCCGAACTACGAATTCCGATTTACTCACCTGTTATCAGGAGAGACCTCAGTGCTGCATCTTTCAGCCCAGTACTGATCCTCAAAAGTAATTTTAACCGTACTTACCAGTAACTTGAATTTCCTTCCATAGGATATCATTGCCTGCTTTTTGCTGAAAAAGTTTCTAAGTGTTGATTTTTGAAACATACAAATATTCCTCTAAAATCAGCCGAAATCCGAATTCTGATTTACTCACCTGTTATCAGGAGAGACCTCAGTGCTGCATCTTTCAGCCCAGTACTGGTCCTGAAACGTAATTTTAACCGTACTTACCAATAACTTGAATTTCCTTCATAGGCTAACATTGACTGGTTTCACTTGGAAATTCTTCTAAGTGTGGAGTTTTGGAACTTTAAAATATTCCTCTAAAATCAGCCGAAATACGAATTTCGATTTACTCACCTGTTATCAGGAGAGACCTCAGTGCTGCATCTTTCAGCCCAGTACTGATCCTCAAAAGTAATTTTAACCGTACTTACCGGTAACTTGAATTTCCTTCATAGGCTAACATTGACTGGTTTCACTTGGAACTTCTTCTAAGTGTGGAGTTTTGGAACTTTAAAATATTCCTCTAAAATCAGCCGAAATACGAATTCCGATTTACTCACCTGTTATCAGGAGAGAACCCAGTGCTGCATCTTTCAGCCCAGTACTGATCCTCAAAAGTAATTTTAACCGTACTTACCAGTAACTTGAATTTCCTTCCATAGGATATCATTGCCTGCTTTTTGCTGAAAAAGTTTCTAAGTGTTGATTTTTGAAACATACAAATATTCCTCTAAAATCAGCCGAAATCCGAATTCTGATTTACTCACCTGTTATCAGGAGAGACCTCAGTGCTGCATCTTTCAGCCCAGTACTGGTCCTGAAAAGTAATTTTAACCGTACTTACCGGTAACTTGAATTTCCTTCATAGGCTAACATTGACTGGTTTCACTTGGAAATTCTTCTAAGTGTGGAGTTTTGGAACTTTAAAATATTCCTCTAAAATCAGCCGAAATACGAATTCCGATTTACTCACCTGTTATCAGGAGAGAACCTCAGTGCTGCATCTTTTAGCCCAGTACTGATCCTCAAAAGTAATTTTAACCGTACTTACCGGTAACTTGAATTTCCTTCATAGGCTAACATTGACTAGTTTCACTTGGAAATTCTTCTAAGTGTGGAGTTTTGGAACTTTAAAATATTCCTCTAAAATCAGCCGAAATACGAATTCCGATTTACTCACCTGTTATCAGGAGAGACCTCAGTGCTGCATCTTTCAGCCCAGTACTGGTCCTGAAAAGTAATTTTAACCGTACTTACCGGTAACTTGAATTTCCTTCATAGGCTAACATTGACTGGTTTCACTTGGAAATTCTTCTAAGTGTGGAGTTTTGGAACTTTAAAATATTCCTCTAAAATCAGCCGAAATACGAATTCCGATTTACTCACCTGTTATCAGGAGAGACCTCAGTGCTGCATCTTTCAGCCCAGTACTGGTCCTGAAAAGTAATTTTAACCGTACTTACCGGTAACTTGAATTTCCTTCATAGGCTAACATTGACTGGTTTCACTTGGAAATTCTTCTAAGTGTGGAGTTTTGGAACTTTAAAATATTCCTCTAAAATCAGCCGAACTACGAATTCCGATTTACTCACCTGTTATCAGGAGAGACCTCAGTGCTGCATCTTTCAGCCCAGTACTGATCCTCAAAAGTAATTTTAACCGTACTTACCAGTAACTTGAATTTCCTTCCATAGGATATCATTGCCTGCTTTTTGCTGAAAAAGTTTCTAAGTGTTGATTTTTGAAACATACAAATATTCCTCTAAAATCAGCCGAAATCCGAATTCTGATTTACTCACCTGTTATCAGGAGAGACCTCAGTGCTGCATCTTTCAGCCCAGTACTGGTCCTGAAAAGTAATTTTAACCGTACTTACCGGTAACTTGAATTTCCTTCATAGGCTAACATTGACTGGTTTCACTTGGAAATTCTTCTAAGTGTGGAGTTTTGGAACTTTAAAATATTCCTCTAAAATCAGCCGAAATACGAATTCCGATTTACTCACCTGTTATCAGGAGAGACCTCAGTGCTGCATCTTTCAGCCCAGTACTGATCCTCAAAAGTAATTTTAACCGTACTTACCGGTAACTTGAATTTCCTTCATAGGCTAACATTGACTGGTTTCACTTGGAAATTCTTCTAAGTGTGGAGTTTTGGAACTTTAAAATATTCCTCTAAAATCAGCCGAAATACGAATTCCGATTTACTCACCTGTTATCAGGAGAGAACCCAGTGCTGCATCTTTTAGCCCAGTACTGATCCTCAAAAGTAATTTTAACCGTACTTACCAGTAACTTGAATTTCCTTCCATAGGATATCATTGCCTGCTTTTTGCTGAAAAAGTTTCTAAGTGTTGATTTTTGAAACATACAAATATTCCTCTAAAATCAGCCGAAATCCGAATTCTGATTTACTCACCTGTTATCAGGAGAGACCTCAGTGCTGCATCTTTCAGCCCAGTACTGGTCCTGAAAAGTAATTTTAACCGTACTTACCAGTAACTTGAATTTCCTTCCATAGGCTAACATTGACTGGTTTCACTTGGAAATTCTTCTAAGTGTGGAGTTTTGGAACTTTAAAATAGTCCTCTAAAATCAGCCGAAATACGAATTCCGATTTACTCACCTGTTATCAGGAGAGACCTCAGTGCTGCATCTTTCAGCCCAGTACTGATCCTCAAAAGTAATTTTAACCGTACTTACCAGTAACTTGAATTTCCTTCCATAGGAATCCATTGTCTGGTTTTCAGCAGAAAAGTTTCAAAGTGTCGATTTTCACAAACTACAAATATTCCTAAAAAATCGCCTGTATGACTTAAACGCATTCTTTCAACTGTTTACAGGAGATGCACCAGTGCTGGATCCAGGATCCAACACTGAGTAAGAAAAAGTAACGATAACAGTTTTTAACTTCTAAGTGAATTTCCTTCCATAGGATAACATTGGTGATTCTATGAGAAAAAGTTTCTAAGTGTGAACTTTTAAAGTACAATAATATTCCTTAAAAATCACGACTGTAACCAAAACGCTTTTACTCAACTGTTTACAGGAGATGTCCCAGGACTGAATCTAGGATCCAGTAATGTGGTTAGAAAAGTAATCCATAAAGTAACTAATTGCATTTAACTAGAAATTCACATTGAGCTGAATGTTGCATTGTGTTTGAAAATGTGTTGCCCATTGCAACAACTGTAACTACTGTACTTAAAAGTCTATTGCCTATGTGCAAAGTAATTAAACTAAAGTAATTCATTCTGAGAAAGTATTTTTTGTAATGTAATGTATAATGTAATTACAATGTAATTTAAAAAAATAAAATATGTAAAAAAAAATTGTTTCTAAAAAATTTGGAAATCAGTATGAAAAAAATGTATATAACAATTAATACATTTAAAAATTGTCATTTACAAAACCTTTGAAATTCACTGAAAAAACTGTAGGTTTCAGACATGTTATAGTTACAAATTAGCATTTAAAAAACCTTTGAAATTCACTGAAAAAACCATAGGTTTCAGGGACGTTATAGTTGCAAATTAGCATTTAAAAAACCTTTGAAATTCACTGAAAAAACCATAGGTTTTAGGGACAGTTATAGTTAGTTGGACATTGCACTCGTACAAAACCCGTGAAATTCCCCCGTTATAGTTAGTCCAGCTAACTATAACTCGCGCCCCGCAATGCACTGCTGATGACGTCACATATTACATCACTCATGACATGGTCAGTGACATCACTGATGACATCACTGATGACATCTCAAATGACATCACTGATGACATCATCCACGTGATAATCTGATGCACCTCCTCACACTCTAATATAACCTTTGATACACCCACTCTATATTACAGACTGCCATTCGCAAAACCATAGACACTCCAACACCAATAACTACATACCCACTCACTGATTCTTAGGTCTACGCACACATCCACTCACTCACCCGTACAGTCACTCATACTTACGGTCACTCAGAACAGGACTATCATATGCACTCATACTCCTATATAGACACTCAAACACCGCCACTCATCCATAGAGGTACTCACACACCTAGTCAGTCATGCAAATAATTAAACACACTACCATTTACTCACCTATACAGTTATACACACACCAGCTCACTTACTCATACAAATAGTAGTACATTCTTACGCTCTTATACAATCACTGATACAAGCACACACTCATCCATACAGCCACTATCACAATCACTCACTCTCGCTTATAGCTATTTATATACTCCAACACACATATATACTGCCTTTCACATATGTAGTTACTCACACATGTACCACTGGGACATACATTCACTCACTAACACACTCTTACACACACTTACCCACCCATACAGTCTATCACAGTTGCACTCTTGAAACCATCCACCCAGTGAATCACCCACTCACACATCTATGCACAGAGTTGCACACACCCCTCCCACACAAACACTCAGGCACCCATACAGATACTCAGACAAGAATTCAATAACTCATATAGACACTCATGTAGCTATTCACAAACACATGCAGCCACTTACACAGCAACAGACAGACGGATACAGACATTCACCCAGTTTAGTCACTAACCCATGCATTCAGTAAGATACGTTAAATCACTCACTTATAGAGTCAGTCACGCACCTACTAAATCATCCATACAGACACTTACACACCCACTCATTCTTCAATACGTCTTTTCCTATATATATTAAAAATATTTAAACTTTACAGAAACACACAGTCACTGGATGATGTCATCAGTGATGTCATCAGTGATGTCATTTGAGATGTCATCAGTGATGTCATCAGTGATGTCACTGACCATGTCATGAGTGATGTAATATGTGACGTCATCAGCAGTGCATTGCGGGGCGCGAGTTATAGTTAGCTGGACTAACTATAACGGGGAATTTCACGGGTTTTGTACGAGTGCAATGTCCAACTAACTATAACTGTCCCTAAAACCTATGGTTTTTTCAGTGAATATATATATATATATATTCACTGAAAAAACCATAGGTTTTAGGGACAGTTATAGTTATTTGGACATTGCACTCGTACAAAACCCGTGAAATTCCCCCGTTATAGTTAGTCCAGCTAACTATAACTCGCGCCCCGCAATGCACTGCTGATGACGTCACATATTACATCACTCATGACATGGTCAGTGACATCACTGATGACATCACTGATGACATCTCAAATGACATCACTGATGACATCACTGATGACATCATCCAGTGACTGTGTGTTTCTGTAAAGTTTAAATATGTTTAATATATAGGGAAAGGCGTATTGAAGAATGAGTGGGTGTATAAGTGTCTGAATGGATGATTTAGTACGTGAGTGACTGACTCTACAAGTGAGTGATTAAACGTATCTTACTGAATGCATGGGTTAGTGACTAAACTGTGTGAATGTCTGTATCCGTCTGTTTGTTGGTGTGTAAGTGGATGCATGGATTTGCGAATAGCTACATGAGTGTCTATATGGGTTATTGATTGGTTCTCTGAGTATCTGTATGGCTGCCTGAGTGTTTGTGTGAGTGGGGTGTGTGTGACTCTATACATAGATGTGTGAGTGGGTGATTCACTGGGTGCATGATTTCAAGAGTGCATCTGTGATGGACTGCTTGGGTGGGTGAGTGTGTGTATGGGTGTGTTAGTGAGTGAATGTATATCTCAGTGGTACATGTGCGAGTAACTACATATGTAAAAGGCAGTATATATGTGTGTTAGAGTATTTAAATGGCTATAAGTGAGAGTGTGTTATTGTGAGAGTGGCTGTATGGATGCGTGTGTGCTTGTATCAGTTATTGTATAAGAGCGTAAGAATGTGCTAGTATTTGTATGAGTAAGTGAGCTGGTGTGTGTATAACTGTATAGGTGAGTAAATGGGTGTGTGATTAATTTTTTGCATGACTGACTAGGTGTGTGAGTACCTCTATGGATGAGTGGCGGTGTGTGAGTATTTATATAGGTGTATGAGTGCATATGATAGTCCTGTACTGAGTGACTGTAAGTATGAGTGACTGTACAGGTGAGTGAGTGGATGTGTGTGTAGACCTAAGAATCAGTGAGTGGGTATGTAGTTTTTGGTGTTGGAGTGTCTATGGTTTTGAGAATGGCAGTCTGTAATTTAGAGTGGGTGTATCAAAAGTTATATTAGGGTGTGAGAAGATGCATGAAATTATCACATGGATGATGTCATCAGTGATGTCATTTGAGATGTCATCAGTGATGTCATCAGTGATGTCACTGACCATGTCATGAGTGATGTAATATGTGACGTCATCAGCAGTGCATTGCGGGCGCAGTTATAGTTAGCTGAACTAACTATAACAGGGGAATTTCACGGGTTTTGTACGAGTGCAATGTCCAACTAACTATAACTGTCCCTAAAACCTATGGTTTTTTCAGTGAATTTCAAAGGTTTTTTAAATGCTAATTTCTAACTATAACGTGTCTGAAACCTATGTTTTTTTTTTGTGAATTTCAAAGGTTTTTAAATGCTAATTTCTAACTATAACGTGCCTGAAACCTATGGTTTTTTCAGTGAATTTCAAAGGTTTTTTAAATGCTAATTTCTAACTATAACGTGCCTGAAACCTATGATTTTTTAAGTGAATTTCAAAGGTTTTTTAAATGCTAGTTTCTAACTATGCCAACAGAGGTAGGACATGTGAAGAAAGAAGAAAAATGCACAGAAAGAAGCAAAAGATGTGCAGAAAGAACCAACAGAGGAGCAGAAAGAGGCCTTGTTGCAAAAACATCCTGTGCCCACAACTTTTTCAGACGGGTACTGGTGGTAACTGACTCTGACTAACCAGAGCCAGTGCGCGTTTGCACAGTGGTGAAGGGAGGGGGGCCTGAGGTGACATGTGTGCAAACGCGCCCCGTGGCGCGTTTTAAGTTGCGGGATTAAGTCCCCTTGAATCCTGAGGGTCCCTGGGGCCCAACTAGCCCCCCAGGTACCTACAGTTAGGACCACAGAGCTGAGTTGCAGAGAGCCGTTCCGAGGCCACGCACCTTTTTTCACCTCTCTGCAACGCAACTCTGTTGTGCTTACTGAAGGTACCTGGTGGGCTAGTTGGCCCCCAGGATTCAAAGGAATTATCTCCCCAACTTAAAACGCACCACAGGGCGTGTTTGCGCACATGTCACCTGAGGCCCCGCCCCCTCCCTTCACCACTGTGCAAACGCGCCCCATGGCGCGTTTTAAGTTGGGGGATTAGGTCACCTTGAATCCTGAGAGTCCTTGGGGCCCAACTAGCCCACCAGGTACTTCCAGTAAGCACCACAGGTCTGCGTTGCAACGCCTGTAACAAATTGTGCAGTTGTGTTTAGGTAGTGAAGAGGGTCGTGCTGGGGGTAGTGTTTTAGGGTTTAGGGTAGTGCAGTGGTGTTTGTGTAGTGTAGGGGGTCATGCTGGGGGTAGATTTAGGGTTTAGGGTAGTGCAGTGGTGTTTGGGTAGTGTAGGGAGTCGTGCTGTGGGGAGTGTTTTAGGGTTTAGGGTAGTACAGTGGTGTTTGGGTAGTGTAGGGGGTCGTGCTGGGGTTAGTGTTTTAGGGTTTTAGGGTTTAGGGTAGTGCAGTGGTGTTTGGGTAGTGTAGGGGATACTGCTGGGGGTAGAGTTTTAGGGTTTAGGGTAGTGCAATGGTGTTTGGGTAGTGTAGGGGGTACTGCTGGGGGTAGTGTTTTAGGGTTTAGGTTAGTGCAGTGGTGTTTGGGTAGCGTAGGGGGTACTGCTGGGGGTAGTGTTTTATGGTTTAGGGTAGTGCAGTGGTGTTTGGGTAGTGTAGGGGTTCGTGCTGGGGGTAGTTTTTTAGGGTTTAGGGTAGTGCAGTGGTGTTTGTGTAGTGTAGGAGGTCATGTTTTAGGGTTTAGGGTAGTGCAGTGGTCTTTGGGTAGTGTAGGGAGTCGTGCGGGGGTATTGTTTTAGAGTTTAGGGTAGTGCAGTGGTCTTTGGGTATTGTAGGGAGTTGTGCGGGCGGTAGTGTTTTAGGGATTAGGGTAGTGCATTGGTATTTGGGTAGTGTAGGGGGTCATGCGGGGGTAGTGTTTTAGGGTTTAGGGCAGTGCAGTGGTGTTTAGGTAGTGTAGGGGGTCGTGCTGGGGGTAGTGTTTTAGGGTTTAGGGCAATGCAGTGGTGTTCGGGTAGTGTAGGGGGTCGTGCTGGGGGAGTGTTTTAGGGTTTAGGTTAGTGCAGTCGTGTTCGGGTAGTGTAGGGGGTCTTGCTGGGGGGAGTATTTTAGGGTTTAGCGTAGTGCAGTGGTGTTCGGGTAGTGTAGGGGTCATGCTGTGGGTAGTGTTCTAGGGTTTAGGGCAGTGCAGTGGTGTTCGGGCAGTGTAGGGGGTCGTGCTGGGGGTGGTGTTTTAGGGTTTAGGGCAGTGCAGTGGTGTTCGGGCAGTGTAGGGGGTCGTGCTGGGGGTGGTGTTTCAGGGTTTAGGGCAGTGCAGTGGTGTTCGGGCAGTGTAGGGGGTCGTGCAGGGGGTGGTGTTTCAGGGTTTAGGGCAGTGCAGTGGTGTTCGGGCAGTGTAGGGGGTCGTGCAGGGGTGGTGTTTCAGGGTTTAGGGCAGTGGTGTTCGGGCAGTGTAGGGGGTCATGCTGGGGGTGGTGTTTCAGGGTTTGGGGCAGTGCAGTGGTGTTCGAGCAGTAAAGGGGTCATGCTGGGGGTGGTGTTTCAGGGTTTAGGGCAGTGCAGTGGTGTTCGGGCAGTGTGGGGGCGGTGCAGGGGGTGGTGTTTCAGGGTTTAGGGCAGTGCAGTGGTGTTCGGGCAGTGTAGGGGGTGGTGTTTCAGGGTTTAGGGCAGTGCAGTGGTGTTCGGGCAGTGTAGGGGGTCGTGCAGGGGGTGGTGTTTCAGGGTTTAGGGCAGTGCAGTGGTGTTCGGGCAGTGTAGGGGGCGGTGCAGGGGGTGGTGTTTCAGGGTTTAGGGCAGTACAGTGGTGTTCGGGCATTGTAGGGGGTGGTGCTGGGGCTGGTGTTTCAGGGTTTAGGGCAGTGCAGTGGTGTTAGGGCAGTGTAGGGGGTCGTGCTGGGGCTGGTGTTTCAGGGTTTAGGGTAGTGCAGTGGTGTTCGGGCAGTGTAGGGGGTCGTGCTGGGGCTGGTGTTTCAGGGTTTAGGGCAGTGCAGTGGTGTTCGGGCAGTGTAGGGGGTCATGCTGGGGCTGGTGTTTCAGGGTTTAGGGCAGTGCAGTGGTGTTCGGGCAGTGTAGGGGGTCTTGCTGGGGCTGGTGTTTCAGAGTCTAGGGCAATGCAGTGGTGTTCGGGCAGTGTAGGGGGTCTTGCTGGGGCTGGTGTTTCAGGGTTTAGGGCAGTGCAGTTGTGTTCGGGCAGTGTAGGGGGTCGTGCTGGGGGTGGTGTTTCAGGGTTTAGGGCAGTGCAGTGGTGTTCGGGCAGTGTAGGGGGTCGTGCTGGGGCTAGTGTTTCAGGGTTTAGGGCAGAGCAATGGTGCTCAGGCAGTGTAGGGGGTTGTGCTGGTGGTGATGTTTCAGGGTTTAGGGCAGTGCAGTGATGTTAGGTCAGTGTAGGGGGTCGTGCTGGGGGTGGTATTTCAGGGTTTAGGGCAGTGCAGTGGTGTTCCGGCAGTGTAGGGGGTCGTGCAGGGGGTGGTGTTTCAGGGTTTAGTGCAGTGGTGTTCGGGCAGTGTAGGGGGTCGTGCTGGGGTGGTGTTTCAGGGTTTAGGGCAGTGCAGTGGTGTTCGGGCAGTGTAGGGTGTCTTGCTGAGGGATGGTGTTTCAGGGTTTAGGGCAGTGCAGTAGTGTTTGGGCAGTGTAGGGGGTCGTGCAGGGGGTGGTGTTTCAGGGTTTAGGGCAGTGCAGTGGTGTTCGGCCAGTGTAGGTAGTCTTGCTGGGGGTGGTGTTTCAGGGTTTAGGGCAGTGCAGTAGTTTTCGGGCAGTGTAGGCGGTCGTGCTGGGGCTGGTGTTTCAGGGTTTAGGGCAGTGCAGTGGTTTTCGGGCAGTGTACGGGGTTGTGCTGGGGCTGGTTTTTCAGGGTTTAGGGCAGTGCAGTGGTGTGCGGGCAGTGTACGGGGTTGTGCTGGGGCTGGTGTTTCAGGGTTTAGGGCGGTGCAGTGGTGTTT